>JAUPFT010000029.1:2712500-3182500 GCA_036936625.1 Parnassius smintheus behrii
GTGAGGAGAACGATGATCCTGCTGCTGCTGGGCGGTGCCATTAGCTGCACTACCCTTTCAAGATCGATAAACTTCTCTTTCTACAGTTCGCTTAGGGCAGCTGGATCGAAGATGGCCCCTTTGCCCACAGCCATAGAACCTAGAGCTGTATCCATTATTGCGGCCACGAACTGCAGCTGCTGCAACCTACTTGATGCCATGGGAACGATGATCCTGCTGTACGCCTTCAACCTCTAGTGCATGGGTCAAGGCTTTCTTAAGCGTCACGTGGTGCCCGAGCTTCACAGCAGCTCTGACTTCAAGGTCGCGGATGCCGTCGATGAATGTATGCACTACGTTCCCATCAATGAGCGCGGGTACAGACCGGTATGCTTTTTGCACCAGCTTCTCCACCTCAAGAGCCCACTACTGCAGGTTTTCGTCGATGCGTTGCACGCGATTTTTAAGCTGCGTACGAAATACGTGTTCCAGGTGAGCGCCGCCATACCTCGCCTCCAATGCATCAAGGAGCTGCTCATGACTCACATCCTCAACGAGAGCTTCCAGAATAGTTAAGGCCCGGTCGCTCAGACCTTCTGTAAGAGCAGTCATGGCCTGACTTTTATTCCAGCCGTTCGCCTTCATAACAGCTTTGAACTGGGTTTTGTAAGCTGACCAAGAAGAAGTCCCGTCAAACGGCGGCACTTTGAATTCATGTAGCAAAGGTATAGTAGCTACCACGGGAGCTGTAGTTCCATCCCCAAATTTGAAGTCGTCAAGCGTTTTCTTCATGTCGTTCCACCATCACGTTGTTCACTTTGTCGATTCGGTTCTCAGCTTCCGACAGACAGTTGTCCTATTAAGCAAACATATTTGTCATCTCTTTTATCTCTTTCCCGAAGGTAACGTGAAGGTCCTTCATGAGGAGCATCTGTTCTTCCTTGTCGCGTTTGAGCTGCTCTTCCACGGGCCTGTTTCTCCTGTCCGCGCTGCAGGTGTTCCTCCTGTTGACGGGCCTGTTCCTCATGTCGACGGGCCTGTTACTCCTGACGGTGGGCCTGTTCTTCTGTCGGCGGGTATGTTCTGCCTGTCAGCGGGCCTGTTCCTCCTGCTGCTCTTTCAACTGACGGCCTGTTCTTCCTGTCCGCGCAGCAGCTGTTCTTCCAACCGACGGGCTTGTTGCTCCTGTCGGCAGGCCTGTCCCTCCTGTCGGCGGGCCTGTTTCTGCAGCATCATCATCAAAGCACCTAAGTCAGGTGCTGCAGTTGTAAGAGCTGCTGACGGGCTAGCCTCCATGGCCGGGAGCTGGCCCTCTGACGTTTGCGGCGTTGCACCACCAAATCTTCTCTGGTCCGTCTCCTGCTGGCGTTGACTTCGGGTACGGACACTCTCCGTGTCATCCTTCGGTAAAATCGGCATGGTTTTTAATCCCACTTCTGACACCAATTTTTACGAGCTTAGGGTTCGTGACATTAAAAACTGCCGATTGAGTTACCAAAATTGACACTTTAATTACCCACACCAATTAAAACTTAAAACACACTAATAATTAATCACACTTAACACTTTAGTTCACTTTATTTCGCATTTAATTAAATATTAAATTAAATACTTATCTGAGACGGTTCATGAGGTAGCCGCACGATTTGGGATTATTTATACTTTTTCTTTATTCGTTCCAATTTTTTTTAATTTTTGTTAATCAAATTATAAGGGTTTGAGTTTTTAGCTGCTGTTAACGGCATTGTGTTTCAGTGGAATTAAATAAATTTGTCTGACTTGCACGAGGTGGCTGTTAAATTTATTATTTGAAAAGTCCCTCCTAAGAATAATGAATAATAATATCTCCCGCCGCAGTTGTATGCAGGATTATTTGTACGAGTATAGCACTTATAACCTTTTAAGGATGGAAGTACTCAGGATATACTACTTTTACTATGAGACCAATCCTGAAATATTAAAAAAATTACTTTCAAAAGCACTACTTCCAACGCCACTGCAAATTATTAAATATTTTTTGTATGTTCTCATATGTTTAAGTCGAGTGAGTATAAAAAAAGAACAACAAAACATGCAACTTCAAAATACGTGAAAAAAATACGTGCCGAATTGAGAACCTCCTCTTTTTTTTGAAGTCGATTAAATACACAGCGTACACTCAGTTTTACAAATACTTTTTTGTTACTTTATCTTTCAAACATACGTTATTCTTCGAAAGTAACCAAAACTGAAGCCACGAATTGATAGGTCGCAGTCGCATTTTTTTTTTTTTTTTGATAAGCTTATACTTAATGATTTCTTATATTTACGCGAACACTGTACATTGATTAAAACTACTTTTACGGATTTTTTCGCGTTTTATTTATTTTAATTTTAACACCCGACGTTTCGGGTGCTTTCCAGCACCCATGGTCACGGGGGACTGAGGTGACTGACGTCCCGATGTCAAAGTTAACCCGGAGTACCTTCAGCTTTTTTTAATTATTGTCTTTGGTCCGATCTACGCAGAATGAACTAACTGTGGTTTGAAGTCTTGCAGTGGTATGCTTGGGTTTAGTTTTAATTTTATTAATTATAGGATCCCAAGCAGGTGGTAATACCAAGCCTCCTTCTCTATTGAAATTAGGATGTTTTTTAATTTCAATAGCCTCACGTATCATCCTTGGTAGGAATCGGTGTTCTAATCCTCGCGAAAGAACACCGATTCCTACCAAGGATGATACGTGAGGCTATTGAAATTAAAAAACATCCTAATTTCAATAGAGAAGGAGGCTTGGTATTACCACCTGCTTGGGATCCTATAATTAATAAAATTAAAACTAAACCCAAGCATACCACTGCAAGACTTCAAACCACAGTTAGTTCATTCTGCGTAGATCGGACCAAAGACAATAATTAAAAAAGCTGAAGGTACTCCGGGTTAACTTTGACATCGGGACGTCAGTCACCTCAGTCCCCCGTGACCATGGGTGCTGGAAAGCACCCGAAACGTCGGGTGTTAAAATTAAAATAAATAAAACGCGAAAAAATCCGTAAAAGTAGTTTTAATCAAAGCTTATACTTAATCGACACTGTTATAATCCACAGTGATATGTGAAATATTTCTTCTATTATAATACTACTAACACAATTATACACCATTGTTTTCACTTAATTATATTCAATACTTGGTGACAAAATCCGAATAATTTTTTCCAACCTGAAGGCCGACCTCATCTCCTTCTCAAGTTATTCGAAGTGTACTGATGTTTTACAAAACACTGGCGTCTAATGTAATTTTACAATAATGTCAAAACTTAAATACGTATTTATTTTTGTATATTTATAAAATAACATGGGTAAAAATTGGTAACAAAGAAATTGGTTTAATTAGGGCACTTTTTACTGGACAATATTAATTTAAATTTCATAAAACATTTTTGAATTGGACCGATCGCGCTAAGTAAAATGAATTACAATCAGTTATCATATCGTTTGAAATCTATAACGTTCTTCATATCCAAAAAACCGGCCAAGAGCGTGTCGGGCCACGCTCAGTGTAGGGTTCCGTAGTTTCCCGTCCGTCACAATAAGTGTTCCCACTTATGAGTTTAAAGGTGGGTATCCATTATGTTCGCGCTCCTGCAACTGCTCCTGGTAGTGGGTACTGTTGTTTCCATCCAAGTTCAAAATGATTTTCCTAGAAAGTCCTTATAAAGTTCTACTTTACAGATTTTATTCATATTTCCTAAACTTATTGTTCAAAAGTTATAAGGGGGGGGGGGGACACATTGTTTTTTACTTTTGGAGCGATTATTTCCGAAATTATTGACATTATCAAAAAATAATTATAGTAAACTCCTATTCATTTTTAAATACCTTTCCAACAATATATCACACGTTAGGGTTGAAATTAAAAAAAAAATCACTTCCCACTTTACATATAGGGGGTCTAACCTAATAAAACATTTTTTTCCAATTTTTATTTTACCACTTTCTCGGCGTGATTGATACACATATTGGTACCAAATTTCAGCTTTCTAGTGCTAACGGTCACAGAGATTAAGCGTGGACGGACAGACATACAGACAGACATGGCGAAACTATAGGGGTTCCTAGTTGACTACGGAACCCTAAAAAAAGATTGGAAAATTTGCAACTGCGATGTGAGTTTTTTTGGATTCGAATTTTTTTTACTTTTGACGTATTACGAATAATTTATAAAGTATCATATAATGATGTATTCTTTTAGCACTTGGATACATTTAAACACGGAAAAATAGTTAATTTAAAAACATCGGGCAAGTAAAAAGAAGCTCCGCGCAAAAATTTTGGGAAGTGCTCATCTGTTTCTTTCATTCCATCTCTCACACTATTTACGTACCTCTCTTTCAAACGTCTTTGGACTTTTTCCTCTCTCGTTACAGCTTGTGTTCCCGCCTCTCGTTATAGCTTGTGTTCCCGCTCGCGTAGCGTATGCGTGCTGCTTGCACTTCGACTTCGACGAGAAATTCTACGATAATCATGTGCAACACTGCGGCGTTGATCGTGCTCTGAACTACGTTCTCGAGGTCGCTTCAATTGCAGCCGACGCTCACCACAATCACTGTGGCTGCGGCTCCGACTGCGTCTCTTGATTCCTCGCAGATATCGACCACGGCCTTGGGACCGCTGTCGGTCACTAGTACGACACGAACTACGAGCGCATCGAGAATTCGCCTCGGCTCCTTTGTCACTCATTTTCCTGGAACTCGGAAACAGTTTTCATGTATATAATTATAAAAACGAACAAATCGTAATTTTCATTTATTCAATGACGGAAGGTATTTTAAAATTTTTTAATTATTGCTAATCACAATTTTTACGAAATATATTTTCCACATAAAATGTAATAGCGTCATTGCTTATGTCTATAATAATAAAAAAGAACAAATCTCAATTTTCATTCATTCAATAACAGAAGGTATATACATATACATCGCTCACTAATTAAAGTAGTGCTAGTGCTACTACTTTGTTGTCACCAAATCACTGCCACCAGCTTTATTTTGCACTTATATGATTTAAAAAAAGGACGCTTATAGCAAGAGGAGATTTCAATTGATACTTCTGACGTAATTATAAGATTATTCATTGAATGGTATTAATTAAATATAATTTCACCCGGACATCAGTGGGTCGGTACGGATGTGAACAAGACATCTGTCAAAAAACTGAACTTATTACTTTGATCCTTTTTTTCTCTTTAAAAGAAAAACGTTTTTCGGTAATTAATAAAAGTAAATTGGTTATCACTTTTGAGGCACGTCTTACACGTTAAACATTAAGTTTCCTTAAGCGGCTGAGCAACTGTATTTACAAATTAATGTACTATGAAATTTCGAATCAAGTTTTAGTATATTATTCTTCTTCTTAAGTACAATAATTTCCTCGCTTTATATACACAAATACATTTAATTCATAAGTAAAAAATAAATAAAGTATCTACAATCCTACTCTCCGTGGTATTGTGCCAAGAATTTTGTTCATTTTAATGTTATTGTACATTCTACTTAATGGTGAAATAAGCAACACCATGATAATTATGTACAAAGTTTGTAAATGAATGAAAGTTTATAAAGTTACGACCAAAAATGTCCCAATGCTGAGCTTTATACATATATTATCAAGCTACACATTGGCATGTAATGATAATTATATCTTCTGTGCTTGAAGATTATGGTAATGTTAGGCGAATAAATCAGACAACATGAAATTAATTTCCGATCTTATTCGCAACTCTTACATTTGGAGGCTTATTAAAATTATTTATGGGCTCAAAGTATGGCCACGTAGATTAACGATCAACATCTTAAATTTAGTCATTCGAAATATAATTTTATTCAATTACTAACTCCCAAATTACAAGAAAAAACATGTTGATATAAGTGAATCTTATTGTAAAGATATCACTTAATTATATGATAACATGCATTTATAATTTAAGGCCACTTTAAAAGTTACATTTCCGTCAGGGGCACACCTGGCATTGTTTTCTTTTCTGTTAGTGAAGCTTCATCACAATCGGTTGAGCCATTACCAAGATTAGCCCGTACAGACATAAGGAATGAAAAAAAAATAAAAATGGTTATTCACTTTTGTTCATAGTCTGTAAAAAAGACCTTGCGTTTGATCGAAAACATTTATTCAATATTACAAGCAGGAACTTCGGTGATGAGATTCCCCAAGATAACTTGGAACTACGATATGTATTTACATTCGCTAACGCGCCGGAAAAGTTTTGACTCATAGAGTAATTAGACTTCAGAGTTATAGTGTAATTCGAAATTCCGTTCAAAGTTGAAGCAACTACGCAATGAATGTGTGCATATGCGGACTATAATTACCTTTGCCCACACGCACACAAGCAACTGAGTAATGTTTGCAAGTAAATGACGTTTTCTCCAAAAAATGGGGAAAGTTTTGGGGAAAACGTCATTTACTTGCATGCAATAGTAGATATAGTCATAGAATTAATATTTAGCTTGCGTTTGGAATTATTTATTAATTATTTTCAAACAGAAAAATGTATAGTTACTTATATTTATTGAAATAATAAATAATGTTTTATTTAAATTATATTTGTATATGTAATATCTTGTGCTATAATATATATTTACAAATCTACGTTGACGTATAATTGTTGATAACTTTTTTAAATAATTGAATAAAGTTGTTATATTTTTTTCATATTCGACACAAAAAACGAACATTTAAAAAAAATTATTTTGGTTCTTATTGAGTTTAAGATCGAGCGATGAGAGCTCGGGACTTAGGGCATCCCGACTTGGACAGGTTAGGTCACAAGGAGAAGGCGGGGTCGAACGATCGAGCGAAGCGAGCGAATAGACCCCGCCATCTCCTTCGTGGCTATTTTTATAGTATTTTTTAGGGGGAGTGAACCATCACGCCACTAAACGTAGCGCAGTCGAAGGAAGTCCAAGCGATGGAGCCCTTCTTCGCAGGGCTCCTACTTCTAAGTGGTTTTTAAAAAAATAACCACGAAGGAGATGGCGATAAGATCTCCTTCTAACGAGTCCGAGTTGGCCCCAAGTACCAAGCTCGCTTCGCAAAAAAATTAATAAATAAACATTATAATGTAATTTTTTCAAAAAAAAAATTGTCAATTTTTTTAAATGTGCGTTATTTGAATTAAGGTATAGCAATCCCTGTCAAAGATTGCATAATCTTTTTATTATTTTTTTTTTCAAGGATATTATAAGTTGTTGGTTTATTTTTGAATATAATACATATTTAATTCTTTTCATTTTGATCTTTTCCGTAAAAACCAAGATTTAAAAAAACTCATCGAAATTGGATGAGTTTTCGATTTTCTAGAGCGTTTATGACAACTAAAATTTATAAAAGAACATTTTTCAATGCCTTTTTTTAAATATTTGTTTTTTGTGTAGAATAAGAAAAAAAATACAAACTTCGCATAACGCTATTAAAAAAGTTGTGATTTTGTTTTGTTGTATTCAAAAAAGTACACTTACGATCATAGTTACATCATAGATACATTTAAAGTCATAAAACTATATGAAATCTTGAGGTAAGATATTTTCTATATTTTTTTCCCTAAATCCACCGTAAAGACGAAGACTTAAAAAAATTTCATCGAAATCGGATGATTTTTAGATTTTCTAGAGCCAAAAAACGCGGTGACCGCGATAGTATTAAATTACCAAAATATCTAATTATGCGTGAGTATTGTTTGCCAAATAAAATACAACAATAATAGTTCCTTCTCCAACAATAATAGTAATTCTTAATCTCATGGCTGTTAGACGGGAGATGAGGCTGCAATCGTCAACAGATTTGACAGCATACAAGAAACTGAACAGACAGATCTTCAAATGCATGCGGCGAGACTTACGCAACTTTAATACTGCTCGTATTAAAGAAGCGATCGAGCGGAACCAGGGCTCCAAAGTTTTTGCCAGAGATCTGTCTGCCAGAAAGAGCCAACTGTCAAAGCTGAAGAATGAGTGTGGCAACATCGTTTACGGTAAACCTGAGGTTTTGAGTGAGATTGAGAGGTTCTATGGGCAGCTGTACACATCATCGTTGGAGCCACGCGCAAGTGTGAGTAACGATCCAAGAGCAAGACAGATCTTCAAATGCATGCGGCGAGACTTACGCAACTTTAATACTGCTCGTATTAAAGAAGCGATTGAGCGGAACCAGGGCTCCAAAGTTTTTGCCAGAGATCTGTCTGCCAGAAAGAGCCAACTGTCAAAGCTGCAGAATGAGTGTGGCAACATCGTTTCCGGGACACCTGAGGTTTTGAGTGAGATTGAGAGGTTCTATGGGCAGCTGTACACATCATCGTTGGAGCCACGCGCAAGTATGAGTAACGATCCAAGAGCAAGTCTATTCCGACGTCAGTCTGAGCGAGATTAGAATGGCTCTCCAGCACCTTAAAAACGGCAGGGCCCCAGGCGAGGATGGAATTACAGCGGAGCTTCTGAAAGCGGGTGGATTACCGGTACTTGAAGTCTTTCAGAAGCTCTTCAATTCCGTCCTCCATGGTGGCACTACTCCGAAGGCGTGGAGCAGAAGTGCGGTGGTCTTGTTCTTTAAGAAAGGCGACAACGCTCTCTTGAAGAACTACAGACCGATTTCCCTTCTGAGCCGCGTCTACGTGCTGTTTTCGAGAGTCATTACGAATCGTCTCGCACGCAGACTCGACGACTTCCAGTCTCCCAAACAAGCCGGTTTCCGAAAAGGCTTCAGTACGATAGACCCTGCGGCAGATTGTACAGAAGACCGAAGAGTACAATCTGCCACTTTTCCTGGCGTATGTGGACTATGAGAAAGCCTTTGATTTCGTCGAAATTTGGGCGGTTCTACAGTCCCTTCTGCGGTGCCAAGTTGACTGTCGGTATATCGAAGTGCTGAAGTGCTTGTACAGTAGGGCTACGATGGCTATCCGAGTACAGAATCAGAGTTCGAAACCTATCCAACTGCAGAGAGGTGTAAGACAGGTTGACGTTATATTCCCGAAACTCTTCACCGCAGCGTTGGAAGACGTTTTCAAGCTACTGGACTGGAAACGATACGGTATTAACATCAATGGCGAGTACATCACTCACCTGCGATTTGCCGACGATAAAGTCTTTATGGCAGAATCACTGGAGGACCTTAGCACTATGCTCAATGACCTCAATGGTGTCTCCCAACGGATAGGTCTTAAGATGATTGTCCATGACAAAACAAAGATCATGTTCAATGTCCATCTCACACCTATGCCGGTAGTTGTTGGGAGCACTATGCTCGAAGTTGTTGACGAGTACGTTTACCTGGGACAAATAGTCCGACTAGGTAAGTCCAACTTCGACCGAGAGGTCAATCGACGGCTGGGCAGCGTTCGGAAAATTACGACACATCTTCTCGTCAGGTATACCTCAATCTCTGAAAACTAAAGTGTACAACTAGTGCGTGTTGCCAGTGATGACTTACGGATCTGATACATGGTCCTTCACTGCTGGCCGTATGAGGACGCTCAAGGTAGCTCACCGAGCTATGGAGAGGGCCATGCTCGGAGTTTCTCTACGCGATAGACTCAGAAATGGGGATATCCATATATATATAGCAGTAGAACCAGAGTGACCGGTATAGCCCAACGGATTACTAAGCTGAAGTGGCAATCGGCCGGCCATATAGCTCGAAGAAAAGATAACCGATGGGGAAGAAAGGTTCTCGAGTGGCAGCCTCGTACCGGTAGGCGTAGTTTAGGGTGACACGGGACCGTGCTTTGTGGCATTGCTTGGGGGAGGCCTACGTTCAGCAATGGACTTGTGAAGGGCTGTAATGATGATGAATATTCCCATATTGGCAGAATATTATTACAATAATTAGAAAACATTGGGTAAAATATTTTACTATGCCTAGCAACATTTTCGTTATATTGGCCTCTACGTGGACTCGAGTACTGACGCGCCGAAAGTCGTACGTAGCCACAAAAGGCTAACTTGAATTGGCTTCACTTTACGTGCTCTTATTTTATTTATTTATTTTATTTTTATTCTTTATTGCATCCTTAACAAAAGAATACAAAGGGCGGACTTAATGCCTTGAGGCATTCTCTACCAGTCAACCCATGGAGTGGTGAGAGTTTGATGTAGGTGTGGCAATATAGAATAAGCTAAAACAATACAAATGATAATTAACTACACAATAAATACAAACTACTAATAAATAAACTGTACATATATGATCTATCCTTACAAATATACAAATATATAAATAAATGGAGATACATACAAGTAAACATATTTAAATACATATATAATTAACATATACAAATGACTATGAATATATACGTCTGTTCGGCAATACATATTAAATAAATGAGTCATGTAGAATGCGTTGTCTTTAATAAATGATTACGGACCAACTTTTTAAAAGCGTACTTATTGGGAGCTTTTCTGATGTCATCGGGCTAGGAGTTCCAAAGGCGTGTAGCCTGAACTGTGAAGGAGTTACCATAGAACTCGGTGAAGTGAACTGGAGTACAGATTTTGTTGTTAGAAGAAGAGCGTAGGACCCTATCATGAGATGAGGAAAGATAATGAAATTTACTCTTAAGATAAGAAGGCGAAGATGGATCATTTAATATGGAAAAAAGTACAAGTAATATTCTGGAGTTGCGCCTCTGCCGGATTGTAAGCCAGTTTAGCTTAGATCTGTATTGCGAAATATGATCATACTTACGGAGCCCAAAGATAAATCTTATACAGTTATTGAAGAGGCGTTCCAGCTTGTTTAGAAGATCTTGGGACAGGTCTGGGTAACACACATCTGCATAATCAATTATGGGTAATATAGGTGAATGGACAAGCATGATCTTAGATTTTGTGGGGAGAAAATGCTTTAAACGATACAGAGAGCGTAACGTGGCAGTGACTTTACGACTCACATCTGAAACCTGAGTTCTCCAATTCAGCGTGCTGTCGATGTGAAGGCCAAGATTTCTAACAGAATTACTGAATGGAATTGTAGTATTATCATAGTAAATAGGAGGTAAGTCTGTCAGATTAATCTTAGCCAGCATCCTTGAGCTACCCACCAGTATAGCTTGGCATTTCAAAGGATTGACTAAGACTCCATAACGAGTAGACCAATCCTTGATAGCAGCTAAGTTGCCGTTAAGGTTTTTGATCCCATTATGGAATTTGATCCTCTTACTGCGGTTCTAAGCCTAATAATTCTATATGTTGGCTATAAATAACTTTTATGCGTAGTTCGTATATGTTGGCAAGGCAAATTTATTTTTTCTCGGGTTTTACGTGTTTTAAAAATGAATATGAATATATTGAAATGTTCTTACAATTTTAAATATGTAATATTATCTGAAGTGAGTCGAAGATAAGGATATTCAGACCGGCTACAGGGTGCAGTGTCAAAGATACGAAACCTACTCATTTTCCGAGCTAGCTTTTTTTAAAATACCCTCTCGATTTTATTGACGGAAATTTCTTCGCTAAAACATTTTTTTTTTCTCATGACCTGTAGTTGTTTTTTTTAACTTCAAATCTAATCTTGTCTTCTTTTACAAATCGACATATATTATGAATGAAGGGAACAAAGAACTGTTATTTTATATTCTGATACTTAAAAAATAAATGACCTGCTGCAACTTGGCATTAAACCATTATACTACGCGTTCATTTCGAGTTTGCCGTCGTAGACCGTTACGACGTCACAGCTGACCGTACCGTAGACGAAAAAAGTCATCATGTTTATGTTTTTTAGTATTCATATTTTCAATAAAGTTAAATAATAACGTGTTAGATGAAATAAAATATTTTTTGAATGATGATGATGATGAAATAATAACATGTTCGAGAAAATAAAATTTTCATTTTTACACATATACATTTTTAAATATTCGAAAAAAATAAAATTACTTATTGAAACAGAACAAATTAACGAATATCAACAGAAACAAAAACAAAAAATCAACAGTAACAAAAACAACAGCAAAAACAGTAACAAACTAGAGAACGTACGGGAGCATAAAAAACGGACGTAAGTACACTTCGACGTTGCTATCGGTACTAAAAGGGCGACGCTTGAGGCGCGGAATGAGGGGGCGCGGCGGGAGGTAACGGCATTCTTGAAGTGAACGACTAGTACCTGTCCTTTATGCATAGTCAGCCTTAAATGATACGGTATTTGTAAGACTGCCAATTTTATTGTAATTTACTAAAGAAATAGTTTGCAGCACTACAATTATTCGAATAAATTTTCTTAACTTTACGTGAGAGTTGTAGTGGCATGGCGGTTGGTAAATTCAATAACATTCCTTAGTAGTGTTGAAGTCTGAGTTCGAATCCAGTCGTTTTCAATGAAATTGAAGTGTTGTTTCAATGAAATAGAAGTTTGAAGGACCGTTCCTTGCAGTACGGCATTTCCGTACATTATACTACTTATTAACACCACTGGTGGATTTATGTTCACACATAACTTTGTACCTTATGATGAAAATTTTAAACAGCTTGACTTTAAATACAGTGAAGTTAAAATTATAACATATGGAGGTAACGATGGTAGCATTCGTTGTCTATGACATCAAAGAAGTTGGAGATGATATTCTACGATCGTTAACGCCATAGAAAATTAAAGTAAATAAATCAAAAGTCACGAGACTGTCTCGTGACTTAATGTTAAGATTTGTTGTTTCCATTATTTTCAATATTTTATAGCGTTAACTATCGTAAAAAGTATACCTGTCTCATCCTGCAGGACGCTAAACTTCTCAGCCCCCCCCCCCTCCGTAACCATGAGTACTACAAAGCACGAGGAACGTCGTTAATCAAAAAGTTAAATTAAAGACGATAAAATCCGTAAAAATTAGTTTTATTTAATCTGTAGTGTTATTACACTTTCAACAGAGAATTTTAATACGTATTTACGTTTACGAACATTTTACTTGTTTCTTGGCCGTGTTACCAAAAAATGTCTAAGTCTAAAAAAAGCTTTTACCAAATAGCTTTTATTAAACTATAACTTTTATTTAACGACAGTAGCTTAATTGCAGGGTGCTTACAGCGAACTCAAAAGGTCTTGGGTTTGAATCCGCTATTCGATTTTTTTCGTAAACCATTACTAAAACAAGCATTTCAGGCCTACCAAGAGTGTTTAAATGGAATATGAGTAACTGGTTGACCCGCGCAACTTTGTCTACGTCACTTAAGATAGAGAGAGTGGGTTGTATGCACTAACAATACAATTATAAGAAGCTGGAGCTTTCTTTGTTTTATCCATGGATCACTAGAGAACTAATGAATAAAATTTAATAATGTCTGGTAGTAATTAGTGCTAATTTAAAATAAAGCGGACGAAACCTGAAGAAACATTGCTTAAATGTCTGTAAGGGTTAATATTTATTGGTTAATTTGCAGATTTATTTTCTTTTATCTTCGTTAAGAAAATAAAATTTAGATATATCACGCTATAATCATTACGTATATATAATAAAGTAAGTATATATAAATGTATATATAGTAAAGGATGTCACGGGAATGGGAATAATATGGAACATAACGGGAACGGGAATAATAAAGGAACTTAAGTATTAAAAATTCGTGTTTGGTTATATTTTTGCATATAACTTACCAGTAGTTTGTTTACTATATTGAGGGAGATGCTTCAGCCAAAGCTTTGTGATCCATCTAATGACCTGGAGCGCCGCCAGCCTCAGCAATATTGGTATGCTTGGCTTGTTGTACCTATACAATAATTTCATTTTTAGTTGTTGTTTTCATTCGTTAGTTGCTCATTTGCTTTATTTGTATAGAGTCATTAACCTCCCCATAAGAACACCACAAAGCACTGTCCTGAGCCACCTGCATTCATCAACTTGCAGCATTTCTTACCAGGTGGTCATTCCATATAGAGGTAGGTTGCCCCACACTTCGCGTACCGGCATGAGGCTGCCACTCGAGAACCTTATACCCCCATCGGTTACTCTTCAAGCTTTATTGCCGGAATAGATGTGATATGGACGTTACACATGATCTTTATTAATGATGATGATAATCAATAAAGATGATGACATCCAGTTGAACTTAGAATAAAGTCATAAATTTCACAAGTCGTAAAAGCCGACAAGAGGAAGCTATCCTAAAACAGGTGATAAATCACCTATCTTCAGCCAACCACACTTTTATTGTATCCAAGCTGTTGACATAGGCTGTGTCTTTTGCATTTGACAACTTATTTGTTATATGTTCTAGGGAAAAAAAGTATCTCACATTTATAAGAAGGTAACGAAGCAGGAAAGGCATGACCCACAGTTTTACTGATCCACTGCGAACTGTCGAAATTCAGGCGTCTTCAAAACACTTTCAATATTATTCACTGCCAGTCATGTACGAAATCTGAAAAATTATAATATAAATTTCAGTGACACCAGCAGGTAGTAAATTTGATTTGCTTGTGTATTTAAATCAGCATATAACACTCGTATTATGATGAAAGTAAAGGGGAATGCCCAGTCTTCATAGACACTTCGGCCATGAGTGCCCACATATAAAAGCATATAGATATGATAATATGCAATTAAAACAATGAAATGGTAAAGGAATTGCTTTAAAAAAAGTCGGGGTTTTGAAAATATTTGAAGTTTTTATTTTCACAAATGCAGTTTTTTTAACAACTATTTTTATCGATTTTATCGCGTTTTATTTCTTTGATTTTTAATTCCAGACATTTCGGGTGCTTTCCAGCACCCATGGTTACGGCAGACTGAGGTGACCGACGTCCCAATGTCAGTGTTAACCCGGAGTACCTTCAGATTTTTAATTTTTATTTATTGTCCGATCTACAGAATGAACTTACTGTGTCTAGAAGTCTTGCAGTGGTATGCTTGGGTTTTTAATTTCATTAATTACAGGGTCCTAAGCAGGTGGTAGTACCAAGCCTCCTTCCTAAAAAAGAATTTATATATTAGATATTATATAGAATTTATATAATAAAATACACTTTACGACTAATAGTGATGACTTGCAATTCTAGCCCTAAGTAAAGATCTGCTAGGGCTTAACTTTATTCCTTCCATAATGCTGCTCCTCTGGTTATTACAGAGTTCTATCCGGTAGCAACCATTAAATCTTATATGCTCACCATAATAGTAGCGAGCTTGCTTTAATTGGTATGTGACGCAAGCAATTAATATTAAGTCGCTGTAAGTTAAAACAGGAAATTCCCTAACATTTTAAAGTCTACATTTATATTTCTAAAGTCTGCCTGCCCTAGCTCTATTTAGATTGTTTTCCCTAGCATACTCAGAAAAATCATTATTTTTCTCCATATTTTGATGAACTATTTCAAGTATTTGAGCCGCATCATCCCTGTCCCTTATTTTTGTGTGGAATTTATTAACTATAGCAGAAGCCACAGCAGTCTATCATCAAATGTGTAGAAGCCCTGTTAAAGTAATTTTGATGAAATATTTTAAATTCAGTTTTAAAAATGCCATTCACCACCTCTACTACCCATATCGACACATAGTCACGGCTCTGGATTTATTAGCATATCTTGTCATTAACTGAGATTCACCATCTGCTGGAGACATTTCTGCGACCCTTAGACATCCACATCTATCCTCGATTACAAATCAAAATGCAGATGCGTTGTCAACCGTGAGGACTAAGATCATTTTCTCGTTTCCAGTAAAAAGGGTCTCCGGTTCTCTACACTCACCATACAAAACACAGCAGCATTAAGCTAGTATTTCACGCTGGTATTCTGTGAGAGGGTGCTCCTTCCCCGGTCGAGCCGACCCATTCATGCTACAACTATACTTCTAATATAACTGCAGCATGGCTCTACCAAGTATAACACACATACATAGTACTTGTCACTATGCATGTTTGTTATCGCAAAATGTAGTTAATCACAAAAGAGACATACTTGCAATGCTGATGGAACTGTTACAACCTGGTAAAAAACATTGTGCTTTTATATAATTAGTTAGCAGTACACTGTGTGATGTATGATCTAAGCTTTGTTGTTCTGGGTGCAATACATTACTCACTTCAGATTGCAACGAGGACGGACTAGATGATTCAGATGGTTCCCGTTCTGCAGTTGAACATGATGCTGTTCTATCAGTTCATTGCCAGCAATTATGATATACATGGCATGACAACTGAAATAATGTAAAATACAAAAAATGAAGTCAAAGTGAAAAAATAAAAATAAAATAGATTTATTTCAAACTCAAATATAAATAAAATATTTATCAAGTTGTTACTGCACAAGGACGGATTTAATGCCCTATATTATTTAATAATTAAGGCCTGACAGACTACCAGCAGTCCAAAAACAATGAAAAATCAACTGTCTCCTTTCTTGGTAGTTGATAAAACTGGTCAATCTCATAAATAAGCTAGTATGTTTGTCAGATATAGCTAGGGCAGATGTGAAAAAATAAAACAAGTTCTTGAGTTGATATACAATCAGTGTAAAAGCATGTATATTTATCAGATATATGGATCACATTTAATAAATAGAAATGTTAAACATGTTAAACACTTACCTCACGTAGCGCAAATAGTTTCTCACGTGGAAAATCGAAGACAAACAATGTGTGTGATCTTATTCTCATAAGTGTCAGTGCCACAGCTGATGTATAGATGTTCAAGACGAACTATTGGTGCATTTTGCGAGTGCCACACTACACGTTCACTGTACTCGAAACTTGTACCTAATAAAGAAGCTACAATTATTATATTGATATTATTCAAGTAAACTCAGTTATAAAGCATTTCTTAGAGGAAGACATATCACATCGTGATATGTACCAACTATTTACCTGCTGTGTTCGAACCAATTGTTGAGAGATCAACAATTGCATTTTACTTTTACAACAAAACAATAACACGAGAACACGTAATTTAATTCTTGTGACATAACAGTGACAGCGGCCTACCTGTCGGATACGATGTTGCCACTTAACTGTCATAAAATCTATGGAATGATATCGATTTTTATTCGATTAATAATATCATAAAAAGAATAATCTTTGACGCGTTTTAAGTTCTGCACGCTTTTTAAAATATAATTTCCTTTATTTATTGAAACTCTATTTCAAATGTATTTTTAAGAACAGTTAGCTTGTGCTGTATTGTTTTGTTATGCTTTAGAGAATTCGTGGTAAATCAGCTGGAAATTAACTTCTTGAATTATCATAACATGATTCCATTTTAAATGTTATGTTAAAAACAGATAAGATTAACAGTTAACTTGTGCAGTAGCGTTTTGTTATACTCTAAAGAATTCTTTGTAAATCAGCTAGTAATTCGCTTGTTTAATTATCATAACTATAAATGTGAAGGTTGTCAATGAATTCAACCGAGCCTATAACAACGGTTGTTTTAGTTTTTAACGGTTGACTGCCGCTTTTGATGACTTGAAATTAATAAAAACCTATTTTGCGCAATAAGTTTTTTCTCTTTGGTAATGAATAAACCACAGAAACCCCTTTAATGTATAATAGTCCTTTTTTTTGATACAAGTAGCACATTTTAAGGAACCGCAAAAACAACTTTGTTATGTATACAAACACTATGAAAAACAAAATAATTTGTTGCTGGCGATAATGATAGTGGTATTTTGACTCGATTTAAAATATATGCTTGTTACTACTGAACTCTTCATGGGCCTGCGAGTCCGACTCGCACTGAACCACTTTTTTTCAACATTTAGTTTTATTCGAATAAATAGTTTTTTATTAGGGGGGTCATTGTAGAAGCGTGCTCGTCGCGACCCCTGCCAGCCCTTTTCAGGGCTGCAATTCTACACAGCTGCGCATCCATGCGAACGAGGGTTAGGGCGTCCCCCCAAGGCGACGCACACCAGCTCGTCCCCGTTGGTGTGGAATGCAGCGCGCAAAGCGGCGATGGGGACCGCCACCCGTCACGCACAGCCCGACATGGCGGAAGGTGGAGGACGGAGTGCAGAGTTGGCACGTGGAATGTTAGAGGAGGCATGAGAGATAAGACGAATGAGTTGATCGAAATAATGAAAGAAAGAGAATTAGATGTCGTGTGTATGTCGGAGACCAAACGGAAAGGCAGTGGTATTGAAGAGCTCCCTGGCGGGACGTTAGCTATATGGTCCGGAGTCCCGGAAAGCGAGAACGCCTGCCAAGGAGTGGGAGTGCTGTTGTCGTCCCGGTTGGTCGATCTTATGACTGAATACAAGGTTGTGAACTCAAGACTTCTCTGGGTTCGCTTCAAAATGGGACTGACGAAGTTATTCCTTTTGGCTGTTTATGCGCCGGTAGCTTCGTCGTCCAGGGCTGAGCTGGAGGAGTTTTGGGAGAATGTAAGAGAAGTTCTAGATTTGGTTAAGGGAAACGAAAGAACTGTTGTATGTGGTGATTTGAATGGATGGGTAGGCATCGCTCGACCAGGATACGAGTCGGTGCTTGGAAAGTTTGGAGATAAAAGGGTTAATGATGCTGGCAAGCTTATACTGGCTGTATGCAAGGAAAAGGGTCTTCTTGTGACAAACACTATGTTTAATCACAGGAAGATCCATATGTACACTAGAGAAAGAAAGAATGAGAGAAGTATGATTGATTTGTTCCTGGTGGATGACCGACTGCGAAAACAGGTGATGGATACACGAGTGTTCAGGGGTGCTGACCTGGGAACGGATCATTATCTAGTAATTACTAGATTTAGGGGTTTGTTCGCGGGTTGGCGCCACCGGACGGCAGTAACAGAACCACAGTCGGTCTGTCGCATCCGAAGCTGGAAGCTTCAGGAAGCGGATACTAGGGACAAATATCACACGAGGGTAGCCGAAAAGCTTGACACCATCGATGGCAGGAAAGAATGTGTAGAGAGAATATGGCAGAACCTTAGGGATGGAATGGTAAGTGCAGCGGAAGAAGTATGTGGTACGACAAAAAGAGGTAGTAGTAAAAGAAGAGATGCATGGTGGAATGACGACGTGAAAGAAGCTGTAAAAAAGAAGAAAAAAGCATGGTTAGACTACTTAGCCTCTAGTAACGATGAGCATATGAGAGAGAAGATGAAAGAAAGATATAAGCTGCAGAAAGTTCATGCGAAAACATTGATTGAGGAAGTACGTGAAAGGTGTAGAATAGAAGCGGACGAGAGGTTGTCGCACAACTTTAGGGAAAACTCCAAACTCTTCTGGAAAGAGGTTGGAAGGTCCCGGAGTGGTGCGACAGCTTTAAGAATGAACAAAGTGCTTTCGAGAACCAATGACGTCCTCTCAGAAAAATCGGACGTCATGCAGCGATGGAGTGAATTTTATAGAGAATTGTATGCGTGTCATGATCTTAGTGAAGGATCCGGGGGTGACGCCGTGACTGGCACGCCAGACACGGACCTCGATGACACTGAGGTCATCAGCATGAAAGAGATTGAACGTGCGATTCGAAGTTTGAAATGTGGTAAGGCTGCGGGACTAGACAGAGTTACTGCTGAAATGGTCAAGTACGGTGGGCCTCGCGTCTGGGACAGCTTTCATCTGCTGTGCAATTTGTGCTGGCGGACGGGAGATGTCCCGGATGATTGGCGATCCGCAGTCATTGTGCCTTTATATAAAGGTAAAGGTTCACATTTTGACTGCGGGAGCTATCGGGCGATCAGCTTGACCAGTTTAGCAAGTAAAGTTTATTCGAAGGTTTTGACACGCAGGATGCAAGAGAAATCGGAAAGATTCTTATGGGAGGCACAATGCGGATTTAGACCTGGAAGAGGATGCACGGATCAAATGTTTTCTCTCCGCATGATCACGGAGAAGCTTCTGAGTGTTAACCAGAGGATTTTCTGTGCTTTTGTGGATCTGGAGAAAGCATTTGATAAGGTTATAAGGAAGAAAATGTAGGAACTGTTGCCGGGATACGGTGTGGATGGTCGATTGTTAAGGGCTGTGCAGTCACTTTACTATGACTGTAAAGCCTGTGTGCGGGTAGGGCATGACCTGTCACCCATGTTTAGCGTCCAAGCGGGCGTAAAACAGGGTTGTGTCATGTCTTCCTGGCTGTTCATACTGTATCTCGACAGCTGTTTACAGAAGCTGAAAGATAGCTGTTTGGGTGTGAAATTGGGTGACATAAAAGTTAATTGTCTGCTGTATGCTGATGATGCAGTGCTTATTGCACCATCAGAAGCAGAACTGCAGGCATTAGTCACGTGTATGAAAGAGGAATGTGAAATTAAAGGTCTCCGTTTGAATGCTAATAAAACTAAGGTTCTGGTATTTGAAAAGGACGAAGAGAGAACGAAATGTGAAATATGGGTAAATCAGGAATGTCTAGAACAGGTAAATGAAATTGTATACTTGGGGAGTGCTTTCAGCCGGGATGGAAGATGTGATTTAGATGTGGATGGAAGATGTGGATGTGGTGTCGCTGCCGGAAACAAAGTCAATGGTGCCCTGAATGCATTAATAAAAAGGCAAGGCGTGGTGAAGAGTGTACGCCTTGCAGTACATAACGCAGTGTTGGTACCGACTTTGTTATATGGCAGCGAAACCTGGGTATGCCAGAAGAAGCATAAAAGCAAGTTGAATGCAGTGGAGATTCGATCTCTTCGTAAAATGTGTGGCGTTACCATAGCCGACCGAAAGCGAAACGAAGAGATTCGCAATATGGCAGGATTGAAAGATGACCTTATCACAAAAATTGATAGGGGCGTACTCCAATGGTTTGGACACGTTGAACGAATGAGTGAAGACCGAATGGTGAAGAAAATATATAGAGCGAAAGTAAATATTAAAAGGTGTCGAGGTAGACCGAGACTAACTTTCGAAGACCATGTGAGCAAATTGCTCGAAGAGGGGAGGGTCAAGAGTACTCGGATACCTAGACGTGCATGTATGAAGAAGTTAATGAACCTGAAAGAAGCGAAAGAGGTATGTAAGGATCGTGACACTTGGCGATCTGTTCTCTCTGGCTACCCCGTTAGGGATTGTGCGTGACGATAAGTAAGTAAGTAAGTAAGTAATAGTTTTTTCGTTTAAGCGGAGCTCTTTTACTTTAGGTTTATTACCTCTTTATCTATAATAATCAATCTGAGTAAGTAAAGTGTGTAAATACGATTCTTAAATTGTAAAAATAATAATTGGATTTGAACATCTTAGGTAGGTATTTAGTTTTATTTATTTAGAAAATATTAATCTCACAATTATTTATTGTAATAATATAATTTATCACACAGCTAACGCCCTCATTAGCAATCTAATGGTGAAAGAATTTTCAAAATCGGTCTAGTAATTTTTGAGATTAGCCAAAAAACGTATTCATTGAAAGTGGCGCCCTCTATAATAAAATTAACCCTATATTAGATATCTAAAATTATACATAACAATCTAGTGGTGAAAGAATTCTTAAAGTTGGTCAAGTACTTTACGAGTTAAGCGAATAAAATATTCTTTGTAAGTAGCTCCCTCAATAATAAAATGCATCCTACGTTTTAAGCACCATAGCAAAAAACGATTCAACATAGCCTAATCCGCACACACAGTAAAAACATAACCATCCTTTTTCGTCTGTAGTCGGTAAACATTTGGTTAATAACGGTTGCGTATCGACTGCTTTGGATAAATATCCATTGTCAACGGTTATTTTAAACCTATATCATAACATCGTAATAATTATCGAAAGATCATATAAGCATTGTAATAATGACACCATAAGTAATCGATCGAAAAGGGGAATCGATTTTTTAATGATTTTTGTGATTGGCAACATTTTTTATTTTATTCACAGACTAATGAATTACGTATTTACCTAATTTTATTTTTATCTTTTCGGTACTTTTAATTTGTGCAAAAATATTCCCATTGTTTTAGGATAAATGAATACCGCGATTAATAACCATAAATAAAGATATATTTTTTTAACAAATGCACATTGTTGGGCGTTCCATGGCCTAATATGGGCATCCCCCTTTATAAAATTAAAATTTGGGACAAATAAACTTTTAACACTTAGGTTGCGCTTACCAAGCCAAAGCAGTCTCGTTAAAAAAAGAAAAATGTTTCAGGATTTCATTCGTTTTGGTGAAAACGGATTTTCCTAACATGAAAGTGATTTTACTCTCTTTTCACAGTTAATTGATCCTGTAGAGCTTTTTGATTTACCGAAAAGGAAAAAGTAGATATTTTCAGACTTTGCTGCAAGATTCTTGCATGTACAATATAATGTTAGTAAAATTATGGAGTAAGTGGCCTGACGCTGAGGGGCTGATAATATTAAGAATTCACTTTACTTTACTTATCGTCACGCAAAAACCCTAACGGGGTAGCCAGAGAGAACAGATCGCCAAGTGTCACGATCCTTATATACCTCTTTCGCTTCTTTCAGGTTCATTAACTTCTTCATACATGCACGTCTAGGTATCCGAGTACTCTTGACCCTCCCCTCTTCGAGCAATTTGCTCACATGGTCTTCGAAAGTTAGTCTCGGTCTACCTCGACACCTTTTAGTATTTACTTTCGCTCTATATATTTTCTTCACCATTCGGTCTTCACTCATTCGTTCAACGTGCCCAAACCATTGGAGTACGCCCCTATCAATTTTTGTGATAAGGTCATCTTTCAATCCTGCCATATTGCGAATCTCTTCGTTTCGCTTTCGGTCGGCTATGGTAACGCCACACATTTTACGAAGAGATCGCATCTCCACTGCATTCAACTTGCTTTTATGCTTCTTCTGGCATACCCAGGTTTCGCTGCCATATAACAAAGTCGGTACCAACACTGCGTTATGTATTGCAAGGCGTGCACTCTTCACCACGCCTTGCCTTTTGACTAATGCATTCAGGGCACCATTGACTTTGTTTCCGGCAGCGACACGCCTATCCACATCTAAATCACATCTTCCATCCCAGCTGAAAGCACTCCCCAAGTATACAATTTCATTTACCTGTTCTAGACATTCCTCAAATGTATTTATTAATACCACTTACCATTACCACTACCACCAATCAAAAGTCCACCGCTAAACATAGGTCTCCCATAGATTGCCTCAAAGGGGAGATATTTGCCACAGTTGCCATGCTCGGCTACCGGGTTGTCAACAGCAGTTTTGTTTTTATTCAGCTGTTATCGGGAAAATGCTGCTGCTTCTACTTTTCGTTTAGTTTCCCTCTGTCGCCTCTTACTTTATATAGGAATGGATTTGCTTACACGCTGCTACGCGGTTCATGATACTGCCAACAAGTGTTTTAGACGTGTTAATTATCATCATCATCATCATCATTACAGCCTTTCACAAGTCCACTGCTGAACATAGGCCTCCCCCAAGTAATGCCACAAAGCACGGTCCTGAGCCACCTGCATCCATCGACTTCCTGTATGTCTTACCAGGTCGTCACTCCATCTAGTGGGGGGTCGCCCTACACTACGCCTACCGGTACGAGGCTGCCACTCGAGAACCTTTCTTCCTCATCGGTTATCGGTTCTTCGAGCTATATGGCCGGCCCATTGCCACTTCAGCTTACTAATCCGTTGGGCTATGTCGGTCACTCTGGTTTTACTGCGGATATCCTCATTTCTGAGTCTATCACGCAGAGAAACTCCGAGCATAGCCCTCTCCATAGCTCGCTGAGCGACCTTAAGCGTCCTCATACGGCCAGCAGTGAAGGACCACGTCTCAGATCCATAAGTCATCACTGGCAACACGCACTGGTTGTACAATCTAGTTTTTAGAGATTGAGGTATACCTGACGAAAAGATATGTCGTAATTTCCCGAACGCTGCCCAGCCGAGTTGAATCCGTCGATTGACCTCTCGGTCGAAGTTGGACTTACCTAGTCGGACTATTTGTCCCAGGTAAACGTACTAGTCAACAACTTCGAGCATAGTGCTCCCAACAACTACCGGCATAGGTGTGACATGGACATTGAACATGATCTTTGTTTTGTCCATGTTCATCTTAAGACCTATCCGTTGGGAGGCACTATTGAGGTCATTGAGCATAGTGCTTAAGTCCTCCAGCGATTCTGCCATAAGGACTATATCGTCGGCAAATCGAAGGTGAGTGATGTACTCGCCATTGATGTCAATACCGTATCCTTTCCAGTCCAGTAGCTTGAAAACGTCTTCCAATGCAGCGGTGAAGAGTTTCGGGGATATAACGTCACCCTGTCTTACACCTCTCTGCAGTTGGATAGGTTTCGAGCTCTGATTCTGTACTCGGATAGCCATCGTAGCCCTACTGTACAAACACTTCAGCACTTCGATATACCGACAGTCAACTTGGCACCGCTGAAGGGACTGTAGCACCGCCCAAATTTCGACGGAATCAAAGGCTTTCTCATAGTCCACATACGCCAGGCAAAGTGGCAGATTGTACTCTTCAGTCTTCTGTACAATCTGCCGCAGGGTATGTATGCGGTCTATGGTACTGAAGCCTTTTCGGAAACCGGCTTGTTCGGGAGGCTGGAAGTCGTCAAGTCTGCGTGCGAGACGATTCGTAATGACTCTCGAAAACAGCACGTAGACGCGGCTCAGAAGGGAAATCGGTCTGTAGTTCTTTAAGAGAGCGTTGTCGCCTTTCTTAAAGAACAAGACCACCGCACTTCTGCTCCACGCCTCTGGAGTAGTGCCACCATGGAGGACGGAATTGAAGAGCTTCTGAAGGACTACAAGTACCGGTGTTCCACCCGCTTTCAGAAGCTCCGCTGTAATTCCATCCTCGCCTGGGGCCCTGCCGTTTTTAAGGTGCTGGAGAGCCATTCTAATCTCGCTTAGACTGACGTCCGGGATATCATCGGAATAGTGTCGGATAAGACTTGCTCTTGGATCGTTACTCACACTTGCGTGTGGCTCCAACGATGATGTGTACAGCTGCCCATAGAACCTCTCAATCTCACTCAAAATCTCAGGTGTCCCGGAAACGATGTTGCCACACTCAGTCTTCAGCTTTGACAGTTGGCTCTTTCTGGCAGACAGATCTCTGGCAAAGACTTTGGAGCCCTGGTTCCGCTCGATCGCTTCTTTAATACGAGAAGTATTAAAGTTGCGTAAGTCTCGCCGCATGCATTTGGAGATCTGTCTGTTCAGTTGCCTGTATGCTGTCAAATCTGTTGACGATTGCAGCCTCATCTCCCGTCTAACAGCCATGAGATTAAGAGTGTGATCGAAGAGTTTTTGTGTTCTTCTGCGGCGGGTCTTGCAGAACTTAGCTCCGACCGCATGGACAGTTTCCACGAGCTTGTCGTTCATATCGTCCACTGCATTGCAATCTTCTAGACACTGGAAGCGGTTACGTAACTCGAGCTGAAAGGTTTCGGGATTCTGGATTAGAGCACGAGGGGGACGGAGCGTTGACTTCATTAGACGAGACCTCTCCAACTTAACGTTTAGGTTCAGTGTGCCTCTAACCATTCGGTGATCGCTGCCAGTTTTCACCCTTGCGATCACTGAGACATCACTGAACAGTTGGCGTCTGGTCGTCATAATGAAGTCAATCTCATTTTTTGTCGAACCGTCGGGGCTCGACCAGGTCCACTTCCTGTGGGGCCGCTTCTGGAAGAAAGAGTTCATCATAAAGAGTCCCTCTTTCTCCATAAAGTCGGCCAGCTGCTGGCCCCTTCGGTTCCGTTGCCCTACTCCAAATTTCCCTACCTTCAGCTCACCGCTTTCTCTTGTGCCTAGTTTTGCGTTGAAGTCTCCCATCAACACCGTGTAGTGGGTTTTGGAGGAATGTATGGCTCTGGAAATATCCTCATACATTTCCTCCACCCCCTCATCGGGGTGTGCCGAGGTTGGTGCGTAAACCTGAATGACCTTCAGCGAATACCGTTTGGTGATTCTGAGTATCAGGTATGCGACCCTCGTCGACACACTCCCAATCTTTACAACGTTGTTGACGAGAGACTTGTGGACGATAAATCCGACACCTCCTTGGGACAGATGGTCGCCCTCCCGGTGATAGAACAAGTTGCCGGACTCGAGGATTGCCGTGTCCTCCCCCTCGCTTCGGACCTCGGATAATCCAATAATATGCCAGCGCAACTTGTCTACCTCTTCTTCCAGCTCCAGTATCTTCTCGTCAGCCCTCAGGGTGCGTGCGTTATATGTTGCCAGGTCGAGTCGTCGTAGGTGGCAACCGAACCTCCACCGGAGATTCGTAGCACCCCCTGCCCCGCCGTTACCATGGTCGCCACCGTAGCCAGGAATAGCGGGGCCGCCGGGGACTGGGGGCCATCTTTTTGTGTATTTGTTCATTGGGGGGTATTTGCCGTAGTTGCCACGCTTGGCGAGCGGGTTGGCAACCGCAGTTTTTTATTACGTCACAGTTGTCATCAGGAAGATGCTGCTGCCCATCTCCTGCCTGTCTCCCTCTGTCGCCTCTTACGACACCCACGGGAAGATATGGGGTAGTGGATATTCTTAACCGCCACTACACGGCACTGTTAATTATACAACGGAACAACAAAGAAAAATTAATACAAAGGTTAATACAGGCGGCTTCAACATAATTGAGGAATTACTGTAATCATCATGTATAGCAGGCGAATTGACGATCACCATTAGGTAAAGGATACGTTATACGTTACCATTTTCAAAATCACCGATCGTTTCCCTGCATGCTATACTGGTATGGACGCTGATAGTATGCATTTTATGCAAACAGGTCAAACAATGCGCAGTGTCGATTTAAATGTTGAACAGGTACATGGAAAGGATACGTTCTGAAATTTTTGTTGTAAGAGTTGAGTAATAATGACTTAAATAGTGTGTGCCATACACTATCGCATATCTTTGAACAACGGTCATACAAAATAACTGATTATGCATCATCATCATCAATAGCCTGCTAGTCCTCTACTGGAAATGGCTTCCCACGTTTATTTAGATTTCCTTTAACCACCACGCTTACAGGGGGATTGGCGATCGCAGCACCGGACTGCTTCTCGTCCCCAGTCTGGGTATTTTACGTAAAAATATTCTAAATGCTATACATGATGGTTCATAAATTTAATTTTATTATAATGCTTTGTAAACCACATTTTTTCATATATTTGTTAATATATTATGTACCTACTACGATATCTAAGCATTATCTCAAATTTATCAGTAAAAATGAATTTGCGAATAGTATCAACATCGTTAATGCCCATCCCGACTCTACTGTTAAACAACAAATTCAACCATAAAACTACAGATAACACAAAAAATTTAAGCCTAACATTATAAGACTTTCAAGTTTAGGACCTTACAAATTTATCTAATAACTTTTATATCGTCTCCTAACAGATAGGTTTTGAGGTCTCCTTTACCGTTACAAATATATATTTAATATATATTACAAATTGTTAATTGCAATTTTAAGTGCTGATTAACCACATGGTCAGCGGTGAAGGAAAACATTGTGAGGAAACCTACATGTCTGAAGAATAAGAAGTAAAAACCATTATTTAGAAGGCATGTGAAGTTCGCCAACACGCGTTGGGGCAGCGCGGCGGACACTTCCTTGCCCTAAAGCCCTCTAAGAAATGAGAGGAGGCCTGTGCCCAGCAGTGGGACGTATATAGGCTGTCACTTTATTTTACTTTTAATATAATTAATAATTAATATATAATATTCTTAATGATAATCAATAGTTGATTAAACGCGATAAAACCCATAAATACAGTTTTATTCAATAAATCTCACTTACTAATTAAAAATTTGGCTGTGCTTTAGTTTACGGTCGCACGATTTTCGTGATAATTTTAATTTTAATAGGTAGGTAACAGGTCATTGAAGTAAATGCTAGAAGGATTTTCTGCGGAAACTTATAGTTTTCGAGAAATTAATTTTTTAAGTTTTATAGGTTAACTACTAGGAATCGTATAGAATAGTATTGTTTTGGCTTTCGGCCCTTGACATTTACATAATGACATTCTAAAGCATTAGAAGGAGACAACATAATGGTTGCATCTCCTTTTACCGCCTGTTATTTCAGACCTAAAAATTTTTTTGGCTGTATATGGTAAATCTAACTTACCTGCTTGCTGCTTAAAATCTTCATATATTGTGTAAGTTTTCTCAAGTTGTTCTGTCATTGTTGTCCAAACTATTCTATTGTTGTAAGTAGATCGCTCTCCTTTTTCATGTAAGCTGTTTTTATTATTCATTCACGTTGAATGGATCGTGTATTGTTTCCGAACAACAATAAGTAAATTGTAAACGACACTTAAATCTTATTTATGTTCATAATGTGTCTAATTAACTTCAACGAGAAATAAAATTAATTGTCCATACTATTTTTACGGCGTCACAATGAAGATAGTTAAATATAAGTTTTATGCGTGTACTTTATAACATGTCGTAGGATAATATGATGAACAGATATCTAGAGTAATCGCGAAAACACGGCTAGTTAGATGATTGTTCTAATCATTTCGACAGATTCTAAAACCGAATCAGCGCGCCCCGACTCCACGTAGTCTTGTCTGCCCTACCCCTAGAGTGTTTTTGTAAATCCGTAGGCGCGGAGGGAGAGCAGCCCCCGCCCGCCGTAGCAAATCACTCCGCAGCTTCGGCTTATTGGTCGCCTTCGGCGACCAGCCTCAGCCGCTACGGCTCGCACGGGTGACTGCGATTTGCTACGCAAGGGCGAAGGGGCTGCACTTCCCGCAGCGCCGAAGATGTTACAGAAGTAACTTTTCTTTTCATTATTTATTCTATTATCACAGAATTGTTAGGCGAACAGATATATATGAGTTCAGGCCAGAACAAAACTGGTGACACGTCAGGTTTGGTAAGAATTGAGTCCGTTGAATGTAGATCAGCCCCAGAATGAAACCCCTGTAGGTAAGAACGTCGAATGTAAAGCGTCAGACGGGGTAGAGAGAAGATTAGAGCCTCCTCCCCACTTGATTTAAACAAATACCATATTAAATTAATCAATATCAATATTTTATAGGTTAGGATAGATTTTTTAATATATTTCAGAAACTATACGTTTCCGCATCCCCCCCTTTTAGGGGGGGGGTTTCACGACTACCCCCCACCCCCCAACCACCTCCCCACCCCCCTCCGCGTGCGACCGTAAACTAAAGCACGACCAAAAATTTAATTAATATATTTTTGTTAAAAAATGGCCTTTTCATTTTAAATTACACAACAATGATAATTTCTATGAGCGAAAAAAATGTTGCAACCACCGAACGTAAAAGATCAAATTTTGTATGTAATTTACCAAATTGAATAGAATTTATTATTAAAATCGATAAAACTTACCATAATCTTTTGTTTTTTGAAAACAAATATTAGCAAAATTCATTACAATCCATTATATTCACCAGAAAATCACTTAATCACGCATCGAAAACACTTGACATAAAAATATGACGTATAAAATAATTGTTATTTCGGTCTACCTGCGTCGTGTCTCATATATTTTTTATTTAAAAGGCAAAGGAATTAATGCCCATTATGCCTAAATACTTGTTTCATTGTGAACGCAATCAATTTTTTATCTGTTTTTATTTTTAGACTATGTAGGTAGGTTTGTTTGGTTTGGGCAGCTGCGCAACCAAACTCAATTTGAGGCCGTTCGTCATTGGTAACTGTATTTACCAAACTCACATTGGCTGTTACGGTTTGAGGCTACTGCACGAAAAACTTTCCGCACAGGTTTTCGAAATCGTCGAGCTATAGAATGGACTCATTGCCGCCTCAGTTTATTATTCTTTTTTGTTTTCGGAATGTATTTTTGGAAAAAAAATTGTTAATATCGCTAATATTATTAACATTGACAAACTATCCAATTGCAAATAATAATGTCGGAGGAACGATGTGTGTGTGAGAAATTCAGCTATTTCTCTGATTTCTTCTACATCTTTAATTGTGTAGGCATTAGTTAATGGGCGATGACAACTTTAAGGATTTATTTTTGCAACATTTATTGCACTTACATATTGTGTTTTTAAATTAATATGTTATATATTGTTTTCTTTTATAAAAGTGTCAAACGAGCCATAGTTTACCAGATCATCATCATCATTACAGCCCTTCACAAGTTCACTGCTGAACATAGGCCTCCCCCAAGTAATGCCACAAAGCACGGTCCTGAGCCACCTGCATCCATCGACTTCCTGCATATTTTACCAGGTCGTCACTCCATCTAGTGGGGAGTCGCCCTACACTACGCCTACCGGTACGAGGCTGCCACTCGAGAACCTTTCTTCCCCATCGATTATCGGTTCTTCGAGCTATATGGCCGGCCCATTGCCAATTCAGCTTACTAATCCGTTGGTCTATGTCGGTCAATCTGGTTTTACAGCGGATATCCTCATTTCTGAGTCTATCACGCAGAGAGAAGAGAGAAACTCCGAGCATAGCCCTCTCCATAGCTCGCTGAGCGACCTTGAGCGTCCTCATACGGCCAGCAGTTAAGGACCACGTCTCAGATCCGTAAATCATCACTGGCAACACGCACTAGTTGTACAATCTAGTTTTTAGAGATTGAGGTATACCTGACGAGAATATATGTCGTAATTTCTCGAACGCTGCCCAGCCGAGTTGAATCCTTCGATTGACCTCTCGGTCGAAGTTGGACTTACCTAGTCGGACTATTTGTCCCAGGTAAACGTACTCATCAACAACTTCGAGCATAGTGCTCCCAACAACTACCGGCATAGGTGTGACATGGACATTAAACATGATCTTTGTTTTGTCCATGTTCATCTTAAGACCTATCCGTTGGGAGGCACTATTGAGGTCACTGAGCATAGTGCTTAAGTCCTCCAGCGATTCTGCCATAAGGACTATATCGTCGGCAAATCGAAGGTGAGTGATGTACTCGCCATTGATGTTAATACCGTATCCTTTCCAGTCCAGTAGCTTGAAAACGTCTTCCAAAGCAGCGGTGAAGAGTTTCGGGGATATAACATCACCCTGTCTTACACCTCTCTGCAGTTGGATAGGTTTCGAGCTCTGGTTCTGTACTCGTATAGCCATTGTAGCCCTACTGTATAAACACTTCAGCACTTCGATATACCGACAGTCAACTTGGCACCGCTGAAGGGAGTGCAGCACCGCCCAAATTTCGACGGAATCAAAGGCTTTATCATAGTCTTCATACGCCAGGCAAAGTGGCAAATTGTACTCTTCAGTCTTCTGCACAATCTGCCGCAAGGTATGTATGTGGTCTATGGTACTGAAGCCTTTTCGGAAATCGGCTTGTTCGAGAGGCTGGAAGTCGTCGAGTCTGCGTGCGAGACGATTCGTAATAACTCTCGAAAACAGCACGTAGACGCGGCTCAGAAGGGAAATCGGTCTGTAGTTCTTCAAGAGAGCGTTGTCGCCTTTCTTAAAGAACAAGACCACCGCACTTCTGCTCCACGCCTCTGGAGTAGTGCCACCATGGAGGACGGAATTGAAGAGCCTCTGAAGGACTTCAAGTACCGGTGTTCCACCCGCTTTCAAAAGCTCCGCTGTAATTCCATCCTCGCCTGGGGCCTGTTAGATATTGTTATACTTAAGGAGTGACAAGGGCGATACGTCAATTAGACAAGCTAGTTAATTGCACACTGGTTTAATGACACAGCGACCGTTCGGTGGGGGACGCAGCCCGCACACACTTACACACCTAGACATACACAACATCCCTCCACCTTGTAGCTAACACAATATACAAAATCAATAAACATCATTAAATAACATAATATACATAGATCACGTAGAGGAACGTCAGCCTCCATCTAGGTATCCTCCTGTTCCGATGTGGGCGTAGAGAATATCGGAGTTATAGCTTGTCTTCTTCGAGGAGGGGCGCTAGCACGGAGCGGAGTCTTTGGGTACTCGCTAATACCGCTTGCCAGGTCAGGTTCCGTTATGTCCCGTCCTTCCCCTCCTACATCGGCTGTGGTTCCAGGCTGGACTCCATCGCTAAAAGTTGTAGCGGTCAGCTCGTCGGGCACCACATCCGGGTCCCATCGCCGGTCATCTCTAGCCGGTGAGTATAACCGTGCTCTTAACTGATCGACATGTCTCGTGACTTCGCAGTTATATTGAGGTACGTATATTCTATACATTACGTTTCCAATTTTTCTTTTCACTATGCCTTCGATCCAACAGAATTTTTTAGTGTCTATATATTTTGTTAGCCACACTTTGTCATTAATTCTTAATTCTGATCTTTGTGTCCCTTTATAATTATGGGCCTGTAATAACTGATTATGTTCCACTGTTTTAACGAGGTCTGTGGACGCGGGAGACGACGCTAGTGGGTTTAATAAATCTAGCCGTGAACGTAACGCGCGCCCGTAGACGAGTTCTGCTGGTGACTTGTTCGTGGTACTGTTTTTAGAGTTCCTATAGTCAAATAAAAATTTTGATATTTTTTCTTGAACTATTTTTTTATTTACGCTTTGTAAAATAATACCTTTAAGGCCCCTTTTAACAATTTTAACAAAACTTTCTGCTTGTCCGTTACTACTTGGATGATACACCGGGGATAATATGTGTTTTATACCGTTTTGTACACAAAAATTCTTAAACTCCTGAGACGTGAAAGAGGTGCCATTGTCACTCACCAACGTATGAGGTACTCCGAAACGGGACATAAAATCGTATAATCTATTAATAACAGCTTTGGAATTATAAGAAGTATTCATATTATAACATTCAACCCATTTACTGTAAGCGTCTACAATAATCAAATATATAAAATTGTTGAATGGTCCTAGAAAGTCGAGATGGACCCGATGAAATGCATGCGGTGGCAAGGGCCAGGGAGCGAGGGGTGAGTGCGGCGGCGCGGGCCGCAGCGCTGCGCAGACGCTGCAAGCGCCTGCCAGCTGCTCCAGCGCTGCATCCACCCCGGGGAACCATAAACGTTTACGTGCCTCCGCTTTCATTTTAACCACCCCGAAATGAGAACTATGCAATTCCTTACATATCAACTCTTGAAGTGATGCGGGAATCACAACTTTATGGCCGCGCATTAAGACACCGTTTTCATAAGATAGTTGATATCTACAATTGTAAAAGGGTTTTAAATCTAAATCATTATTTTTTCTTGGCCACCCATGTAAAACGTAGTGCTTAACGCGACACAGAACCGCGTCGTTGCTCGTCTCGCGCTGTAAGTCCCTCAGCGTCACCGGCAGACCACCTTCGACCACGAAATTAACATAGGCAGCGCGATCTTCGCACGCCGCGAGCTCGTCTAGCTCACTAGCGGGCGTCCTCGTCGACTCGAAGCGCGATATGGACGCAGGGGGACACGCTCTGGACAAGTAATCCGCGCTGTTATGTTTGCTACTGATATATTCCATTTTATAATTATAGGCCGCCAGAAACATCGCATAACGCTGTAGTCGGTTGGCGGTCACCTCGGGAATGCCTTTATGAGGCCCGAATATAGACAATAAAGGCTTATGGTCTGTTCGTAGCGTGAAAGGCGTGGATCGACCATACAAATACTGATGAAAACGTCTCACCCCATAAATAATGGCCGTTGCCTCTTTCTGGATTTGTGCGTAATTCTTTTCAGCAACTGTAAGCGTTCGCGAGGCGTAAGATATGGGTCTTTCTAATCGGTCGTCGCCTATCTGAGACAATACAGCCCCTAACCCTGTTGGAGATGCATCAACTGTTAATATTAACTCGGCCTTCGGGTTAAAGTGGGTTAAAATTTTGTCACTAGCGAGATATTTTTTTATTTTCTTAAACGCATCGTCATGTACAGAAGTCCACTCCCATTTAGATTTTTTATTTAATAAGTTGTAGAGGGGACTTAGCATAGATGATGCGTTCGGCACGAAGTTACGATAATAATTCGCTAAACCAAGAAAAGACTGCAATTGTAAGACATTATTCGGCTTAGGCGCTTCGAGAATGGCTTTTACCTTCTCTGGCGATTTCCTAACCCCAGTTTTGTCTATCACGTGACCCAGATAAGAAATCTCGTCTTTAAAGAACTCACACTTATTCATTTGAACAGTCAATCCTGCGTCGTCTAAACGCTGTAAAACAGCAATAAGCCTTTGTTCATGTTGAACTTTGCTTTTACCCGTAATTAGGATATCATCTAGCAAAAATATTATTCCCTCAATCCCAGCGAGCAAACACTCCATCGCACGCTGAAAGATTGATGGAGCAGATGCCAGACCAAAGACCAACCGAGTAAAATTAAAAAGACCGCGGTGTGTATTTATACATGTGATTTTCTGTGATTTATCGCTTAACACAAACTGATTGTAGGCCATAGATAAATCAATTTTACTAAACTGTACGCCATCGTGTAATTTTGCCAATAAATCGCTTACTGTGGGTAAAGGATACTGGTCTACTATTAACTGTTTATTAATAGTAACCGAATAATCGGCACACAAACGGATGCTACCGTCCTTTTTCAATACCGGCACTATCGGTGAAGCAGTGTCTGAGTGCTCGACGGGTTTTAAAATGCCTAACGCCAACAAACGATCTATCTCTTTGTCTATTTTTTCCTTAAGGGCATATGGTACGGGTCTAGCTTTGAAAAAGATAGGTTTTGCGTCCGGTTTTAGATGTAAATCAACAGTATACTTATTAAATGACCCAAGCTTACTAGAAAAAATATTCGGGAATTTTGAGTATAATTTCTTTAACATTATTTCGTGGCAATCACCTTGCCCTTGCGCGTATACCGCATGCACACATGACTGGCTGCGCATGCGCTAGTTCTAAGTTAAAAACACGAATGAAGTCCCTGCCCAGAAGCGACGGTCCACCATTGCGCACTACATACACGCTTAGAGTATGCGAGATCCCACTATATTCTATAGGTAGTGAAACTAACCCGACGGTTTCTATGTGTTCGCCCGTATAACTTAATAGCTTTTTGTTGGTGGCTGACAATGGCAAATGATTAAATTTAGAAATATAAGTTTTTTCCGAAATTACGCTTACTGCCGAACCGCTGTCTATTTCGAACTCTAAAGAAAGACCATTTATCATAACGCGTTCCGTCATCGGTTTCCCTTTCAAACACCGAATATTGTAAAAACACTCACCGTCGTCATCTCCTTCGACCAGAGTACCTTCCTCGACATATTTTATTCTGTCATCATAAGCGCACATTTTTCGTAAATGACCTTTCCTATTACACTTTTTACACTTGAGATTTTTGTAGCGACACTGATTGGATTTATGATTGGCATAACCACACACATTGCACTTTTCCTTCTTGGAGATGTTGAATACGCCACCATCCGCGGATCCGCTCGCACCGACACCACTCTCGCCCGGCGCCGCAACTGATGAAGCGTGACGTGCACAGCGCACGCTCTCCGCCAAGTTGATGGCCTTTGCCAGGGTCAACTCCCGCTGATCTTGCGCGAAAAGTTTGTCCCGCTCGTGTCCTGCCGCCATGCCCATGATGAATCTGTCCAACAGGGCTTCCTCCAAGTTCTTAAATTCACAATGTGCCGCCAATCCCCTAATTCTGGCCGCCCACTGAGTGTGACCTTCACCTGGTCGCTGAGATGCCGTATAGAAAATTGATTTTTCTGCAAACCCCAACCTTTTTGGTGTGAAGTGATCATCGAGGAGCTTAACTATTGCTCCGTAGCTCAACTCTTCCACCTTGCTGGGTAACGCCAGGTCATTAGCTAACTTGAACGTCGATTCACTTAGCGCACTCAACAATATCGCTCGCCGCTTTACTGTTGCTTTGTCAGTTTCATTGGTTATGTCGTTCGCGATAAACCACTGATTCAATCGCGATTTATAACTGTTCCATTCGTGCGAAAGATGATCGAATGTTGATATAATGCCAAAAGTTACTCCCGACGACATTTTTAGTTTAAATACGCGAGTTCGTTCGTCGCCACGTGTTAGATATTGTTATACTTAAGGAGTGACAAGGGCGATACGTCAATTAGACAAGCTAGTTAATTGCACACTGGTTTAATGACACAGCGACCGTTCGGTGGGGGACGCAGCCCGCACACACTTACACACCTAGACATACACAACAGGGCCCTACCATTTTTAAGGTGCTGGAGAGCCATTCTAATCTCGCTCAGACTGACGTCCGGGATATCATCGGAATATTGTCGGATAAGACTTGCTCTTGGATCGTTACTCACACTTGCGTGTGGCTCCAACGATGATGTGTACAGCTGCCCATAGAACCTCTCAATCTCACTCAAAATCTCAGGTGTCCCGGAAACGATGCTTCCACACTCAGTCTTCAGCTTTGACAGTTGGCTCTTACAGGCAGACAGATCTCTGGCAAAGACTTTGGAGCCCTGGTTCCGCTCGATCGCTTCTTTAATACGAGCAGTATTAAAGTTGCGTAAGTCTCGCCGCATGCATTTGGAGATCTGTCTGTTCAGTTGCCTGCATGCTGTCAAATCTGTTGACGATTGCAGCCTCATCTCGTGTCTAACAGCTATGAGATTAAGAGTGTGATCGGAGAGTTTTTGTGTTCTTCTGTGGCGGGTCTTGCAGAAATTAGCTCCGACCGCATGGACAGTTTCCACGAGCTTGTCATTCATATCGTCCACTGCATTGCAATCTTGTAGGCACTGAAAGCGGTTCTGTAAAGCGGTGCTGAAAGTTTTCGGGATTCTGTATTAGAGCACGAGGGGGACGGAGCGTTGACTTCATTAGACGAGACCTCTCCAACTTAACGTTAAGGTTCAGTGTGCCTCTAACCATTCGGTGACCGCTGCCAGTTTTCACCCTTGTGATCACTGAGACATCACTGAACAGTTGGCGTCTGGTCGTCATAATGAAGTCAATCTCATTTTTTGTCGAACCATCGGGGCTCGACCAGGTCCACTTCCTGTGAGGTCGCTTCTGGAAGAAAGAGTTCATCATAAAGAGTCCCTCTTTCTCCATGAAGTCGGCCAGCTGCTGGCCCCTTCGGTTCCGTTGCCCTACTCCAAATTTCCCTAACTTCAGCTCACCGTTTTCTCTTGTGCCTAGTTTTGCGTTGAAGTCTCCCATCAACACTGTGTAGTGGGTTTTGGAGGAATGCATGGCTTTGGAAATATCCTCATACATTTCCTCCACCTCCTTATCGGGATGTGCCGAGGTTGGTGCGTAAACCTGTATGACCTTCAGCGAATACCGTTTGGTGATTCTGAGTATCAGGTACGCGATCCTCGTCGACACACTCCCAATCTTTACAACGTTGTTAACGAGAGACTTGTGGACGACAAATCCGACACCTCCTTGGGACAGATGATCGCCCTCCCGGTGATAGAACAAGTTGCCGGATTCGAGAATCACCGTGTCCTCCCCCTCTATTCGGACCTCGGATAATCCTATAATATTCCAGCGAAACTTGTTTATCTCTTCTTCCAGCTCCAGGATCTTCTCGTCAGTCCTCAGTGTGCATGCGTTAAATGTTGCCGGGTCGAGTCGTCGTAGGTGGCAACCGAACCTCCACCGGAGATTCTTAGCACCCCCTACCAGATAGTAAATGATTATTGCAGCACGTTAACGTATTTAAGCTAGGATGACAGATGCACTCTGACGACTTGAACAAAATTCTTCAATATCTTATAATTTTATAGACTCTTTTATCCTTTGAGTTGGAACAGAACGGTAAATGCATTGCTACTTGGAAGTGGAAGTAGAGAATAGGTAGCTACCAGCCTATCAAAGTAGTTTAACTACTAAATACAAATTTATTAAAAAAACATCTTATTGAATTCAAATAGGGCTAAAAGGTAAAAGTTCTAAGCTCTGTAAGCAAGATTTCAAAATGTTTTACAGACGATTTTCCAGCACCACCAACGAATCTACCGTGTCCTTGAGCACCACCTACGAATATACCGTGTACTTGTGGCTCTTCAGATGACAAAAGATACAACATTTTCTCATCGCTCTTAAATCTATCTACCACTGTTGTCAATTATCTGCTGAACGGAAAAATAACTGTTTGATTGTAAGAAATGAATTTGAATAAATTAATTAACTAGTGATTTTACTACCATATTTTTGCGTACAATCACCTTGAACGAATAATATAATATTTGCTGGCTCTCTGATTTTCATACTATTTTTTTTTAAAAAAAACTTTATCCCCGCAAAAGGACTTTCTTCAGTATCGCGGAGGCATTATGATTTGTCAGAAAACAATTGTTTCTTGCGGGATCCGTACTCGTAGCCCCGCAGCCTAAACAACTAAAAGCAAACATGAGTAACAACACAACTTTAATAAAGTTTAATCACAAAATAATAGACCATCTAACAATCAATATTACTAACACTTTCTGTAAAGCAATTTATAACATAGATTTAATAAATTTAACCTCTCATTATATTCACGAAAATTTTATGTACATACATAAAACGAAAATAGATTTAATAAACTAGTAACTTACGTTGTGTAAATAACAGACGTTCCTAGTTTTTGCAGAAAGTACATGCTGCTTATACCTGTTACTCTACTCCAAACGCAATATAATTTACTTTTTTAGATCAAAGTCTTAGAAAATATGCAGAATCTATTCATGAAAAAGTTGAAAGTGTATATGAAGCCAAAATTGTTTGATAAGGGTTAATAACACTCAAAGTAGACGACTGATACAAACGTTACTACAACATGCGAAAAGAAGACTTTAATGTTATGTCGAACGAGACCTGATGATGTCAACCTAACACATAACATAAGTCGAGTCAGAGTGGTTTTATTTATTACTAGCAATCTTAATTAGGAATATATTACTTATTTTCGCATGCTGAATAAATACACATTTGCAACCTATTAATAATTACTAATATATAAAGTAAAGTAAAAAGTAAAGTTACAGCCTATATACGTCCCACTGCTGGGCTCAGGCCTCCCCTCATTTCTGAGAGGGTTTAGGGCAAGGAAGTGTCCGCCGCGCTGCCCAAATGCGTGTTGACGAACTTCACATGTCTTCGAAATATTTTTTTTTCTTATTCCTCAGACATGCAGGTTTCCTCACGATGTTTTCCTTCACCGCCGAGCACGTGGTAAATTAGCACTTAAAATTGCAATTAACAATTTCATTGGTGCCGGCGGGGATCGAACCCGGGTTACTCGCGTTCTGTTATATTTACAGCGAGCGTTAACCACTGAGCTACCACGGCTCAATACTAATATATACCATATAATAATTTTATTCTATGCCTCCGTATGTTTTGCGATGGAATTAATTATGGGAGGGTGAAAGAAGGATGCGCAAAATTCAAGGCAAGTACACTTAAGTTGACTGAGCTGTATCGCTCATCTATTTCGGCAATATTAATACACATGCACACTGAAAATGACTTTGTAAGCGATCAATTTGATGCATGGACAACTACACTTTTCTAATCTAAACAAATGTGGGTACGTTGCCAACTGTGGGACCTACCCTACCTACCATAACCCTAAGTAAGAATGCTTCATTGCTTAATCTTTTTCTAATTATTTATCAGCCTTTATTAAACCAACAGCTGCACAAATTCTTTTTCAAGATAGCATCTGCGCGCCCAGCGTGATGTCATTATCATCACAGCCCTTACTCCTACCTGTAATACCTCCACTGCTGTACGCAGGCCTCGCCCAAGAAATGTCAATCACACGGTTCTGAGCTACCTGCACCAATTGATTTTCTTTCGAAATTTATTTCCTTTTGAATTGACTTTCTACATAAATTGTCCTACCAGGCTGTCACTTTATCTGGTACAAATCACCCTGCGTTTCGCTTACAATTACAGGGCTGCCACTCGGGTTCATTTTCCACCGTTTATTGTCGTTTTTTTTAACTAGAATGCCATTATGCAACATCAGAGTTACTAATATAGCCCAACGGATCCGTAAGCTGAACTGTAAGTAGCAATATATTAGTAAGTAGTGAATTTTAAGTATTGTGTATAAAGTACTCCTGATTCATCTTGCAGAAGTATAGAGCTGTATAAACTTTTATTCCGACAGTTTTTAGACCAATATTTCTTGATTACATAGCAAACTCGTTCCTTTTTTCTTAATCCAAAGTTTGCCGAATTAACTAAATTGAAACAAAGTGTTAAGTAAATAAAATACTGTTACAAATAAATAATGGAACGCTAGCAATCGTTATTTTTGTAGAAGTTTATTCCTTGCTATAATTTAAACAGAAAAAATTAAGAGGATATTAAAACGTAAATAAGTTGCTAAGAGCCGTTATATCGGATGGGCTAAACGCTCTTCACTAGTTTTACATCTGGTAAGGATCGAACTCCATTAATAATGTCAGTTACAATTCGCAAGTTCGGCTGCATATGGAATACTGTTACCATCTCTGGGTTGGGGCTCCCCAGTGCCAGCTCCTTCCATTTGATCGCATCCAGCGTAGAGCAGATCGAATCGTCGGCGACCGAACTCTTTCCGATTGGCTTGACTCACTGGCACTACGAAAAGATGTTGCATCTCTTTGCGTATTTTATCGCATCTACCACAGCGAGTGCTACGTTGAATTGTTCGGACTAATTCCAACAGCACAATTTTACCATCGCATATTGCGACAAAACTCTCGCGTAACCATCCATACCATCTGGATGACTGTGGTCCACCACTGTGCGATTTAAAAGAATTTTTCTTCATCGCACAACTTCCTTGTGGAATCAACTACCGAAAGAGATTTTTCCTGACCGAAACTACTTAGGAACCTTCAAGAAAAGAGTATATTCCTTTTCAAAAGTTCGGCAGCGCATCTGCAATTCTCCTGGTGTCGCAGGTGTTCATGGGCGGCGGTAATCACCATCAGGTAAGCCCGTTTGACCCCTCTCTTATAAAAGAAGTTGCAATTTCAAGTGCTGATTTACCATGTGCTCGTCAGTGAAGTATGATATCGTGAGGAAACCTGCATATTTGACGAATAAAAATATTCAACAACATGTAAAGTCCTTTAACGCGCACTGTACTTTAAACTAAAACACGATGTTTAATATTAGGAGTACGTATGCCCACTGAACGCTAAGCTTTATTGAGGTAGAGAGAGTATTGATATCCTCACAGGAACAGAAAGTAAAGAGCAACGGAAATTAAATTCATCTTATCTAATTTAATTTCTTATTCCTATTACCCTAAGCATTTGTATTTGGCGTTGAACATAGAGAGGTACTTTAGAAATATTAATGTAGTTAATTTACAAATACAACAAATAGAGATACTTAATATAGGGCCCTGAGGTTGTGGCTTAAGGGAATTCATCACCACAATTAGTCCCGCGGGTTTCATAATTGGTGACTAATGAAGATGTCGGAAATATCGCATAGATGGCTTTCTAGCCATCTCACCTTCGCCAGGCCTAAAATACGCAGACTGGCGTGGACGGCAGTATCAAAGGTGCTTTTGTCTGGGCCTGCGGATGTCACTACGCCTGCCAAGCGTGACGTCATATCCCATCTGCAATGTAAAAGTCCTATGTTCAGCAAAGGTGTTATGATGATAATACAAACGGGCTGAGATTTTAATTACGACAAAATTTAATCTCGGGAGATTAAGGAGTGACCGTACCTCGGTTATCGTTAGTGACCACTGCCGCCCGTGAATATTGGTGACATCACAGGATTCACATGAGCGTCGCAGGCCTTGATGTTTACAAATTTAAGTCAATAAAGCAGACTCAGATTGAAGTTTCATTATAATTTTAAGTAACCTTGTGCTTTTATCCATTTTTTACATAAGGTAATGATTAAAAGTATACTATCTACGCCTTGATAACAATTGTAAAATGTTAGAGACAACTCTTTTTTTACCCTTGTGAATACTAGTGACATATGTGGAGGCGGACGAACTATGTCGTTTTTTCAAAGCGACGCAGCACTGCTATGCCAAGATGTTAGTCAATACAAGGGAATTAATGGGTCGTTGGTATTTTTACTGGAACTACGAGTTACGCCTACGATATGGTGAGTGCTACGAACAAAAGGGTTTCTTTTATTGTTGACATGTTTAGATACAGGCTCCAGCTACAGTGTTGAAAATATTGCCTTTATATATATGGTAAGCCCAGCAAGGTATAAGATTAAAATATAAGACTATAAATGAGTTAGTGTTGGTAATCAATGCTCTTTTGGCGAGTCATTTAATAAGGTATCGTAATGAAAATCTAAGTCAATTTGCAATTGATCACGAAGACTGCCCAGGATGCATCGAACGTAGACAAAGTTTCGGCAAGTTTGTCGCGCTGTGGGAAGACTACCTAAAAAGATTGCAGCACGATGTTTTATTTCGCCAATCAACTCTACATATTGCGTTTCACAATTTTGGTGGTGCTTTTTCGGATTGATCTTGTGTTTCTTGCGGACTATTAATTTAACGATTTAAGGCGAGGTGACTAATGAGCGATGTAATTATTCATACTTAACAGTTTGAGTATATGTTTCCGCAGACTCTGCACATCTCTTAAGACTAAATTCTCAAAAAGTACCTCGACTTTTACTCATATTCTAATGCCATTCGCGCAGTATTTCATTTTTATATAGATACACCCGTATGTAATATGCCGCATCGTCGCAAAATTGCCTGGTGTATGACCAATGTCACTTTTGAAAAGGCGATTAACGTTCATCATAAACATAATAAACCACTTAATCCGTTTATGTGGAACATTACAATTTTATCGTCTGTTATCGTGTTAGGTCTGTTTAGCGGAGTAATATTTTTGTTTTATTTTTATAGAATCTAATATTTGCTATGACACTCATGTAATAAAGAGAGTGATTGAGTGTGATCCTATTTCATTCTAATAATAATAACGTAATATGTAATCAATTTTTAACGCAGTGGTCATATCTGTTGGATATTTCCAGTTTAAATTTGCGAACTGACTCGTGAATGTGAACATGCAATCATCAGGCACGGTTGGCTCTGATTTAATTGAATATACAATAATAAAATTTGCGTGTGGGAAATTATGATACATCTTCTCGTCGGGTATACCTTAAAATTTTAAAACGAGATTATACAACTCACTTTGACTGTACAATACACTCAGCGAGCTATGGAGAGGGCTAAGCTCGGGGTTTATCAAATTTTATGGGCCATAGTATCCACTTACAATCAGGTGGATAGTGTTTTCGTTTATTACCCTCATTCTATAAAAATATACTCGAATAAGAAATAAAAGGCAGATGCATAGTGACTCCTGAGGAGGAAAACGGAATGCGTCGATTCAAGTAAAAAGTGTTTCTGGTTCTCTACACTCACCGTACGCACCGTACCGAATTCCAAGACCATTATGCTGCTACGAGTATTTTACGCTTTTATTCTGTACGAGAGTGGTCTTCTCCGTGGCTATGCCACGACACAAAAATATATTTTAGACATTGCATTCAACAAAAAACATCATCAATTCCCATGAAACGGTACAAATCAAGAAATCTGACAACAATAATTCGTTCGTAAAATAATCAAATTGACGGATAAGTAAATAGATAAGTAAATATAGTTTAATGTGTTCCTAAATAAAATCGGTAGTTTTATTATTATCTTCCCTTTCTTGAAAAAAAAAATCATGAATATTAAAGGAAACCGGGTTCAAATCCAAGAGCCACGGCTGTTATTCATTTTCGTTTCCTTGCGACGCATAAACTATATAGAAAAGAAATTCATGAAGTTTTCTTTGTCCTTAGCTTGGAGTGGCACCAAGAAGTTTTAATAATAATAATAATATTCCACAACTATCGCACAACGCCATCTAGTCCCAAGCTAAGCAGAGCTTGTGTTATGGGTACTAGACAACTGATAAACATACTTATATATTTCTAAATACATAAATATTATAGATAAATTACACCCAGACACAGAACAAATGATCGTGCTCATCACACAAACATTTGTCCTGGGTGGGAATCGAACCCACGACCTCCGGCATAGCAGTCAGGATCACTGACCACTAGACCAACAGGCCTGTCGACGTTAAAAATCAAAATGCAGAAGCGTTGTAACCACTGACAGCTACGAAGGAACGCCTCATTTCCAGTAAAAAAAGGTCTCTGGATCTATACACTCACTATACGAAACAGAGCAGTATTGAGCTGCTACTTTACGATGGTGTTCTGTGAGAGCCTGGTGCTTCCCCGGTCGAGCCGACCCCTTCGTGCTACAACCATAATACAGCTGCAGCGTGGCGCTGCTGCGTATAATAATTTACTAAAATTATACTTTTGACAGAATGAATACCATTACTGTCACAGTCTATAAAAGTCCACTTCTGAACACCAGCCTCCCCTTAGATTGCCTCGTATGGGAGACATTTGCTATATCGACGGGTTGGCCGTTTAGTGGCGGTGCAAAAATATCATCCCCGTGGGTGTCCTTAAAGGCGAACAGGGAAATAAATCAGGAGATAGTCAGCAGCGTCTTCTGAATCAGCGTCGTTTGAATGAATATTGAATTAAATTAGCTGTAACATCTGTCTGAATTAGTGTAACAAATGCGGCCAGGTGTTCATATTCGCTGTCTATTTTTTATTCAAAAACCCTCCCAAGTTAAAATTATTTATTCTTACAATAACGCAGCAGATATTGATATAATCACCGGTTACGTTATGATTTTATTCCGCTAATCTCTTGAATTCCTATTAATTATCCTTTTTTGCTTAAACGGTCCCAATTATTGGTGATTTAAAGTTTGGATGGGTCAAAGTCAGGAGTTTCACTTGCTTCGTTATTTCATCACAATATAAGATTTAAGTTCTAAGAATCAAATTATGTTATAAAAATGACATCTTTTATTTCTCCTCCCAGAGGAGAGGACTTCTTCTAGAACCGCGCCTGAGGGCATAAATCTTAAGAAAAGCGAATCAAGATAATAAGAAAAGCGAAGAAAGGAAAGCAAGTCAATTCTCCGTGACGCTATGCTACCGACTATTAGGGTTCCGTAGTCAACTAGGAACCCTTATAGTTTCGCCATGTCTGTCTGTCCGTCTGTCCGTCCTCGCTTAATCTCTGTGACCGTTAGCACTAGAAAGCTGAAATTTGGTACCAATATGTGTATCAATCACGCCGACAAAGTGGTAAAATAAAATGTGGAACAAAATGTTTTATTAGGGTAGCCCCCCTATATGTAAAGTGGGAAGTGATTTTTTTTTTAATTCCAACCCTGACGTATGATATATTGTTGGAAAAGTATTTAAAAATGAATAGGGGTTTACTAAGATCATTTTTTGATAATGTCAATAATTTCGGAAATAATCGCTCCAAAAGTAAAAAACAATGTGTCCCCCCCCCCCTCTAACTTTTGAATTATAAGTTTAGAAAATATGAAAAAAATCTGAAAAGTATAACTTTATAAGGACTTTCTAGGAAAATCATTTTGAACTTGGATGGAAAGTTGGGGCGCGGACTTTCTATGTCGCGGATCGTGCAATGCTGCACGCTCCATGTTCGCGCACGTACCCACTACCGGGAGAAGTTGCAGGAGCGCGGAGCGCTGCTGGAGCGCGAATATAATGGATACCCACCTTTAAACTCATAAGTGGGAATACTTATTGTGACGGACGGGAAACTACGGAACCCTACACTGAGCGTGGCCCGATACGCTCTTGGCCGGTTTTTATTTTAATTTATCATCAAAAAAAAAACCCAAAGCCGCTGTCTGACACCATATAATACAAGAGTAATATATGACATTTGATGAGACTTTTGATATAGTCTTGAAAATGACATGGTATTTTAGTGATAACATTATTATATTTTGTTATAACTTAATGTCGCCATTACAATCGGATTGCTTTAATACTCCAAAATAAATGTAAATGCTTTATTTATTTCGCATTACTTTAACCGTTTTGACATTTTTGGTTCATAACTTACGCGTGTTTTACTTCGCATATCTCTCCTTAATATTCCAAAAAGTAAAATGCTTCTGATCACATGTCTTTACTTTCAGTACAATTAGTACTGGTGTCATCTACGTATACGAGTTGTAACGCAAAAGCGAGCTCGTGCAATTTATTAATGCGGTAGAGCATAGAGTTTCGTTTGAATATAACGTGTCACATAGGCATTATGTTTTTCCTGACATTTCCCTGACTACCTCGTTGGTCTTGTAGTTGTAGTAGTGCGACTGCTGATCGTGACGTCCTGGGGTCGAATCCCGGGTCAAAATATCAATGATTGAGTTTTTCTGTCAACAAATTCTAATTAGCTGCCCAGAGTCAGGAAGTTTGTGGTGTCTCACCCCCGTGCCTCGGAAAGCACGTAATTACGATGAAGCTGCTGGTCCAACGCCTGAACTTTTCCGGTTGTGTCGGTTTACCGTCCCATCGGATTGACAGTGAGGGAATAGATAGTGCACGCATACACTTAGGCACTATAATCCTGCCCTGCGCCGATGGCTAGTCTCACTTGAGTCTAGCTTCGTTTCGTTCTGGAGGACATTATTATGTTTTCTCATCAATTTTGAATGCTCAAGCTGCTTACGTTTACACGAGCTTGGCAATAAATTATTTATATATTTGATATGGTATGTTTATGTGAGCTAAGTGTAATGAGAGTTAAAGTTGATTGCAAATACATATACTGCATAATACGTAAGTGCGTATTGAACACATTTTGGCTTGGTGTCATTTGAAATGTACGTAGCGCTCTGTCTTTTCTTTTTTGTTTGGTCTGAGTGCAAGACACAGTTTCTTGAGTTTTTTTCGTTCTCTTTAATCCACTCAAAAAGCATTCTTATTTTTTACTATCATAGCTTGTTTTATATACAAATATTTTTAACAAATTTTGTTAAGTGATCGAACAAACAAAAAATAATCTGTTAATCATTTAAACGTTTAAATTTTTTTAGGTTGTAAATTATTAATAGAAGTTAAGAAATAACTAATATGTAGTTCCTTGAGATATTTGGAGTGCAATTTAAAACTAATTTAAATAATTTGGTTTAATATGGCTTTAAGTGCTCCTTAAAAGAAAAAAAATTCTTAGTACTCAGACTCTGACGTATAATTTATATTGGTGAACATTAGTGATTCAACTAGGATTAGCTATGTGTGCAGCTCGTTTTGAACTGAGCATAGCGACGTGTTTATAGTCGTTTCTGGATACTTGAACATGCTATGTTTTCATATCTATATATCTACAAAACAGGCTCGTCGTAGGTATCTTATGATATAGAAAATTTAAAAATTTTGGTTTACTTAAACTTCCTTAAAGTTCACAGAACCGCTTTTAGTAAGAAAATTAAGTTTGGATTAAATGCAAGTAAAATGTCAAACGATGCGCATACATTTAGCATCGAAGTGAAGAGTCAATATCGAACTGGTGCAGGATTCACCGTGATAGTTCTTGCTACTTGGTTTTTTAAAGGTTTGGCACGAATAGTTATTGTATCGAGGTGTCTATATTAAATACATATTTGTCAAAGAGTTGCAATACTTACTCACATGCAAGAATACAAGGGGAAGTATACAAGTTCGTCCTAAATTAATTAGAGCTCGAAATAAAAAAAATTAAAAATTCTCTAAATTTCAAACAATTGTGACATTATGGTTTGAGCTCAAACAATTAACATATAAAGCATATAAATAACATATAAAGAGAAAAACATATAAAGTAGAGTTTTGCGCCTTTATTTGTCACTTTAAACAATATTGGAGCTCTTCTCGGTCTACGGATACTCTTGTCATGGAACAAACCTGTGGACACCTATATCATGTATATCCAGTGGTTGTGTATAAAATAAAAAATATACAAACAAGAGCTTATTCAGAGACAAAGTCAAATTGTATTGTAACATCTTCGTAAGATATTTGAAGATCCGGTAAGCATACTTGAGCAAGTATTAATTTAACCACGGTGTAGTGGCGGTATAATAGCTTACTCCACTAGTCTACATCATCCCGTGGTGTTGCAAAATACGATAGACAGAAATGATACAGGAGATGGCAGTAGCATCATAGTGATAACAACTTAAAATAGTAAAAAAACTGCGGCAACCTTATGAGGCAAAAGTCTGTGCCGGAGGCAGAGTTCATTAGCGGACTTTTACAGTGTAGGCTGTAAATAAAGAAAGTATAATAATGTTGGCTCTTCATATTTCAACGCTACTGGTTTAAAAGAGCGCTGTGGTTTTGACAAACATCATATTAGCTCATGAAAGAGAACGTGACTTTACGTCCGCTATTACAAATTTAATGAACGATGATGCCTTACTTACACATAATGTTATTATCCTTGTTCCTCTCTACGCTTGTTAGTCGCTTCGTTTAATTTAAAAATTTCTACAAATCCTTACAATTCAGCCCCTAATCCGCATTATAATTTAAAAACATACAAAATGAAGATATTGCATATAATTCCATAAAATTTACAGAAAATTCATAATTTTGTTGATGTGTTCATGCGGTTATTTCGCCCGATGGTTTCTAGCTCATTATTTTAACGTAATTTTGATGAATATCCTTAGTATTTATCCACGCGTTTGTATTTGAGTTTGTTTTAAAACGCTAAACTTTTCTTTATTGTATTAATAAGAAGTTCACTTTAAACTAAAACAGAACAATGACATAACGCTTATGTAAGTTGTTAGGGAACTGGTGACAATAGCGTGATGGTAATTAGTTTATTCAGTTAGATATTCCTTAGTTCAAAACTCAATTGGAGCTTACATTTTAGCAGAAGTGTTATTTCATTTAGTTTCCATATCTCTACGGATGCACCCTGTTCCTTATCGTTCATTCATATGATCTTAAGCTTAGCAATATACCTAAAAAGTTTGATTACATAATGGAATGTGTAACGTAAGAGATACATCGCCTCATTATAGCCAGACGAAAACGTGAAATAAATAAAATGCAATTAAAAGTCGTGATTAGTTACTACACCTTTAATTTACATAGCGACAAACGATCTGGCTGCTCACAAACGAGGCAGCTGCTAATGACCGTACGAGTTCACTTATATTTGGAACTGTTTGCAGATAGTACGAAATTACATTTGGTGACCACCGTCCACAGAGTAGTGGCGGTGTAATAATATCTACTTCCCCATATCATTTCGTGGATGTCGTTAGAGGCGACAGAGGGAAACAAATTATGAGAAAGGCAGCAGCATCTTCCTAATAAAAACTAAAAATAAAATGATGCGATCGTTAATTGCTTTACAATCCAAAAGTTAGATTTAATCTATCCTTGGTAAGTATAACTATTATCGAGTTAGATGAAGATTCACATCATGTCATCTGGTCCAGCTTATGGCAACGTGTAACACAGATAAAGTTATAACTGAAACATTTTCACTATTTGTGACGTTTCGTAAATTAACAAACTAAAATATTTTTTTTCTTATGTATGATAGCTGACACTTCTTTCCATGCATTCATTTTCCTAATAAAGGAGAAACAGACTGGTCCCACGTACACAACATATGCGATACAATGATCCTACGTTGGTGTACACACTTGTCCTACTTATGATAAGTACGTTTGGCGTCCGCCACTCTTGTCACTTCTTAACAGACGCACGTTTATAACATTATTTAATAGGATAAGGGTGACAAACGAGCACACATTTCACCTGTTGGTAAATGGTTGCTGTGACTCGTAGACATCTATATTTATCCCTGATTACTCAGCTCAGAATCAAGACGCGTTATCTCCCATAAGGACTAAAATGGGAGGCCTCGTTTTAGGTAAAAAGAGTGTCTGTTTTTTTACACTCACTGTACAAAAACAGCAGCGTTAAGCTGCTATTTGTGAGAGCATGGTCTCTCCAGGGTCGAGCCGACCCATTCGTTCTACAACTATACAACTAAAATAGCCGAAGCTTGGCTATACTTTTATTATGTACAATATAATATATATTTAATTTTGAAAGTAAGTTTGATAATATATGATTATCAAACTTTGTCTGACAAAGGAAGATTTTTATTTTACGAACCCAATATCTTCGCATCTTAGCGTTTTAGTTAAGAAGCGAAAGGAGACAATCATTTTTGGGCCCACTAGAAATATTAACGTCATTTAATGGTATTTACACCAAAAAAAGACACCAAATTATAATAGTAAATGGTCTATAGATTTTTCGAAAATGTAAACGGAAACAAGAAATCTGAAAAAAAATTAGTTGTTTTGACATTCGTGTTCTGATCATTGGCTAAGGTATGTAATATTTAAAAAATTATTGTCTTAGAGATGTGCCGTGATAACTCGGAAGAAATCGACTCGGGTTGAAATTCAGGTAACTCGATTTTGAGCTCGAGTTAAACAATTCAAATTAGATGAACGAAGCTGTGTCAATATTTCACAAATTATTTTTATAATTGTTCTTCCATACAACGCAATTATTATTACTACACTTAATAGGTAGTTATATATTATTTTTGGTATGCGTATCGACATCTTCACGTAAGTCTTAATGTTATTAATAATTTGACTATCCAAAGTATATATAATCAATTTATATCATATATAACATAAATTGATACAACATTATATACATATTACCTAATATCAATTTATTTATTACATAATATATCAGTAAATTGCTCGAATTAGTAAGTCGATTTCATCACTAAATTGTAGACAAACACTACATTGGCCGTAAGATAAAGATGCGATTCGAGTAGAGTTTTGTGACTCGAGCCACTCGGGTTAATTTACGAGTATGTATGTATGTCATTCTAGTTGTACACTAGTTTTTGAGTAAATCAACTATTTACAGAAAAGTTTATCACTAGAGTTGAGATCAGCGTTTACTTTAGTTCAACCATTTTTAAATATGTACCTTTATAAATAAGTAATATGTGGCAACATGAAATTAAAACTTTAAATCAATATCATAAATAAAACTAAGTTCAGGTTTGTTTACAATATGCCAGATGCAAGTTTGAATTTGGATGCAACTTGTGATGTCACCCGCAGCGACTTATAATATATACAAGTAAATTAATATCTATATAGCGCCGAGTTAACTCAGTAACTCGGTAAAATTTATTTTCTATCGATTATCGAGTTGGACAAATTCACTCGATTCACTCGAGTGAAATAAAACATAGTTGGAGTCGCATCATTATGGTAAGATAAGAACAAAATGGAGTTTTTTATTTACAAGCATTATTAAACTAATGTTTAAGAAAATATGGATATTATCAATTATCAGAAAGGTTAGCCAAATATTAATTGACACAAGTACGTATGTTTTTCTCTTTTTAGTTTTTGTGGTAAAATTCGCAAATAGAATATAAGAGTTTATTAATTTACACCTATTCTAGGTTGTGAAAATCTATTATTAAGTTTGTATTTACCTCAAACAAATACAAATAATAAACAGGAACTTCTTAGAACCTTATTAGTTTGTTAAAAGTGGCAAAGTATTAAGTTTATTTTATTAGTAAAATCTAAATTAAATAATAAATAGAATAAATGCACAAAAGAAGTTATTATAATGTTAAAAGAATATTAGAATCTTTGGGTCGAGGGACTTAAAAGAGGGTTTTGAAGAGCAATCCATAAAACTGTATTTGTGTACAAATAGGTACCTTATGTATTCAGCAAGTTGCTTAATACTAAATGGCTTTTTTGTTAAGCCAGACATAGATCCTGGTTTTATACTAGCCATAGTAGATAGGCAATATAAATGTTACATATATTTATGTGTAAAAAATGTAGTAATTATTTATACTAGAAGCAAATATAAAGTTTAATAATAATAGTTTGCATAAAAAAAGTGTAATGGTTGTTTCTATTATGCTTAGACAGCTGTGTTGTTCACTGTGCAGAAAGGAATATTATTTTGTCATATAGAATCAGATATACTTAATATAACAATAATATCTTTATCTACTATGAAAGTACATGAAACCGGTAAAAATAAAATGTGAGACAACTTTTACACGGTTGAATATCATTGATGTTAATATGATGATGTTAATAATCAATAATTACTGCTTCTGTATTTGATCAGCTGGAGCTGATTAATGCTGTATAATTTATAATAATTTCTTTATTATTTAACATATGAAAAGGTAGATATAAGAAAATGCTCACAGAAATATGTAAATACAGTTTATTGACATTGAAGGCATAGTCTTATCTCATATCTCTTATTATTAAAAATGTCCTTTTAATTCCTATATAATATAGAAAAAAGTAGTATATTGATAAGAATTATTATTTAGTTAAGACACCTTTATAATTGTCATTAACTTCCTTTCAGGTGGATCGCTTAGAACAAATCTGTATGCCGTGCAGGCTGAAAGCTTGCAGAGACAAAAAGTGTATGGATATTGAAGACAATAGTTTTATATGATATATCTTATAATTGAAAATTCCTTCTGATTGCTTACAATATCATAAATGTACATGCTACCATCAAGTTATTTTCAAAAAACTTTCAGAAATATATCAACACTAAAATGTTTCTACCTATGTCCGTTATAGACAAAACATAAGAAACCTTCCAACTAATTTAAATGAAAATGTTTGTGTGTGTTTGGATGGATCCCTAGATGGTTTATATTTACATTTGGACTCGGTAGATGGCACTGTTGTCGAGATCCATAAATCACCAGTGCATAGCTGAGGCGCATCGCTAGTAATAAATACATTTAAATTAAGCCTGTGTTTTTGTAATCCTTACACAAACATTTTAAAACATCTTACTTCCTCACTATTTATCATTGTGTAATAACAAAGATAAGGCATGTTAATTCCTAGTCATTTTATTACGATGTATACTACTTACTAATCAACCAAAACATTTTAAAATAATGTCTTGACCCCGCTCCTGTCTATTATATGTCAGTCAATCATCAAAGTTCAAAAAATGTATTAAATTAAGTTTGTATAAAAGTGGTTATTATATTATAAAGGAATTTATGGCTGACAATAACCCGTGGGTAAGGTGATCGCTACCAAGCTATTTCTAATTTGTTCTGTGTTGTTAATTATGACATACATGATTGTAAGCTGGCTTTTTTTTTAAAAGACCCACTGGGTATTTTGCTGGTTCTCTTCAAGTCAGGGGTTTTTTCCGAACCAGTGGTAAATTAAAAAAGTGACTTTCAATAAGTATTATTTATAATCTAAATTGAATAAAAGGTTTCTGTTTCTGTACCTACTACTGTTAATAGAATACTTAAATAAATTATGATTTGCAATAATAAATAGAATTACCTACATGATATTTTGTTTTTTGTAATACAATCAGTTTAAAACGTATCTTACTGTGTGTTGGTAATACCATAAATATAAATAGACATTATCCCTTAGCCATCTTGGTATTTCACACACACTCACAACCAATCAATACATGTCAAAGTTAGAATCCATACGACATTTGTGCATAGACAGGCACTATGTTTTGCCCGAACTAGTGAAAGGTTTTACATCGATTTTAAAATATTTATAAAAATATGTAATACTACTAATAATACTAAGAAAATAAAAGTGTATTAAAATGATATATGAAACAATAAATTGACAAATGTATCGGATCGGTAAAATTAACCTTAATGATCTGTCATTATTCAATAATCTTTCGTGAAATAAATTACTTTTTCAATGTAAGCACTTATGTAATTGAAGAAAATGACCTTTATAGTTTCCTATAGTCCAGTTTTTTTTGTAGTCCGTAGATAACTGTATCTCGAGCTTGTTGACTTGTCTATTAAAGCTCTACTCAAAACTTTAAGCGATACTAACAGCCAGCTGAAAACAGGTCGTTGGAATTGCAAGCCTATTGGTATCATCAACATATCATAAAAACACTCACGCCTGTCACCCAGAGCTCACTTCGTTCGACGGCTCACGACCAAGTGCCCTCTTTAGTGACGTCCCTTACAAGACGGCCACCTTTCCAGTGGCGTAACACACTGGTGGTGCCCACAAAGGTCGGAATGAACTGGTGTCCACCAGTCGGAGGCAGATCCCAGCCATGGTTTGGTCGTTCCTATAAAATAGCATCACACATTAAGCAGGAGTGCCACCGGGCCGGGCTGACGCATCAACGTCTCGGGATGTAAGCTCCAGCGCTCTTAAAAAGAACTATAATTCTGCCTCCACGTCCATCAAAAGTGTCATTGCCAAGGCAACGTCTGAGCACATCGGCAGAATTGGCGAGAAGCAAGTTCACCTTTCTTCTGGATCCCGTGCATTCTTGTCTCTCGCCAAGGCTGTCCAAGGGAACTTCTATTAGTCCATCCTGCACAGAGAGGACGATTTGATCGTTTAAATAAACTCAAAAGTCAGTAGTGCAAGGGAAAATCTTTTTCCCTAATTCATAAATAATATTATTGCACATCTTAGAAATCGATGGAACTTAATCATAAACGATAAACTTGAATAAATAGGTGGTGAAGATTGGTCTTAGATCAGTACTGGTTTTTACGACTCTGCTTTCAGTTAAATATGAAATGCAATGTATCTTAAACATGTCTGTTAGTTTTCGGTGATTTCATAATTCTGAAATACTTTTCGGCGTACTATTTTATTGTAATTATGTAAGTAGGGATTGACCAGCAGATGGTACTTATTTTAAAATATCAATTGAATTATTTAATATATTAGAATATAAAAATATTTTAAACGTTTCATTAACATAACTTTTTTTACGTGGTAGAGCCATTCTGCAGTTATATTGTTAGTATAGTTGTGGCACGAATGGGTCGGCTCGACCGGGGAAGGACCACGTTTTCACAGAATACCAGCGTAAAATAGTACCATAAAATAGTACAATATGATAACGCATTTGCATTTTGATATTTAATCAGGTAGATGTAGAAGTCTATGGACCACAGCAACCACTTACCATCAGGTGTCCTGAGTGCTCGTTTGTCAGTGTCAGTGTGTCAGTGTATTCAGGAATGTGATGATAGTAGCAGATCACTAGATTAAGACACGGCATTATGTCGTCACAATAACACCATGTCTTATTTGGGTTCATAATCATCACAATCCGGTGCACTGCTGAAAAAAAGCCTCTCTCCTTTAAAATAAAAAGATATTTTTGTGTTGCTAGTTTCTTTTTATTTAATTAATTTCTTTCAAGTTAGTGGGAAAAATATATCACCTAATACGATTCTTTTCCAGAATTTGTTTTAGCCACTTCAATACCCATGAATGGATTCTACGCTCGTCCCGGATATGTTTTTTAACTTATCGACAACTCTTCAAGTCAACAGAACTATAACCCATTATAAAATCAAACGCTTCCAGCAGCATATTCACAATCACTAAACAAGATTGCTGAATTAAATTACAAGAACAATCAGGACAATTGTGAGTTGCGTCAAACTTTCAGTATACACAACGTAAATGCGCCTTCACTATTGAGGACTTCAATAGAATACCTCACAGCCTGTAAATATACTCGCTATACTCTTCAGACCGGAACGCAGTGGTGCACATACTGTTGCTTTGCAGCAACAATAAGTGGGAGTGCGGTTCCTACTCAAACGCACTGCTGGGCAGTATATAACTATATACTATAACTACACTATAGTATATAACTAGTCCTAAACACTAGTGACATAGTACAGCAAGTAATTTTTTATTAAAATCATATTCGTATTATTGTTTCTACATCGCCGGTTTAAATAAATTAGCCAGAAGAGGACGCACACTTGACTACTGAATATAATATTCAGTAGAACTTTAGAGTTAACGTGCTATTTGTGAAGCCATTTAGCCATTAGCTAATGGGTAACGGAAAGCTTAAGGCTTTATATTTACAACATTTATTGCTGTTGTATTTTGTGTTCTTAATTAATATTTTATATATAATTTCGATGAGCGATAGTCTACCAGATGATAAATGATTATTGCAGCCCGTCGACATATTTAAGCTAGGATGACTGCTGCATAATCACCTCTGAAGACTTGAAAAAAATTTTTCAATATCTTGTAACTTTAAAGACTGTCTTATCCTTCAAACTGGGACACAACGACGAAAGCACCGCTACTTGGCGGTAGAAATAGAGAATAGATAGTTACCAGCCTATCAAAGGAGTCCATTTAGGTAATACAAATTTATTAAAAAACATCATTATAGAAAGCAAATAGGGCTAAGAAGTAAACGTTCCAAGCTCTGTAAACAAGCTTTTATAATGTTTTACAGACAATTCTCAAGCACCAGCAACGAATCTAATACCGCGTCTTTGTGACTCTACAAATGACAGAAGATCCAACATTTTGTCAACGCTCTTCAATCTACCTGCCACTGTTGCCAATTATCTGCTCAACGGAGAAATTACTGTTCGATTGTAATAAATGGATTTAAATAAATTAATTTGGTATTGATTTTACAACCATATTCTTGCATACCATCACCTTACTTGAATAATATAATATTTGAATTCCTGATTTTTTTAATTTTTTTAGAAAAAAACTTAATTCTTACAGTCAGATTACTTCCAGTATCGCGGAAGCGTTATAATTTTACCAACAAACACTTGTTTCTTGCGGGATCCGTTCTCGCAGCCCCGCAGCCTAAGCTACTAAAAGCAAACATGAGTAACAACACAACTTTAAAAAAGAATAATCACAAAATGATAGACAGTCTTATAATTAATATTACTATCACTATCTTAAAACAATTTATGACATAGATTTATTAACTTCTCAGTATATTTACGAAAATTTAATGTAACATAAACATTAACGAAAAAAGTTTTACTAAACTAGTGACGTTAATTGTGTAAATACTAGATGCTCTTAATATTTACAGAAAGTACAAGTTTAAAACTTATACCTGTTACTCGCCTCAAAACAGTCTTCATGGGACAATATAATATACGCTTTTACAACAAAGTCTCAGAAAATATGCAGGGCATATTCATGGAAAAGTTTAAAGTTATATATAGTATAAAACTTAAAGTACACGACTGATACAGACTTTACAACATGCAAAAAACGACTTTTTAATATTATGTCGAACGATATGTCAACCTAACACATAACACAGGTCGAGTCAGAGTGGTTTTAGTTATTACTAGTAATCTTAAGTAGGAATGTATTACATTTTTCGCATGTTGAATAAAATTCACACTTGTAACCTGTAAATAATTACTAATATATACGCTAAATAATTACTTACTAATATATGTGTAAGCGACCAATTTGATGCATGGCCACATAGAATTTTCTAATCTATGCATACATGTAGGTACGTTGCCAACTGTAAGGCCTAAGCAAGAACGCTCAATTGCTTACTTTTTTCTAATTATTTATCAGCTTTTATTTTTTTATTACGAATGGCTGTATAAATTCTTTTTAAGATAGCATTTCTGCGTACGCAGCGTGACTTTATCATCATTACAGCCCTTCACAAGTCCACCGCTATACGCAGTTCTCCTCCAAGGAATGCCAATCACACGGTTCTGAGCCCCTTGTATCTATCGACTTTCTACATAAATTATCCATCTGGGCTGTCAGTTCATCTAGTACAAACCGTCCTGTGCTTCGCTTACCATTACAAGGCTGCAACTCGGATTCGCTTTCTCCCCATTGATTGTGGCGTTTTGAGCCCATTGCTACTATGCAGCATCAGAGTAACTGACATAGCCCAAAAGATCCGTAAGCTGAATTATAACAATTATATATAAGTAACTAGTGATTTTAAGTATTATATATAAATTACTCTTGATTCATCTTACAGAATTATAGCTGCACAAACTTTTATTGCGAAAGTTTTTAGACCAATATTTCTTGATTACATAGCAAACTCGTTCCATTGTTCTTAATCCAAAGTTTGGCGAATTAACTAGATTGAAACAGGTGTTAAGTAAATAAAATACTGCTCCAAATAATTAATCGAACACTAGCAATCGTTATTTTCGGAGAAGTTTATTTCTTGCTATAATTTGCACAGAAAAAGTTAAGAGGATAAAAAACGTAAATAAGTTGTTAAGAGCCGGTGTATCGAACCACGTGAGGATCGAACTCCATTAATAATGTCAGTAACAAGGCCCAGGTTCCCATCTCTGGATTGGGGCTCGCCAGTGCCAGTACCTTCCATTTGATCGCGTCCAGTACAGAGCAGTTCGAATCTTTGGCGACCGAGATCTTACCGATCAGCTTGACTCACTGGCACTGCAAAGAGATGTTGCACCTCTTTGCGTATTTTATCGCATCTACCACGGGGAGTGCTCTGGGGAATTGTTCAGTTTTACCATCGCACATCGCGACAAAACTCTCGCGCCCATCCATACCATCTGGATGACTGGCGGTCCATCATTGTGCGATTTAAAAGAATTTTTCTTCCTCGCACAACTTACTAGTGGAATCAACTACCATTTGAGATTTTTCCAGACTGATACGACTTAGGGACCTTCAACAAAAGAGCATATTCCTTTTTAAAAGGTCGGCAGCGCATCTGCAATTCTCCTGGTGTCGCAGGTGTTCATGGGTGGCGATAATCACCATCAGGTAAGCACGTTTGACCCCTCTCCTATTAAAAAAGTTGCAATTTCAAGTGCTGATTTACCATGTGCTCGTCGCTAAAGTATAATATCGTAAGAAAAAATGCATATTTGACGAAAAAAATATTCAACAACCTTTTAAAGTCCTTTAACATGCACTGTACCCTAAATTAAAACATGACGTTTTAATTTATGAGTACGTATGCCCACTGATCGTTAAGCTTTATTGAGATTGTGAGAGTATTGATAACCTCAGATGAACAGAATGTAGAGAGCAACGGAAATTAAATTCATCTTGTCTGATTAAATTTCTTATTTCTATAACCTTAAGCCTTTGTATTTTGCGTTGAACATAGAGAGGTATTTTAGAAATATTAATGTAGTTAAGTTAGAAATACGGGTAGGATTCACAAGAGTGTCGCAGGCCTGGATGTTTACAAATTTAAGTCAATAAAGCAGGCTCAGATTGGAAGTATCATTTTGATTTTACGTAACCTTGTGCTCAGATTTACCACGTGCTCGGCGATGAAGGAAAACATCGTGAGGAAACCTGCATGTCCGAGAAATAAGAAATAAAAATCGAAGACATGTGAAGTTCGCCAACACGTATTGGGGCAGTGCGGTGAACACTTCCTTGTCCTAAAACCCTCTCAGAAATGATCAGAAAAGACTGAGGCCTGTGCCCAGCCGTGTGACGTATATAGGCTGTAACTTTACTATACTTTACTTTGTGCTCAGATCCATTAAATGTTACGTAAAATAATGATTAAGAGTATACTATCTACTCCTTAATAATTATTATATGTCACTTTTATCTACAAATTTATCGAATAACTTTTTAGTTTTGTTTGGAGGGCACTGTGCATATGAAAAATATCACCTTTACACACAAACTTTAACATGACTTTATGTCGGCCATTGCATTTTTATTATCCGTGTTAGCTAATGTTTTACACACATCCCCTTTATTTTTGTTTGTGGAATAATATCTGTACGACTCATTTTTTGTTATAGAATATTTTTTAATTATAGCTAATTCTATAACAAACATATTCGTATATTATGTTATGTAAGACTCGGATAAAAAGGTACGCTATGTGTTTATTTAGGTTCTAAATCTAAAGCATAGATTACAATGCGCTATTGCAGTTAGAATACTTGACAACTGTAATGCGGGTCCTAAGTTCGCATACAAAAAGGACACAAAAGAACAATGTCCAAAATCGCCCTGTGCAATAAAAACATCGTACATACACGACAATTAATTATCTATTTTATTATATTTGTTGCAAATACTTCTATAATATGGACTAGCTGTATGCCAAAATGAACATTAAAAAAGTATTTTATTCGACTTATAACATTAATCGCCGCCATCTTCGCCAAACTGCATGTGGTGTATGAAAATTACTGGGGACGCCCAATCGATTATAATCGAATGTTCTTAAATATTTTTATAAATGCACATGTGTAATTATATCTGAGCGTGCATTTGAATGCATCGACAAATTCACATTTATAGTATCTAAAATTATGAGCTTTGCAGGGTTTTATTATCACATTACTATCACCATTATAGTCCACCATTATTAGCAATATTACAGACTAAGTTTAACGCAGAGAAACACCGAGCATAGCCCTCTTCAAAGCTCTTTGAGCGACTTTGAGTGTCCTCATACGGCCAGCAGTGAAGCACCACGTCTCAGATCCATAAGACTTTACTGGCAACACGTACTGGTTGCACAACCTCGTTTTAAAGTTTTGAGATATACCTGACGAGAAGATAAGTCGTGTGATTTCCCGAACGCTGCCCAGCCGGATTGAATCCGTCGATTGACCTCTCAGTCGAAATTGGACATACTCGTCAACAACTTCGAGCTTAGTGCTCCCAACTACTACCGGCATAGATGTGACATAGACGTTACATTTGATCAGAAACGTGAAACATTTTAGTTTTTTTTTTACGTTTAGCTTAATGGATGGCATTAATTTTGATATAACAGATATATACTTCAACTATGGGATTTACCAGGATAATACGGAACACATATTTACTTTCGCACACCCGCCGGAAATTAGTCGAATCCACTTAGTTTGTATACATAGTTCGTGTGAGATGGAAAATCTATTTATGCCCTATTGTCTGTCTCTAGTCTCTAGTCTTTGATATTAATATGAATATATTGAAATTATTTTACAATTTTTAATAATATTTATTATCTGAAGTGAGCAGACCGTAAAGATATCCAGACTGTCAACAAAGCCGGCGCGACCTACTCATCCTACGGGAGAGCTTTTATTAAAATTCTCTCTCGCTTTTATCGAAGGAAATAACCTTATTACAAGGTTTTTTCTCACGAATTCCAGTTTTTCATAAAGTTTTTTTACTTCAAGTCTAAAAATTAGTGACAAATCGTTAGATAATAAACATCACAAAAACCTATGCACGTCTCCCATCATCATTGCAGCTATTTTATCCAACTCCTAAAAAAGAGGATAAAATTCAACCGTATTTTTTTGTTTTGTTTTTAATTTAAGTACCTACTGTAACTGTTTCGAATATATTGAAATTATCATATTCCTCAGTCCACTAAAATGGATGAAAAAATAAACATTCACAAAAACAGTAGCCGACTTCATAGAACTTTATAGAATAAAGTAATTTCACGTGTTTAATTCAGAGCTAATTCTTCCATGCACTACTTCACTACACTTCTTGGCACCGACTTCAGAATCTGAAATTAATTTTTATTGTTGTTTTTTTTTTAATTGGCTTTTCGTTTTTGTTAAAAGTTATTATATCCACATAATTTTAGCGCGATCGATTAGAAGTCATGATATTTTAAATCCATATTTCCGTTGAATCTTGTGCGAAAGCGACACATGGCGTCCATTACAATCACATAAAATAAATAGGTGATTAGCAACGTTGGTGTACTAAATACTAAATAACGAAACATCTACTAAAAGTTTTGTATGTCCAGTTTATAAATAAATTCAGTTATTCCTAGCTAGAGCGAGTGGATTTGTAAGCGAAAATGGGTGTAAAATCATCCGTTAATGTTCGCTACCCATCTCTGAATTTATGATAAATAGCGTCATATACCTAATCTTTTTTACACTAAACGAAAAATATTCAGACACGCAACAGGCAAAAACGCCACAGCTGCGGGGCGTCTGCTCTGCGATAATATAGTCTGTACTGCGATCGTCAATCTACCTGCCTTGCGTGACAATTAACGCCCTTTTCATATGCACACGGCCACAGTGTATAGGATTAAATAGTAGTTTCGAAAAATTTGATGATAATGAAAAGAATACGAATATTTTTGACATTTGCCAAGGGACTGCCCCTATATTTGATACAAAATAGTCAGTCAATATGTTTCGTATATTGTTAGGTGTAAGTCCTCCGTATGACTGGGTTTGTCTTGGGACATCTTCTAGTCCTGTAATAAAATCTGTGTCCTCCACCTGGTAACCATATCGATCACGAACAAAGTTGTGTAGTACAACGCAAGCTTTGACGATCGCGACTGCAAAATCTGGTTTGACGTTAATTGGTCTGTGGAATATTCTCCATTTATTAGACAAGATGCCAAAGGTGCATTCTACATATCTGTGAGCTCTGCTTAGGCGGTAGTTAAAAATTCTTTTTTTAATTGCAAGATTACATCCACCGTACGGACGAAGTAAATGTTGGTGAAGTGCAAATGCTTCGTCACCAACTGGGAAATATGGCACTTCAACGTCTTGTATTCCGCTAATACATGTTTAGTAGGTAGATCATTTCTTATGATTGATTTTCACAGCGATGATCTCTTAAATATTGAAGAATCGCAATCTTTACCGTCCTTCCTATCCTAACTTCCTATGTCCACATAGAAAAAGCGGTAGTTTGTGTCTGCTAACGCCATCAAAACTATTGAGGAGTATCCTTTGTAGTTGTAGTATATTGAGCCAAGTGGATTAATAATTCTAATATGTTTCCCATCCACTGCACCAATGCAATGCGGAAAATTGGCTCTTTTTTCGAACTCTTCGGAAATTTTTTCCCACATCTCTTTACTAGGTGTAGGCTTGCAGTCCGGTAGCATAACACGCCAAATTCTAAAACATACTTCATTTACTATCTTGCTTACTGTTGAAATGCCAAGTCTGTAGTTAAGATGTAGGTCTGTGAAAGTACACCCGCCAGCTAAGTACCTGAAACAAAAAATAAAAAATAAATACTTACCATGGGATCAGAGCAATGTTATAGTGATGCTGTATAGCATTTGTATTTTTTTATACTGTTTCCAGGTAAAGAAGTAATGAAACGACGGGTAAATAACCGAGATTCTTATCACAAATAATTAAACAAAGAAAAGTTGCTTGTGCTGCTACTATATGAAAATACGTTTATTTTGACCAATTACAATTTTTAAAAAAAATTTTTGTGAACTTCCTATAGAGAGTAGCCTACTTACTGATCGGGTCGCAAAACTTTCAAGAGTAAATAACGTTGAAGACAGTACGGAAAGCAATTGTAGCAGCCAGTTTAAATCACCACCACCGCCTCAACAACAGCTCGGTTCACGTAAACGAAAGATATATGAAATTGACAAAAAATCGTTACATATTTTAGAGAAGCCAGAGGACCGGCATTTGAGTTTTTTTAAAGGAATAATACCTTCATTGTCATCATTCAATGAAGACGAAATAATTAAATTCCAAATGGGAATATTACAACTAATAACGACCATTAAACAAAGTCGTCTTAATGCACCGCAACTTCAATCATTTACTACCCAAGTATCCCACCCGACACTATCTCAATCGCCGTTACCTGGTCCATCTAGAATTTACTATGAACCTCAAGGAATACAAAAACAAGCAGAAGGAAATATGATATCACCAAGTACACGTCAATGTTATGAGCACTTTTATTCCGAAAATCCGGCTTCGAACGACTCTCAATCATCCTACGCATGTTCCGACTTATCTGAGATTGATTTTGCCAACTGATATATATCAAATTGTCAATTAACGTGTTTTCTAGTTTTTACTAAAGTTAAAGGGTATTAATATTTTACTTAGTTTGTTTACTTACCTAATAGTAACTGCCAACATTTCAACAGGCTCGATGCAGTCCCTTACAATGCTTTGATGCTGCAGAGCGTCTTTTAGACGTCCATGTAACTCATGAAATGAGCTCTTTGACATCCGAAAATAGATAAAAAATTTATCCTCATGTTCTCGAAGATCTATAAACTTTGTTTAAAAATCTCCCTTTTCCTTTCTCAAAGTATTGTGCGGATGTGTCCAATATATTCTCTGACGTATGTAATGAAGTGGACGCTGACAACGTCGATACAATAGGAGTAAGGCTATCTTTTTTGTTCCATGATAAAAGACGTTGTCGTTCCCCAAAATTCTCGATAATACTGCGACTACCATAGCCGGCGACCGTGTGTAAGCCGTATACATGAGAAGGAGCTAGCACGGTTGCACGGCACGGTGACCGCGCCGTGACCGGATACATGTGAAAAGGGCCTTATTGACTAGTTTCAACCATCAAGCCGTCCTTTTCATGATGCACTGAAGGCTGGCCCTGAAATAGAGGATGTTGTGTCATGTTTAGATGATGAAACAGATGAAAATTTCTGTGAAAATGACATTGGCCTTTTTAATTTTATACGTAACTAGAAACTAACATAATAAACATTGTCATGTTATTTTCAAGAATATTTTTTGCCTTTAATAACAGTCTAAATGTCGCCATCATCGTCGTCATCAATATTATTACTGCCTGTCACAAGTCCACAGCTGAAAATAGGACTCGCTCACAATAGTTACAAAGCAAGGTCCTAAGCCTAAATGGACTCCCTGTTTGTTTCATCAGCTCATCTCTAGTAATATATAAAATATAATGGCTCCTTTTCGAGCATGCAAAAGAGAGGGACGTGCAAATTCAATAAATCAAAATAAAATAAAAAATACTCTCTCACATGCATGTAAGTTCTTCTTGGTTCGTGTAATAAAATAGCACACACAATCCCACTTCATGTTGTTTAAACGAAACAAATTGTGTTACCCGTAGAATCGATATCTGAAACCATGATAGATCGCTGAAACCATTTTTTGTTTTATAAATGTTTAAACACTCAGATTTTAAAATAGTTTTTGTTACTTGTACAAACTTATCACTGTATTTTACATACCTCATGTTAATATTAATATCTTATAATACTAGATTATTAAGTTCTTTGATACTGGCACAGTTGTAGCGGATTCTGATCCGGCAAAGAAAAATTGTTAATATATCTAACAAAATATGTTTGGATTTTTATCCATTTGTAATTTGTGCACATCAACTGCCACCACGATTTTTTTTGATATTTTCCAGGAATCATGGTGGCGGTTTATACGCACATATTTAATTTTATGCTTAAACTAGTTTTGAGCCCTTTCCTGAGTGCATTATGTACCTACATTCACAGGCTTAGTCGTAGGAAAGTTTTTTGTACTTTATTTATTGTGAAGAAGTTTTAAAAATGATTCAACCCGTGTTTGATCTAAGTTAATATTTTATTGATAAAACGTAAACTTAGATGAAAATATAAGTCATTTTCTCAAGTCAGTTGCCAAATTCACCCCTGTTGAATAAATACTACTGTCTCACGTGTGGTTTAGTAATTTAAACAGGAATTAACATATGAATGTACGTACCGAATAAATTAAATTATAAATAAAATTAATTTCACGTTCATCGCCTATAAAGGCGATATTATAAAATACAACATATTTTTTTAACCTTTTGTTTATATTTTTTGCATATATGTATATCTTTCACAAATTAATAGGTTTTTAGACCCACTAAATTTTCGAGAATGTACCAGTAACTTATTGATCACTTGGTATTTCATCATCAGTTGATCAACAGTCTCGACTGTTAATTTTAGATTGCAACGTGCGCTGGAGGAAATATAAAGAAAAATTAAGATCATTTAGTTTTAACTAGATTAGAATTTCTTACGTGGTAGAGCCATGCTGCAATTATATTAATAGTATAGTTGTAGCACGAATGGGTCGGCTCGACCGGGGAGGGACCACGCTCTCACAGAATACCAGCGTAAAATAGTAGCTTAATGCTGCTGTATTTCGTATGGTGACTGTAGAGAACCGGAGCCCTTTTTACTGGAAATGAGGCATTCCATCTCAGTCCTCACGGGTGACAACGCATCTGCATTTTGATTTGTAATGGAAGATAGATGTAGATGTCTATGGGCCGCAGCAACCACTTACCATCAGGTGGACTGTGTGCTCGTTTGTCACCCTATTCTATAAAAAAAAAAAAAAAGAATAAGCCGGCATACCTCACTACCTGTGAAAAGGGTCTCAAGTTCACTGTATTCACCATACATAACACAGCAGCATTAAGCTGTTATTTTATACGGGAATTCTGTGAAAGTGTGATCCTTCCGCGGGCAATATAGCTTCAGCAAGTCTCTAACATGTAAAAAATTGACTCAGACCGAGTTTTGTTATATTCCTTGAGGGAAGCCCGTGCTTAAAAGTGGACACGTGAAGGGCAGTAGAATTGATGATGATAAAGACAACTAAATTTTAAGGATGGGGAAAATAGGCAATACATTTTTAATAACGTAAACATTTGGAATATATTATACACGTGGTAGAGCCATGCTGCAGTTATATTAGTAGTATAGTTGTAGCACGAATGAATCGGCTCGACCGGGGAAGGACCACGCTCTCACAGAATACCAGCGTAAAATAGTAGCTTAATGCTGCTGTGTTTCGTAGAGAGTAGAGAACCGGAGACCCTCTTTACTGGAAACGAAGCATTCCATCTTAGTCATCACGGGTGACAACGCATCTGCATTTTTATTCGTAATAGCGCGATAGCTGCTAAGTATAGTGAGTCAACTACAAAATTCAAATTTTAGAGGAGCGCCAGTCAAAGATTAATTGTTTATAAATTTTTCTGTTTTTGTACTAGAATGTTGATTTTTTTAAGTTTATGTTATTTTAAGATTTGAGACACTTATAAAATAAAATAGTAGACCTGTTTTAGTGAGTTTCCAGGATAATGTAGTTGGCTTAGTGTACATCATATAAATCATGGCCTATAATGAGCTAACTGTCACATACACTCGTTTACAACGTATTTGAATATTCACGATATCTTTAGGAAAAAGTATTAGGTTTATAAATACATAAATACAGTACTGTAATTTATTTTCTTGGACTAGTAAACCGACGTTGTATCTACAGTTTCAAGAATAATAAATTAGTTGACTCATTATACACCGATTTTTATGTCCGAAATCGGTTCGGTGAAGTAGCAGTAAATTGATATATCTGCAAATTAAGCAAGCTTTTAGCTTGTTAATTTTTGATACAAAGGAAAATAACCATGTTTTTTTATTTTTAATTATTTATTGAAACATATTCAATTAACAATCAAGTAGTTAAACTTTTTTATATTTTCCATAAAACAAAGAAATTTAAATTTCTGTCTTGAATAAAGGTAGAAAACAAAATTATTTTTATACGCGTTAAAATTAAAGGTCTTATTTCTCTTCCTAATCAGATAATTAATTAATTTTTGGAAGTATTTATTTTAACAAAATTCAGTAAAATAAAATATCTTCAGGAAAAAACAATATCTAAGTAGATAAATCAGGGTTTTTTTAGTCAAATTTTTCTGGATCTGTATAAACAAAGTTAAAACTTATCGAGAGGGTTCTAAGGAACATTGCTTTACAAACAGATATTCTTTTTATCTCTGCATTTTCATTTAATGTCAACCATGGTAAATGATATTTAATACAGTATACAGTACAAGTACAGTTAAGCTCTTAGAATGTACAAAACTTCTAATAGTTTATAATCGAAAAATAATGTGATTATTTACTGTCATAGTTATAATTTAAATAAACTAATGTAACGAAAAACTTAATTTACTTACCATTTTTATGAAAAGATGTCATTAACTCGTTATTTTCAAAAATTTCGTGTTCGTTATTTTTGTCTTCTGAGTATCTAGCATTTTGTTGTGTTCTTTCCATGCTTATTTAAATTTAAACACAACAATTTTTAACTTAAATCTAATATAATGACCGTAATACACACACCTCAATTCCAGTCCAGTGTGCATATGTCGCTTAAAATATCCCACCCGCGTCCCACGTTTACTGAATTCGAGTAGTTACCTTAGAATACGCCGTATGGCAATTTTAAATTCCACAACATAAAACAGTATGGTTTATGTTGTGGACGTAAGATTATATTCAAGAATATTTACGCATTTTAGATTTTTTCGATATAGTCTGATAGATAATATATTTTTACAATCAATACCATCAAATCCTGAAAATACCTAAAAATGTTAGATGACTCACTATACTTAGGAGCCATCGAGCGGATAGATGTAGATGTCTGTGGGCCACAGAAACTACTTACCATCAGGAAGATTGTGTGCTCGTTTGTTACCCTATTCTATAAAAATACTATCCTCTTACTTTTTCTACCGCCAACACAGAGTTTGCATTCATGCTTTGGTGTTTTTGTGAGTTCTTCAGACGTGACAACGCATCTGTATTCTTCTCTGTTTCAAGTTTACTGCAGGTGTCTATAGACAGCAGTAGTAAGTGGATTTTCTGTCAAGAATTTCAGAATCGTATAGCTTTAATTCTTATTTAGACTTCAGATGTAAAGAACACAGCTAAGCGACGTGAAGGCGGTACCGAAAGTACGAGACGAGTGAGGCTTATCCTTTTTATAAGTGTAACGATTATGGAAAATGGTCTCTACAACTAAGGAAGACAAAGCCCATTAGTATTTTACCGGTTTAATTAAGATGACTGGTTCTCTAGACCAAATTACGGTCACGGCAGCCAGTTTTAGGCCAGTTTCGGAGACGAGCCATCTACCGCAGTACAGTATTATAGAGTCCAAATTCACAACTCACAGTCACAGGTTCCTTCCCTATTTACTCACTTTTTTGCGATGATACGGCAAGCCGACACAACCGGAGAGAGTAGACGAAGGACTAACTGCTTTACGTACTTCCCGAGGCGCTAAAGTGATACACCATAACTTATAGCTACTACAGACAATTGTTTGACAAAAAAAACAATAATTAATTTTGCCCTGACCCGGGATTCAAACCTGGGGTCAGCAATCTCGTTTACGACTTCTAAACCAAAGAGCTAGTCAAGATAACTGGTATTACTGATGGATTAAAAAGTTTTTTAATACATGTAAGGGGGAAAAATGAGCATATAGTCCACCGCATCCTTAGATGCTGTGGCCCATAGACTCCTCGATTAAGGATCAAAATGTAGAAGCGTTGAGGAATTTTGGTTATCTGCATTTACCGCGTGAAATACAACAGCAGTATGCTGCTATATTGCTCAGGTATTTGGTGTGTAAAGTTTCCAAGTAATTCCAAGATATGAAAGGGTGGTATCATGAGGAGTGAATCATTTTTAGTTACGATCTTTTAAAGCAAGTTAAATTATTTCCAGCAGGGCAGTCTGTTAAATGGCGAAATGATAATTTTGTTAAAGCCGCTTACATTTTTCTTTGTATGTGTTTCGGCAAACGCAGATCTGAGCTATGTGCATTCTTAAAATTCTCGCATGTTTTTTTTTTTGCCGAAGCGGGGTAAGTGTCACAGCCTATTAACAATTGTAGCACCAGCAGATTTGCAGGTGCGTTTTCGGCATTTAAAAAAATAAGATCATTTACTGAAGGTTCCTAGTCCTAGTCCTAGTTCCTAGTCGTATTTCATCCTAATTATCACATAGTAGTTGTCTGACAAGCTCTTTGAGTGGTGCTGTTTTTCGCGATGTGCAGTGATAGTTTTAATACTGGAATCTATCAGAACAAAATATCTTATAAACACTTCCCGGATAAATACGATAAAAAAGCAAAGGGATGCAACTTCTTGTCACGTCTCACCGGGTATTACCGGTACGAGGCTGCAACTCGAGAACATTTCTTTGCCATCGGTTGTCCATTGCCACTTCACCTTATTTTTTTCTTTATAGTTAACATTCAAAAGTGTAGGATTTATATGATAGGACATGAATCTTTCCCGTTATAGGTAAGTTCACTTCATTGATTCTTTGTTTTTCTTAACGTGTAGAAGAATCTAAATTTTAAATATATTTAGATTCTTCTACACGTTAAAATAAAAAATAAAGAACTACAAAGAAAAGATAACTTGAAGAACCGCTTCTTGAAGCGTTTAATAGATCACACTTTAAAGCCTTTCGCTAATGGCGTGACGCAGTTTGTCGACGACAGTTCACGCTCACGTAATGATCAGACGGAAGATATTTTCTTGTCCGCACTAAAAAGTGTGCGTTATGGTTCTTATTATTAATAGCGCAGTTTATTTAAGTCCCATTGTTGGAATTTTTAACGATAAACCGCGGAACGAAGGACTTCTCACTTTCTTAAAAAGTATCTTTACTTATTTTTGTGAATTAAATAAATATTTGTATTAGTTTCACAGTATGTATTTTAAACTATCATTATACCAATTATAAAACTAACCGGTTTACCTCACGGCATAATCTGATTAATATATAATATATGTTAATGCATCACTGAGAGATTTTTATTTGGAACAAATAACAACAAGGGCAAGTATAAATTTTATCTAAAACTCATGTTCTTGAATAGTCGTAGTACTGAAACAAGCAGCAGAGTTCTATCCTTTATAGCATCAATGAGATAGATAAAAGCTTAGCAAGTGCTGATTTACTACGTGCTTGAAAGTGAAGAAAAATATCGTGAGGATATAAATACGAAAATGTGAGCAATACAGAGAACTACAAATTGAAGTCCGCCAGCATGGGGTAAATGGAATTTCCACATTCATTAATGCTAATGGGAAACTATAAAAATTTATAGGGCCCGATATAAAACCCCCGAAAAAAAAAAACGAACGCAGTACCCGACTATAGGACGTAAAAAGATTATTACACAAAACCAAATACCAGAGCAATATAGCAGCATACTGCTGTTGTATTTCACGCCATGAGTGCAGATAACCGAAATACCTCAACGCTTCTACATTTTGATTCTTAGTCGAGGATAGATGTAAATGTCTATGGGCCACAGCATCCACGGATGCGGTGGACTATGTGCTCATTTCTCTCCCTTACATGTATAAAAAACTTTTTAATCCATTAGTTATACCAGTCATTTTAATTACCTCGTTGGTTTAGAGGTCGTAAACGAGATTACTCGTCCCGGGTTCAAATCTCGAGTCGTGCCAAACTTAAAATTTGGGTTTTCCTGTTCAAAAACTTGTCACTAGCAGCTCAGAGTCAGAAGACGGTGTTTCACTCCCGTGCCTGGGAAAGTACGTAAAGCTATTAGTGCTGCGCCTAAAATCTCTCCGGTTGTGTCAGCTTGCCGTCCCATAGGAAAATCAGAGTGTGGGAATAGAAAGTGAATCTGTGATAGCACGTACATTTGGGCTCTATAATACTGTCCTGCGACAGATGGCTCGTCTCCGTTGTGACTGGCCGTCGTGACCGAAATTAGGTTTCGAGGACCAGTCATCTTAATTAAACCCGTAAAACATACTACTAGACTTGGTCTTCCACAGTTGTAGAGGCCATTCTCTATAATTGCCACCTTTGGCAATAGGATAAGCATACTATCATTCGCCTTGCTCTTTCGACACTGCCTGCCGTCGCTTAGCTGGGTTCTTTACATCTAAAGACGTAGAATTAAAGCTATACAATTCTGAAATTCTCGACAGAAAATCCACTTACTACTGCTATCTATAGACACCTACAGTAAACTTGAAACAGAGAAGGATACAGATGCGTTGTCACCTCTGAGAATCTCATATAAAACACCGAAGCAAGAATGCAAACTCTGCATTAGCGACAGAAAAAAGTAAGAGGATAGTATCTAACTTAACGAACTTCCAGACACGCTACTGAGCCACCTCAGGCATGTCTTAACAACTCGTCACTCCTCCTAGTGGGGAAGTGGCATACTACAACATTCTTGTAAGTAATGCTCACCCATTTTTTTTTTCAATGCAAAATAATTTTGAGCAATGATAAATCAACCCGGAAAAGTTTTCAAAACTTTTAGTTAAACTCTTAATTTCCAATTTTTCTTCACATTTTTTCCATTGAAAGTGAAATTTTATATAATGTTTATTTTGATTCGAAATGAAATCGCAGTGGATATTACGTTCAAGTGTGTCCGGTACACTACGGTATGGCGGACGGTAATTTTCATTTATTTTTTCGCGCCTTTTTGCCGTTGGAGCTTTAAAATTAAGTAATTTTTAATAAATGTGAAGAAGTATAAATGATCCTCATTTTTTATGCATTTGTTTATTAGGGAGTTTTATTAAGTAAGGAATATTTTCAAAAATAGAAAACTAAGTCCCAGAGCTTGGTAAAAGGTGATGCATAGATTTTATGGGTGATTATTTCGATTAATGGAAATGAAAAGTAAAAAAAAATACGTTAACTTACTTCATAAAAAACGGCCATTTCATAGGTAAAAACATAATATTGCTCTATAGGGGATATTTATCATAGTCGTGCTTGGCAAGCGAGTTGGCAACCGCAGTTTTAGTCGTTATTAGGGAGACGCTGATGCTCATCTCCTGATTTGTTAAGACACCCATGGAATGATAGAGTGTAGTGGATAATCTTACACTGCCTATATAATATGAACAATCCTTACTCAGTTTCGAATTCCGAATTCTAAATTTACCACGAATTAAAAAAACGCATTCCCCATGATCACTCCTCACACATTTGCCAACCTCGTTCCGCGTTTGTCTGATCAGTGCGGTTAGCCTAATTTCTACCTATATAATCAATAACGATTATAGAACAGCGTAAAAATTATTGAAGCAAACGCAAAGTGAGGTGACGGTCTTATTAACTTTATAGAGCATCTGTGTATCAAATTTAATGTAATTATTGCACAAAAACAAAATATATAGAATCGATGAAAAAAATATCAAAAATACTAAATCACGAAATAAATAGCAGGCTGTGAGACAGTCCATCTTGTCCTCAGAGGTGACATCGCATCTGTAGTCTTCGTTGAATGAAGTTGGTTGCAGGTATCCATGGGCTGCAGCAACGACTCACGAACAAGTTACACTGCAAGTGCGTTTATTACTTCAGTTTTTAGAAACAGATTTCAAAATAAAACCGTGTGATGATCTTATCAAATTAAAGGGCTTATAATTTTAAGTCATATTAAGAACACGTTTTACAAAATAGGTTTATTTTCAACTTAAACATTAAACATAATGAAACAGTTCAAGCGCTCGCAGCCGCCCTGGCCAGTGCCCGAGTCCAACTTTATAGTTGGACGAACATTGTATTGTCACAATATGTCCCAATTTAGTTCTGATTCACTCGATTATTAGGGAGGTCAGTTAACGATTTTGTTCGACTTACAAAAGAAGAAGAGTAAAAATACGGCTGTTTATCTTTCTGGTATGTATGTTACACAATAACTACGTCACTTTGAACGAACTCAAATTCAAATTCAAATTCAAATCATTTATTGCGAATATAGGTTGATACAGATGGTATTGTCAAGAGTCGAACTATTTTATTAAGTAACCTATATAATGATTCCTTATATTAACGCGAACACTACACATTCAATGAAACTATTTTAACGTTCAATGACCATGAGTGCTGTAAAGCACTTGAAACTTTGGGAATCAAAATCCTCGAACTGATATTTTACAGTGTCTTGTAAAGCGAAACGATATATCACTTCTGATACACTTTAGCCGTCGCTCGTCTGAAAGCAAAGTGCACGCCAATTAAAAACGCCAGTAAAAGCACCGTTCATCCGCACGATACATTGAGTACCTATTATTAGATTGTTCTACTGGGCAGAGCACGGCGATATTGTCTGCTTATATTACCATAAGCACAAAGATCGAAAAATGAATAGAAACTGTGACATTTTCACATTTGTGCCTATTATCAAATAAAATACTACTTAAATATTAAAAAACCAGTATACAACTCCAAGATAGAAACTGCTTGTTTAGTCGTGCATAAAGTATACAACCAGGGATGGGAACATTTTGCCTGACTTTGTCTCTCCATCAGATTACAATGTGAGTGACTTAAGGGCAAGAGTGGGCTTCTGTTATGTTAAGCCAGTACTTTTGGCCACGTATTGTTATATCACCGATTACGGTCAGGTGGGATAGTAATCAAACACTGGCTTCTAAAAGACCTTCGGCTCAGTATGCAGGCAGTAGGCTGCATATTGTATTAAGTCACAGGGACGTAGACTCAATAATATACTTGTAAAGAACTAGTCCAGAGAGCGAAAAATAAAAATGATTAAGATTCAATAAGAAAAATCTTACTCCATAAATTATATTATTGTAATCCCCAGTTTTAATCAAAAGTTAATAGGAACGAAAATGGGATATTTATTTTGTCTGCTTCAGTTATCAATCAATAAAATTGTTATTTACGTTTTAAACTAAGCATTTGAAGATATTAAAATTACTTTATTATAAATTATACTGAAGTGTTTGTACAGTAGGGCTACGATAGCTATCCGAGTACAGAACCAGAGCTCAAAACCTATCCAACTGCAGAGAGGTGTAAGACAGGGTGACGTTATGTCCCCGAAACTCTTCACCGCTGCATTGGAAGACGTTTTCAAGCTACTGGACTGGAAAGGATACGGTATTAACATCAATGGCGAGTACATCACTCACCTTCGATTTGCCGACGATATATTCATTATAGCAGAATCGCTGGAGGACTTAAGCACTATGCTCAATGACCTCAATAGTGGCTCCCAACGGATAGGTCTTAAGATGAACATGGACAAAACAAAGATCATGTTTAATGTCCATGTCACACCTATGCCGGTAGTTGTTGGGAGCACTATGCTCGAAGTTGTTCACGAGTACGTTTACCTGGGACAAATAGTGCGACTAGGTAAGTCCAACTTCGACCGAGAGGTCAATCGACGGATTCAACTCGGCTAGGCAGCGTTCGGGAAATTACGACATATCTTCTCGTCAGGTATACCTCAATCTCTAAAAACTAGATTGTACAACCAGTGCGTGTTGCCAGTGATGACTTACGGATCTGAGACGTGGTCCTTCACTGCTGGCCGTATGAGGACGCTCAAGGTCGCTCAGCGAGCTATGGAGAGGGCTATGCTTGGAGTTTCTCTGTGTGATAGACTCAGAAATGAGGATATCCGCAGTAAAACCGGTGTGACCGACATAGCCCAACGGATTAATAAGCTGAAGTGGCAATGGGCCGGCCATATAGCTCAAAGAACCGATAACCGATGGGGAAGAAAGGTTCTTGAGTGGCAGCCTCGTACCGGTAGGACTAGTGTAGGGCGACCCCCCACTAGATGGAGTGACGACCTGGTAAGATATGCAGGAAGTCGAGGATGAAGGTGGCTCAGGACCGTGATTTGGAGAATTACTTGGGGGAGGCCTATGTTCAGCAGTGGGCTTGTGAATGGCTGTAATGATGATGATAAATTATACCCCCATCCCAAGCCTAACCTACGAAACCTTAAGTAACTTGTGAAAAATCAAAGTTCATGAGAGAATTCCTTCATCATCTTTAGACCTAAATTCCGTTATAAGCAAATATAAAAAATAGTACCTGCTGAATGTACTATTTAGTGTTCCTTTTCTAGCTTTACTTTAGTTCCACGTTTCCAATCTACCTTGTTATTTGATCCATTTTTAGGGTTTCGTAGTCAACTAGGAACCCTTATAGTTTCGCCATGTCTGTCTGTCCGTCTGTCCATCCTCGCTTAATCTCTGTGACCGTTAGCACTAGAAAGCTGAAATTTGGTACCAATATGTGTATCAATCACGACGACAAAGTGGTAAAATAAAAATTGGAAAAAAATGTTTTATTAGGGTAGCCCCCCTATATGTAAAGTGTTATTTAGTATTAATTATAATAGCATTGCTAATTACCTATTTATTAAATGTGTTTGTAATGCGGATATATACAGAATGGGTCCCACATATATGCAATAAATGAAACCTAATACTTGTTATCGCCTTTGCTGACGATATACAAAAAATGAACGTAATCGGTCCAGTAATTAGGTCAAAAATAGAGTTTTAATTTTAAGCAAATTTGAACACTCTATAGAATTGGGTCACTAAGTCAAAGATTCAATGAACTTGAATGAATCTTTGAACATTAAAAAGCGACGTCGCAACGCAGTGCAAACTATTGGTATTGCGACATATTGACAGCGGTATCTTTTGTCGGCGTGCCACCCGCGTGCAACGTTGTCACTCTTCCAAGGGGTCAAGGTACGTTGTCTAAACAGAGTGTTCACTTTTACTAAATTTATTTTAATATTTATTTTGTTTGAAAATTTCACTTTTTTATTTTACGGGTTGTAATTTAATATTTCATTTTTCTACACTTCTACGGACTAGTATTACTTGTGGTTTCATTTATTGCATATATGTGGGACCCATTCTGTATATATATATATATATATATATATATATATATATATATATATATATATATATATATATATATATATATATATATATATATATATATATATAGTGGACAGGAATTTAAGGTCTCTTTATAGGGACTCTAGTGCTTGTGTCAGGATCAATGGGGTCTACTCGGACTGGTTTGGCATCCAAAGAGGTGTCAGACAGAGCTGTGTAGCTTCCCCTTGGCTGTTAAACCTATTATTTATGGACAGGTGTTTGCAAACTTTGAAAGATGAAGAATGTGGGTTAAGAATGGGCGAGTTAACCGTCAAATGCCTTTTGTATGCCGATGATCAAGTCATATTTGCGTCATCGGCGGCTGAGTTGCAAATAATGGTTACATTAATGAACTGGGAATTAAAAGAAAGGGGAATGAAAGTAAATGCAAGTAAGACGAAAGTGATGGTTTTTGAAAGCGAAGAAAGCAAAACGGTATGTGAGATAAGAATAGAAGGAGGTTAATTGAGCAAGTGGATGAGTTTGTGTATTTAGGATGTGTATTTAGCAGGGATGGTACATATGATAGGGATATAGAACGACGAGTAAATGCAGGGCAGTGAATGGGGCACTACACTCTATTATTAAGAAACAAAATGTGTCAAAAAAGGCACGTATGGTAATTCATAATGCTGTGTTAGTCCCTACTTTAATGTATGGTAGTGAAAGCTGGGTGTGGCAGAAGAAGCACGAAAGTAGAATAAATGCTGTAGAAATGCGGTCTTTAAGGAATATGCTAGGGTTGAATATTAATGACAGGGTGAGGAATTGCGTGATAAGAGATAAATGTGGTATGCAAGATGATTTTGTGATCAGGATTAAGAAAGGAATGCTTCGGTGGTTTAGTCATGTAGAAAGAATGAATGAGGAAAGAGTGACAAAGCAAAATTATATGGCAGATGTGAACTTCCGAGTCGGGAAGGGACGCCCCAGAAAAAAGTTTATCGACTAAATTGGCGATATTTTTAAAATGGGCCACGTTAGAAGTACCCTTAACCGACGAGCATGTATGCGTAGATATATGGATGTAAAGGAGGCGAAAGGGGTATATTAGGATCGTGCTAAATGGAAGTCCGTAGTCTCTGCCTACCCCTCTGGGTTACAGGCGTGAGTGTTTATGTTATATATATATATATATGTATATATATATATATATATATATATATATATATATATATATATATATATATATATATATATATATATATATATATATATATATATATATATATATATATATATATTGGGTAGTGAATATTCTTACTTCACTATTATTACACGGTTAGTAAACGTGTCTGATATGATTAATATAATTGAAAACTAATTTATTGTACGTCAATAAATCTATTTGTACATTACGCAAGTAAATAGGTTGTATAATATAATAAGTAACGATGAAGCAACAGAGTCCTCCAAGTTGCTCCAGTTCGGGTGTCCGATGTGCTTCACATCATGGTTTATTGTTTTGTGTCTGTGGCCCGCCACAGTGGTAGTCGAATTCAAGCTTCCAACCAAACAACCAAAGTGCTATTAAAATCGAAATTTGCGCTCAGGCCCATTATTATCTAGCCTGTAATATTTAATTATTGTTAGTTCCTTATACAATTGTGAATATTTCTAACAAGTTCTATCAATTGCTTGAACAATTCAAAATGTGTTATGTACGTACATGAATAAAAGGAGTCTCTATTATATTTCTTCTGGATATTAGAACATTATCCATGAATGGATTCTACAATCATTCCAGATATGTTTGTTACTTCATGAACAGCTCTTCCAGTCACCAGAACGATAACTCAATGTACAATAAAATGCTTCCAGGAGCGTATTCAATTCAAAACTCTTCTCTTCTCTTTCTTCACTGCAAAAAGGAGCCGACTGCCCTTGGCTCCTTCTTTCCGAAATGTATCACTGAAATGTATTCCACCGGCGGTGATACATTCGATGTACCGACCGCCTCCAATTGTTGGGGCTTTAGATATCTTCAAATCTGAACTTCGAGCGTTTCTTTGAGTGCAAGGCCAAAGCAGATGCAAGGAAACTAGGAATCCTTACGAAGGTGTGGCGATACTTCACGCCGGGACAGATGCTTACTTTATATAAAGCGCAAGTCCGGTTGTGCATGGAGTATTGCTGCCATATATGGGTTGGTTCTGCAAAATGCCGCCTAGCAGCTTTGGGCTCAAGGGAAAGGCGTGCTAAGAGGCTTGTTAGTGACCCGAATTTAGTTAAAACCAATCTTAACAGCCTCGAACACAGGCGCAAAGTGGCCAGGCTTTCGGTCTTCTACAGGATGCACTTCGGAGAGTGTGCGCAGAAATTGCATAATTTAATTCCTTCCTCTCCCTTTTGGCATATGATAACCAGATGTTCGGCCAACCTCCACCCTTTCATTGTTGACTTGCCACATATTTGAACCAAACTGTTTGCAATGTAGTTCATCAAGCGTACAGCAAAGGAGTGGAATAAGTCTTTCCATCCGATTACAGTTCGAGTGTCTTCAAAGCAAGAGTGAATAGTTTTTTGTTATGTCAGCGCGCTTTACCATTTTAGGCTACATCACCACCACCATCAGTGGGATTTTAGCTACGCGCTGGTTTAAAATAAACAAAAACTACAAGAACAATCACGACAATTGTAAGTAACGTTACTTTCAGTGTATCCAACGTAAGTGCGTCTTATCCACTGAAAACTTAAATAGAATGCTTCACAGACTGTAAATATACTCCCTATAACTTCAGACTGGAAAGCAGTAGTGCACGTACTGTTGCTTTACAGCAACAATAAGTGGGAGTGTCGTTCCTGCTCAAACGCTAGTGAAATACTACAGCAAGTAAGGTGGAATTTTAATTAAAATCATAAACTCATTATTGTTTTTACACCGTCGGTTTAAAAAAATTAACCAGCAGAGAACGCACACTTGTGCTTGAATACTGAATAAAATATTTAACAGTGGTAGAGCCACGCGGCAGCTTTGCTGTTGCACGTATGTTGGGAATATGGAGCCGTGGGGCGGCGTAAAATAATCCATCAGCTCATTTCATCCCGAGGGTGTCGTAAGAAGCGACCATAATTAATGCCACAAATATCGCATACTTTCCGATAGATAGCATTACGCGTTACATACATAGTCTTTGCCAGGCATATATTATATGCAGAACGGCGCTGGTAAGCAGTATCAAAGGGTAAGGGTAAAGTATCAAGTTCTACAGTGGTAGAGCCACGCGGCAGCTTTGGTGTTGCGTGTATGGGCCGGCTCAAACTGGGGTGGTACCACGACCTCACAGAATACCGGCGTGAAGTGGAAGCGTATTTAATTTTGCCCGACGGCGAGGCCGGCTCTGCTCTTTCTGACCGAGACGCAGGTGTCCTCTCCGGCTGATGTCTCGTATCTCTCCTACCCGGGGTACAAACTGGAACACTCCTTTGTGCCTCGGGCTGGAGTTTGCGTTTACGTCAGAGAGGACATCTGTTCTCGACGCCTCGGCAGGCTTGAAGGTTCGGACCTGTCCATCCTTTGGCTACGCGTAGACAGCGACGACCATCGCGCGTCTACGGGTGCCTCTATAGGTCCCATAGCGGTAATGCCGAAACAGACCGACTCTTCGACCACGTCCAAATGGCTGCGGATTCGTTGCTCCAGCAGATCCCCTCCGCAGAGATCGTGATCCTCGGCGACTTTAAAGCCCATCACGCCGAATGGCTTGGTTCACGTTTAACCGATCATACTGGGAGATCTGTTCATGATTTTGCCTTGGCATATGGTCTGACACAACTGGTTACTTCGCCTACGCGGATTCTAGATGTGGAGGATCATGCACCTTCCCTGTTGGACCTTCTGCTGACCTCTCACCCGGACGGATATCAGATTTCCGTCGACGCCCCTTTAAGCTCCTCGCACCATTGTCTGGTCCGGCGTGTTGTGCCACTCACGCTGAAATCGCGGTTGCATTCTGCAGGCTGCCGCCGTGTTTGGCACTATAGGTCAGCCGATTGAGATGGGATGCGGTCTTTCTTTGCATCCTACCCTTGGGGGCGGGTTTGCTTCTCGCCGGATGATCCCAACGTTGTTGCGGATTCTGTTACTGATGTGGTACTTCAGGGTATGGAACTTTTTATTCCTTCCTCTGTGGTGCCCATTGGAGGCAAATCTCAGCCATGGTTTGGTCGCTCCTGTAAAATAGCATCATGCTTTAAGCAGGAGTGCTACCAAGCCTGGGTTGATGCATCAGCGTCCCGGGATGTAAACACCAGCGCTCTAAAAAAGAAGTATAATTCCGCCTCTAGGTTCTTCAAAAGAGTCATTGCCAAGGCAAAGTCAGAGCACATAGGCAGAATTGGCGAGAAACTAGTTCGCCTTCCTTCTGGAACCCGTGCATTCTGGTCTCTCGCCAAGGCTGTCCAGGGGAATTTCTGTCAGCCATCTCTTCCATCTCTGCACAGGGAGGACGACTCACTGGTCCATACTGCAAAGGAGAAAGCCGATCTTCTAGGCTCTTTCTTTGCGTCTAACTCGACTCTCGATGACGGGGGGAGTACGCCGCCGACCATCCCGCGGTGTGAGTGCTCCATGCCGGAAGTGCAGTTCACACAGCAATCGGTTCGCAAAGCACTCCTCTCCCTGGAAATCCACAAGTCGAGTGGGCCTGACGGAATCCCCCCAATTGTGCTGAGGACGTGTGCTCCAGAGTTGGCACCGGTTTTAACGCGTCTTTTCCGGTACTCCTACTCCCTAGGCGTAGTCCCAAAATCATGGAAGACGGCTTTCGTCCACCCGATCCCTAAAAAAGGCGACCGCTCAGACCCGTCCAACTACCGGCCAATCGCCATCACCTCCTTGTTCTCCAAAACAATGGAGTCCATTGTAAACTGCCAGCTCATGAGGTACCTTGAGCATCACCAGCTGATTAGTGACCGCCAATACGGTTTTCGCCGTAGTCGGTCAGCTGGTGATCTTCTGGTCTACCTCACTCACAAATGGGCGGAGGCAGTAGAGTTCAAGGGGGAGGCATTGGCCGTTAGTTTGGACATTGCGAAGGCCTTCGATCGGGTTTGGCACAAAGCGCTTCTTTCGAAGCTCCCTTCCTATGGGCTTCCCGAGAAATTGTGCGATTGGTTCACCAGCTTTCTTGCAGATCGGAGCATCAAGGTCGTTGTAGACGGTGCAAGCTCCGATTGCAAGCCTATTAATGCTGGTGTTCCACAGGGCTGCGTGCTATCGCCAACGCTGTTTCTTCTGCATATCAATGATATGTTGCATACCCGTAACATTCATTGCTATGCAGATGACAGCACTGGTGATGCTCTTTACACCGGCCAAACCAATATTTCTCGGGAAAACGTCTCCGAGTGCCGGGACAAACTTGTGTCTGAAGTCGAGTCTTTGCTGAACAGAGTCTCGGATTGGGGACGACTAAATCTAGTCCAGTTTAACCCCCAGAAGACACAATTTTGCGCGTTAACCGCTAAAAAAACCCCTTTGTCGTATCCCCTCAGTTTCAAGGCACTCCCCTTGTTGCCTCAGCCAGTATCGGAATCCTCGGCGTCGACATATCGAGTGACGTGCAGTTTCGTGGTCACTTGGAAGGGAAGGCCAAATTGGCCTCTAAAAAGCTTGGCGTGCTCAGCAGAGCGGGACAGTATTTCATGCCGGCACACCGCCTGCAACTTTACAAGGCGCAGGTTCGGCCGCACATGGAATACTGTTCCCATCTCTGGGCTGGGGCTCCCCAGTACCAACTCCTTCCACTTGACCGCATCCAGCGCAGAGCGGCTCGAATCGTCGACGACCGAGTGCTTACCGATCGGCTCGATTCACTGGCGCTGCGAAGAGATGTTGCATCTCTTTGCGTATTTTATCGCATCTATCACGGGGAGTGCTCTGAGGAATTGTTCGGATTAATCCCAGCCGCCAAATTTCGTGAACGCACTACACGGCAAACGTCCCGATACCATCCACACCATCTGGATGCTTGGCGGTCCACCACTGTACGTTTCACAAGGAGTTTTCTTCCACGTACAACCTCTCTGTGGAATAGTTTACCACCGGCGATTTCTCCGGACCAATACGACCTGGGGACCTTCAAGAAAAGAGCTTACTCCTTTCTAAAGGGCTGGCAACGCACCCGCAATTCTCCTGGTGTTGCGGTTGATCATGGGCGGCGGTAGTCACTTAACATCAGGTGAGCCGCATGCTCGTTTTCCCCCTCTTCTATAAAAAAAAATAAAAAAATGCAGGTACTTTTGACAGGCCTGTTGGTCTAGTGGTTAGTGACCCTGACTGCTATGCCGGAGGTCGTAGGTTCGATTCCCACCCAGGACAAATGTTTGTGGGATGAGCACGATCATTGGTTCTGTGTCTGGGTGTAATTTATCTATAATATCTATGTATTTAGAAATATATAAGTATATTTATCAGTTGTCTAGTACCCATAACACAAGCTCTGCTTAGTTTGGGACTAGATGGCGTTGTGTGTTAGTTGTGGAATATTATTATTATTATTATTACATTAGACAGAACGTGCTATTTGCGTAGCCATTAGCTAATGTGCCATGGAAAGCTTAAGGTTTTATTTTTGTAACATTTATTGCACTTATAGATTGCGTTTCTAATAATTATGTTATAGATTGTTTTCTTACATAAAAGTGTCATACGAGCCATAGTCTACCAGATAACGATTATTGCAGCCCGTCGACATATTTAAGCTAGGATCAACTTTGAAAAAAAAACAAGACTTGAAAAAAATTCTTCAGTCTTTTTGTTAAGAGAGTTAATAAAACTCTTCAGAATTTTATTAACTCTCTTATCCCTCGAATTGGATCACAGTGGTGTATGCACTGCTACTTGGCGGTGGAAATAGAGAATAGGTAACTACCTATTCTGTTTCCTCCATTCTGATAGTTACCAGCCTATCAAAGGAGTCTATCTAGTTGATATAAATCGATTACAAAACATCGTTATAAAATTCAAATAGGGTTAAGAAGTATATAGGTAGGTAAGTTCTAAGTTCTGTAAACAAGCTTTAGTAATGTTTTACAGATAATTTTCAAGCACCATCAACGAATCTAATACCGTATGCTTTTGAATCTACAAATAAAAGAAAATCCAACATTATCTCAACGCTCTTTAGTTTACCTGCCACTGTTGTTAATTCTCTGCTGAACGGAGAAATTACCGTTTGATTGTAATAAATGAATTTGAATAAATTAATTTGATAGTGATTTTATTACCATATTTTTGCATACCATCAACTTACTTAAATTAAGTACACAATATATGCTGGCTTGCTGATTTTCATACTTTTGTTTAGAAAAAACTTTATCCTCACAATAGGATTTTCCAGTCCTGCGGAGGCGTTATGATTTATTAAACAAACACTTGTTTATTGCGGGATCCGTACCCGCAGCCCCGCAGCCTAATTAGCTATTAGCAAATATGAGTAACAACAAAACATTAAAAAAGGTTTATTCACAAAAATAGACTGTCTTACAATCAATGTTACTAACACTCTCTGTAAAGCTATTTATAACGTAGATTTGAAAAAGTTCCTTAAAAATTATGTAATAAATATATTTAGTTTAACCTCTCAGTATACTTACGAAACTTTAAGGTATAAACTAAAATAGTTTTACTAAATTAGTGACGTACGTTATGTAAATACTAGATGCTTTAAGTGTTTACAGAAAATACAAGCTAATCATACCTGTTACTCGACTTCAAACAGTCTTCATGGGATAATAACATAATATACATGGTAGAGCCCTGCTTTATATATTCGTAGTATAGTTATAGCACAAAAGCGTCGGATCGACCGGGGAAGGACCACGCTCTCAAAAAATATCAGCATAAAGGCTGCTGTGTTTCGTACGGTGAGTGTAGAGAACCGGAGACCCTTTTTTACTGGAAAAGAGGCATTACATCTTAGTCCTCACGGGTGACAACGCATCTGCATTTCGATCCGTAATCGAGGATAGATGTAGATGTCTATGGGCTACAGCAACCATTTATCATCAAGTGGACTGTGTGCTCGTTTATCACCGTATCCTATAAAAAATATGCTTTTACAACAAAGTTTCAAAATATGCTGGACCAATTGTAAAAAATCTAAAATTTCAAAATTTATATTAATAAGCAAAAATTCACTTATAGAGGTTATTACTAGTCAAAGAACACGACAAACCTTACTACAAAAATATTTATATTCTGTTACAGCTTGCTAACACACGTGACGTAGCTTATTTAGTCTTTAGGTAACTCTTTGAAGACATGCGGTGAGAAAAACATACATAAACATAAACACTTACGCCTGTCACCTAGAGGGGTAGGCAGAGTCTACAGACTTCCATTTAGCACGATCCTGACATACCTCTCTCGCCTCTCCTACATCCATATACCTACGCATACATGCTTGTCGGTTAAGGGTACTCTTAATTTGGTCCATTTTTAGTATATCGCCAATCTGGTCGACAAACTTTCGCCTAGGACGACTCTTTCCAACTCTTCCATTCACTTCTGCAACATATATTTGCTTTGTTAGTCTTTCCTCATTCATTCTTTCTACATGACCAAACCACCGAAGCATTCCTTTTTTAATCCTGGTCGCCGCATCATCTTGCAAACCACACTCTTCTTTTATCACACAGTTTCTCACCCCGTCACTCAGATTAGAACGGTGAGAAAAAGACTGTTTAGTATTAAGGCTTACGAGAGCTGATGATGTTGAACCTAACAAATAACAACGTTCGAGTCAGAGTGCTTTCATTTATTACTAGCAATCTTAGTTAGGAATATATTACATTTTTTTCGCATATTGAACGAAAATCAACATCTGTAACCTGTATATTGCACTAATAGTAACACCACGTAAGATTTTACTGTGTGCCTCAATATGCCTTGCGATGGGGTTAATTATGGGGAGGTGAAGGTAGGAAGCGCAAAATATAAGGCAAGTACACTTAAGTTAACTAAACTGTATGCTGATCAATTTCGGCGATATTAACACACATGTACATAGGAAATGACATTGTCAGCGATCTAATTGATGCATGGACACTTTTATGATAAACTTAACATATGTGGGTACATTTCCAACTGTGAGGAGACAGAGTAAGGAGTAAGGACCAGCCGGGCTAGCATGAGCAGGGGATAAAAATTTTATCCACCGGTTATATCCACTGACAAGGGATAAAATTGTCTTATCCCTATGTCAAAGCTTTATCCACCCTGCGAGCATAGGCCTATGGTGGATATAATATTGACAGTAGATAAACTTATCCCCGCGCATAGATAATATACCATAGTATAAAGCTATAAAGTATACTAGCTATAAACTAGTTTTAAGATTAAGTAGATTTACATTAACTTATATTTTCTTTTACCTTTTGTTTATTATATTGCTAAACTGTTCATAATTTTTGTTAAACAATATGTCATTTATAATATTTGTTATATTTATTTTAAGCGTATTTCTACCTTGTTTTCATTTTTTCTATTATTCTAATTCTTTCTTTATTTTCTTTTGTATAATATTTAAGTTAAATATACATTGCTTGTATCAAATCGCAGGTATTAATCCGCTTGTGATAGTATTTATTAAATAATATGTGTTTAGAATTAAGCCAATTGTGAAACTGGACAACACAGACCCTTTGGACGTGGTGTAACCTCTTGAAGAAATTAAAAAAAAAATATATCCCCGCAATTACTGCCGTTATAAGAAAATTACAAAATACATCAAAATTGATGTCTACTCTAAGTCACAAAGATTTAATTTTAATTGAAAATGATGAAGCATGAAGAATAAAAATGTAATGATTTCAAACAAAACAAGGAATAAATAATTTTATAATCATGAGTATAGTGTATTTAGCAAGCTTTGCTAAAGAATTAACATATTTCTTAATTTAAACCTTTGAATTGTAACTTTACTAAGTTTGATAACTTTATTTTAAAACGTTATAATACTTACCTAAAATATAGTATAGACCGATTCTATTATCATTAAATTTGACTTGACCATGGACTCGCCTTGGGTATTGTTGACACAACCTATCTAATTAAATCATGGCATTGAGCTATTGAGACTTTTTTGGACAAGTTGGTTGTAATAGATGCTTACTTCAATATGCACTGGTAGTCCATCCACAGAATTAATAGGCTTTAAAGCCTCATAGAGTTCTTTACCCCTTTCGGACCCGCGCTTAAACTACTAAGAAATTTGTAATTTTTTACTTGAATCTTAGGTAATTTCGGGCTGCAGAATACGAATATGCTATAATTTTCTAGATTTTCAGCCGCCATCTTGGAAAATTCATATACCAACAATTGTATCAAACTAGGCCCTTCATTTCCTACGTACAATTGTGAAGGTCACAATTGTATCATACTGGGCCCTTCATTTCCTACGTACAATTGTGAGTGTCACAGTTGTATCAAGTTGGGCCTAATGCCTCCTTTTTTACGTTTTTCTTAAAATAGACCATGAATGAAATGAAAATGAAAGTTACAAAAATATTTATTATAAATCACAAACACAACTTTGTACTAGTTTTACAGTAATAATAATCAACAAATTCTTTAAATGAGATCAACTTAACATGAAATGCGATCAATTTTCTCAAAGTTTAATAAAAGTACTAATTAAATTCAGTCTTTGTTGTGAAAATCAAAAAAACAATTGCGGTCTTTATTAAGGCACAAGTAAATATCACACTTTGAGCAACGACAGCGACTACGACTAGTGCAGCCAGGAGCACGACAGCAACGAGGCTGCTTCAGAGTGTCGAAGACCGGCCAATGATTAAAACCGTCGTACTGTCGGTCGACTGTGGGAAGAGACTTCACTCTGTATTTAGAAGAGGTAGGCATATCAGCGAATTCCAAATCTTCCCTTGGTCTCTTTCTTGGAGGACCATTTAGAAGGTGGTCACTAATAGATAACCTGAAGGCCAGCAAATCCATGATGTCCTTAGATTTTCGATTCTGGGCTTTGCAGTCAGCACGATACTCGAACCAAGAATTTACTATAGCCAGGTCAAACATGTGGATGATCACCTTCACAGGCCACTTTCTGGTTTTACGCCATGTTCGATAAGCCTCCATCATCTGGTCGCAAACATCAACACCACCCATGAAAGTGTTGTAATTTTTAACTATGGCTGGACATGAGACTTCGATGTACCGTTTCCTCTTTTTATCCCATCTTGACACCTGGGTTCGCGGCTCTGCTCCAAAAGCAGTTGAGACCATGAGTACCCCTTTGTTGTCCTTCCATTTTACGACGCTCAAGGTGTTTTCCCTATTGACAACCTCCTCATCTTCTCCTCTAGCCATCCTATTATCCTTCTTGAATTCATAGAGCGTTTTCTTTTTAGTATTAAATCGATTGGCCATCAAAGTTCCTGTTCCTTCTATTTTTCTTTTAACTAACTCTTTCATCAACGGCAGTGAGGAAAAATACCTATCGAAATAAATAAAACTGCCTTCTGGGAGTGTATTGGCCAAGCGTAATACAACAGCAGCACCAACTCCGAAATGCTCCGAATCGGGTAAATTTGTAGTAGAGCCTTGATAAATTTCGAAGTCTAGAACTTGTCCCTTGGAGGTAGTTAAAACGAAATTCTTCAATCCTGCTGGACGAGGTTTGTTTTTTACGACTACTTTCAAATCGCATCGACCTTCAAAAGGTATCATTTGTTCATCGATTGAATAGTTACCAGCATCTCTTGGCAACTGCAGGCACCTTTTTCGGACGGCATCAATGACAGGCTGCACCCTCCATAATCTATTTTTGGTTTGTTCCTCAGTCTGATTCACCGCTGTCACGTCTACACAATGCAAGTTTGTCCTGAGAAGGAAAAACCGTTCCCTAGACATTGCATTTGCAATCGGGTCATACCTGTATTTTTCGTTCCAAATCATCTTCAGTCTTGGAAATTTTATACACCCAACAATGGCATGTATTCCGAAAAACTTCTTTATATCTAGTAAAGAACAAATAGGTTTCATTTGTATACCAGTATTGGCCATATAATATTGATTTGTGGTCAAAGCCATCTGTTCCATGAGCTCGTCAGTAAAATAGCGCTCGAAATATTCGTATGGGGTTTTAATATCTCCTGGGTCACGAACAGCATCTTCTGGAAGAGGTTTGCCATTGAAGGGCTTCTTCTGCCATCCTGCTAGCATACTCAAAGGTATGTTATCATCATCATTTTCGTCGCCTTCATCAGAAGAAGAGGAACTTGAATGTTCGGGGTTTTCTTCAATAAAGTAGTCCGTATCGATTTCGTCATTGTCATCGAACTCGTCCCCAGAGTCATAAAGCATCTCTTCGATAGCAGCGTCGTTTAAAAGTGGAAACATAGTGCGGAAACTGCGAAAAATGAATAATCATTAGAAACTTAAAATACGCATGAGGTTATGTAGGGCCCACGTTGAAACAATTGTGTCAATAAAGTTCGTTAATCCGTTAAGCCAAAGCGTTTGCTTGCCAATAGTCACTGTTATCACAAAAACATCCTATGTTTAACTATTTTTCTAATCAATAACTCGTATATTACTACACTTTCAAAATAAAACAACAGTAGGTACTTACTTTTGCCAAGTCGGAGAGCGCAATCAGTCACGAAGTGTACAGGTTGAAACCTGCTCGCAGACTGCGCGTCGGACAAAATTTGCGCGGGAGGTGAAAGTTCGCTTCACGCATAATCGTACAAGACTGGGCCCGTCCACTGCCAACGTAAAACTAATGAGCTATACTCGACTTTGTGACCCGCACAATTGTATTGGAGCGGTCCGAAAGGGCTATACAAATACAAAACAATCTTTAAGCATCCGAAACCGACGTAGAAATTCGTTGTCGGAGAATTCCAATAGATTAAGTATTCTGATCACGTATCGATCGCTGATGTAATTCTCTTTCTTGTTTTTTAATTTCTGACACTAAAATGTAGTTGCAATAGGGTCGAGACATCTTTTTTGTATTAAAATGGTTTGAAGATAAACTTAAACTCACGTCCGCGAAAGAGGATAAAATTGTCCCTTTCAAATGTCAAAAAGGGATAATTTTTTCTCTTTCCCTTGGCCTCATGCTACGTACGGGGAGATATATCTCCACCCGTTATGTCAAACGGGGATATACTATAGAGATAAGATAATTTTATCTCTTGTCAGTGGATATAATCGGGGGATATAATTTTTGTCTCTTGCCCATGCTCGCAGGGTGGATAAAACTAAGCAAGGGATAAAAATTATATCCTCTCTCCGGGGATATATTCTCTCCGGCTCATGCTAGCCCGGCAGAGGGAAAGCTTCCTAACAACGTCGAAAATGTATACCTATTTTGATAGGGTTGTCACCTGATGTGTTGTAATAAAATAAATAACGCAGTGTTATAAACGTAAATGGTTTTTATTTGAACACCTTGTGCACACCATGACAATTTATATTGAAGAAGGAGACAGGGTCACCAACACCAAAACATTTAATTAAGGTGAAATTACATTGCCATATTCTAACACCCCCATTCAATGTAATTGCACCGAATTAAACTGATTTACAAAACAAATATGTAAGTACTAAATTTTATCAATGTTACTTATACCACATTTTTTTAAGAAACGATTTATCAATTCTCTACTTAAAGATTTTGTAAGCATGTCAGCAGGTTGATCATTTGTTATAACATATTTTAAACATATAGTTTTATTATTAATTAATTCTTTTATAAAATGGTAACGGATATCAACATGTTTTAATCGTTTGATAGTATCAGTACAGGCAGCAGATATGGCTGATTGATTATCACAATAGATGTGTATAGGACATATATTATTTATTTTGAAATCTTGTAAAAAATTAACAAGCCAACAGGCTTCACTGGCTGCCATACTAATGGCAATATATTCAGACTCTGTAGAAGATAAGCTAACAGAGACCTGTTTCTTTGAGGTCCATGAAATTAGACAGTTAGAGAATTTGAATAAGTAGCATGTAGTTGATTTTCTATCATTGAAATCTCCTCCCCAATCTGCATCACAATGTCCCTCCAAAACATTATCTGTACATATATAAACTAACTTATAGTCTAAAGTATGTTTGACATAACGCATTACTCTTTTTATGCACTTAATAACATATTATTTGCACATTTTTGATATCTACTTAACCTGGCGTCATGGGGGTGGAAAAGTGTTACACGGACGTTGGGGTGTGTCTCACCGACCCGTTTATTAATGTCAAAATTATTCCAATACTCGAATTAACTCGATCCAAATTATATGATGTTGACCACTCCTCTGTGTACAACCCTACCCTGCTGTATATTGCTCGTGTAGCTCTAGGGGTGGGTCCCTTAGAGCTTGCTTGCATTTTTATTATTTTTTCCTAACTTTGGTGGATATAAATTCACAACAACATAAGGTGTATAGTGTCGTCAGTGGAAGTTTATATAGGTTGGGATACCAGTAAAAATCCTATTTTTCCCCGCCAAGGTTAAAACTCGGATGATTCGGTCCGTCGATTCATGACTGCATTGTACGAGTATACAAAAACAGAGGAGGCGTCAACTACACATAATTTTAAAGTTACTTTGATCAAATAATTAACTACGACTCAGTGGCGCAGTGTTAATAAATTTTATGACATACAAATAAGTGTTTTTGATGTAGACGACTGTTCATGCAACTTACTATTATGTTTATTATGTGCCTCCACAATATAGGAGCAAAATCCTAGTGGTGATGAGAACTTATTAATAGAAGTTAAGAAATAATTCCTCTATACTGTGTAGTTCGTTAAAATATTTATACTTAGTGAAGTTTAAAACGGTAGTTTCACTCTTTTGATTACAAAAAATACATTTTCTTAATATTCACTCACAAACGAATAATTTATATTAGTAAACATTACAAATGCAGCTTGTTTTGAACTACGCATAATGTCGTCTTTATGGTCGTGGCTGGTATTTTGAACATGAGGCTGAGTCCTTAACACACATTATGTACAATAACAAAAAACTGTGTTGGTTTAGCGAAAGAAGTTCAGTTGCTTTTATCTCGCCTTCGTAGCAGTAGCTGCAAGTTGAGCCTTCATATTCCCGACAAATTTCCGATATACCTCACTAAATAACCCAATAATATGGCAACACGCCTCCTGATATTTTTGAGAAACTTCTTGGAGCATGAAAAAGCTCGGCACGCAGCTCCAATGCGTGTTAGCGCATATAAACATGACTGGGAAATCAAGGACTGAATTCAGTGAAGTGTAAAAACATTTAACAATAGTAGTTAAATGGAGTGCGTGTGGATGTTGTGTTTTTCACACACATTTATTTGTAAATCTTGTGAGCTCTACTCAAGTAGGCAAGGTTCGAATTATGTTTAGCAGCTGATTTGAAGTCTGATTCAAATTGAAGACAGGGCAAACTAATAATATTTATAATATTATGGCTTAAGCAGTTAACGAGAGAAAAAGCAATTAATTAAGTAGGCGGCTAGGGAGCGCAAACGAAAACTGTGTTTAATGGGTTTTTAAGATGGTGCTAGAGTTTAAGTTCAAATCCTGCATGGAAAAAGTGTGAATATATCGTCCAAAATGTTTAGGTTAGAATTTTTAACCATTTGTAATTTGTGCATATGAACCGACACCACGATTATTAGGATATTTTCCAGGAATCACGGTGGTGGTTTATATGCACACATTTAGTGTTATGCTTAAACAAGTTTTGACCGCTTTCCTGGGTGCATTATGTATCTACATACGCAGGCTTAGCCGTAGGCAAAATTTTTGTATTTTATTAATGTGAAGAAGTTTTAAAAAAGGATAAAAGATTCAAGCAGAGTTGATCTAGGTCCTTTTATATTTTATTGAAAAAAATCCCTGTCTGTGGATAAAACCATTTTGTCGCGTCAGTTCACAAATCTACCCGTGTTGAGTAAACACTACGATCTAGCGTGTGGTTTAGTAATTTGAACTGGATTAATTTCGTTTTAAATTAAATTATAAATAAAAATTATTTCACGTTTATCGCCTTTATAATACAACGTGTTCTTTCCCTCTTGTTTATATTTTTTGCACATAATATATTTTCACACCCACTGAACTTTTTGGGAATGTATCAGTGACTTATATAAATCACTTGGTATTCCATCATTAACTAGTACTTGATCGCCAGAATCTCGATTGGCAATTTTTAGAGTACAAGGTGCGCTGGAGAGGTTACCATTGAAAAAGAAGTTGATCCTCTTGCACAGTAATATATGCACAAATATTTAACTTCGGCTAGGCACTCATATTCAACATTGCCTGAAGCGTTAGTTATTGGTTTGCAGAACAATAACCACAATGATTTCCCTCTAACAAATTGCATTTAATGCAGAATATTAAACAAACACTATTCGTGTTTAAAATACGCTAATAACACAAACCATAAATGAGACAAAGTAGCGCTAAAATTAAATTAAGCATAATCTATGCACCTTATTGTTTCGGAATAATGAACAGTGTTTACATTTGACGTAACTTTCAAAATAGAGTTTAACAACACATTATGGGGCTTGAACTGTTTCGGATTTTTATATAAAAGCAGACAACTTCAAATAAAGAAGGCTACACAATACTGCGTACAATTTGAAAGGTGTGTCAGGATCAAAAAAACAAAAAAAAAATACAGTCCTCGAACTGCGCCTTCGAACTTTGAGTTATACCCCTAATTAAACTACCCTGAATCAGGCTCCCTATGCCCTGATTCAGGGTGGTTTAATAAGAGGAAGGGAGTAAGAGTCCCTAATTAGGGCGACAAAGTGCACCCTGTCTGCAGTGCCCTTGTCACCGTGTAGTGTAATAACACTTAGGGTAGTTAGGGATGAAAACGATACATCAATTCTTTCAAACATCGATGTATCGTTCATTAATATGATTATTCATGAGCGATGTTTTATGAACGATATTTTGGCTTGCCGTCAAAGGTTTCAAAATAACCAAATATTTGAAGGTTGCAAACGATGATTATCACGAATCTTATATCGCCGAAAAATATATATACCAAAAAAATTATCAAAGTCAGATAATGTCTAAATTTTTAAAGTTAGAAGGTTTATTTAGCATAAATACCACAATCCCGAAAATTTTAATTACGAATCAACAAACAGGCGAATGGTATTTCAGTCGAAAATAAATTGTACTCTCGACTCAAATATACTTGAACTTCAGAATGGCAATAATTATCTTCAATCGGTTATTTTATTTTTGATGTAAAATTTTTGGTTTATTTTTATTGTGGTAATGAATTAACATAAGTTTACAATTAATATTGAAAATGGATTGGAATGGCTTTATTCATTTATTTTATTAATAATTGTACCTATTATTTGAGCTTTAACTTCTCATCAATAGCTTAAGTACAGTTTTTTAGAAATTATTTTATCGGCTTACGGTACTTCCTATTTTGTTACAATCACTTTTCTGAAACATTGATTTTTATGGATGGACGGTTATTCATTTGTTTGTATTTCAGTATAGTTTCGTCGAAAATGCGATAATACTCAAGGTAACATATGTAAGTACCATAAAAAATTAACGCACCACATCATAAGAGTTTCATATATTACACGTGGGATATCATGAAAGGGTTATTTCACGGGCTTTATAGCATGGATAAGATCTATTTGCCTATCGTGGCAACTTCAGTATCTCGTGAGCGGTTATTTTCAGAGGCTGGATCTACAAGCACGCTGGACTAGGCACCAGGTTATCAAAATTTTTATTTTAAAATTCGATTCAAAAGATATAAACGTAAAAGTAAAAAATATTTGATTAATTCTTGTTTTTTTTTGATAATTATTCGATAAAATTAAATGTGTAAAAATGAATAGTGTAAAACTTCCTAAAATAGCATAAATATAATGTTTGGTTATTATATTACTTTGTTTCATTTCTGTTCAAAATGGTTGCTTATTCCTTATGTATGTGTGTATGTATATATTTAAATGTTGACAAAAAACATCGAAAAAATCGATATATCGTACATAAAGTTCCAAATCATAAGAAATAAAATTAAACCAGAAGAAGAGTTTCATATATTACATGCGTTGAAGATGTGGGATGGCACGAAAGGGTTGTTTTCCGGGCTCCATAGCCTAGCTAAGATCTATTTGCCTATCGTGGCAACTGCGTTATCCAGTGAGCGTTTATTTTCAGAGGCTGGATCTACAATCACCCAGGAGAAAAATTTCAATGCGAACGAAATAAACATAAAAGTAAAAAAAAATCTTGTTTTCTGATAATAGTTCGATAAAAATAAATAGTGTATAACTTCCTAAAATAACACAAATATAATGTTTGATTATTATACTTATTTTTTCATTTCTGTTCAAAATTATCATTTATTCTATATATATTTAAATGGTAAAAAAAATTAATATATCGAACATAAGCTTCCATGTTTTTGAGTACGGTCGCGGACACCGCGCGCGTTACACGATGTTACGCTCTCCTCCCGTTTCTCGCGACCGCGACAAAGTAATAAGTGACAACAGTGTAGCTAAGTGTAAAGACTGTGAAGTGATGGTGATGTTCGTGTGATGGTAGTGGTGGTGATCAATGAATTACTAGCTTTTGTGGCGATCAAGGTTGACACATTAGCCGAGCTTGGACTTATAAAATATGTTTGAGTGCCTACTCCTATGACGATATCGAGTTCGCAAGACAAACTGTATATAAATTACTTGCCCCACAAAAAGTATTACTAGGCTTAAGGAAGGGAGTGAGAAGAATAGTCTGCAGGAAATAATAAAGCTACAAAAACTTTTTAGAAAGTTTAGAGAGCGTGGGTATCGCCCCGTACAAAGAGAACCGAGGAATGAGAACAAAATTACTAATAAATAATATGGATAAGTCCGATATATCGTTTATTTCCTTCAACTGTAAATCAGTTAAAAGATCTCTTGTTCAAATAAGAGAGTTGCGTAAAAAATACCACTTGCTGGCGTTCCAGGACACCTGGTTGTTCCCACACGATCTAGGTTTTCTTAATACTATGGACTCAGAATTTGAATCCTGTGGAGTATCGGCCATTGACACGTCCGAAGGACTAATCCGCGGAAGACCCTATGGTGGTGTAGCACTTCTATGGAATAAGCGAATATTTCCGAGTGCGGAGGTCATACCTTGCTATAATAACAGGATGTGTGCTGTGAAGCTAAGCCAAGGAAATAGACATGTGCTCGTTCTATGTGTTTATATGCCTATGAACAGTGACGACAACCTAGTGGAGTTTACAACCTGTTTAGGAAATATTAGTGCAGTGATAGAAAGTGCGGATGTAGAACCAGTTTTTGTTCTAGGTGACTTCAATGCCCACTCGGATTCACTTTTCGCAAACGAACTATTAAATTACTGTCATGAGCAGTCATTAAGTTGTTTTGACATTGATGTTCTAGGTAAGGAAACCGACACGCGCACGTTTGTAAGCGATGCGCACGGGACATGTCGATGGCTCGACCACTGCATCGTGACCGCGGCCGCCGCTAGCGCAGTGAGTAGTGTGTGTGTATTATATGACGTCTACTCGTCGGATCACTTTCCGTTACTTGTTCAGTGGACTATTAGTACAATTATACCTATAGAAGTGACTAATTTAACTAGTAACAAGCCAAAGATAGTATGGGTCAATAGATACTCGGCGGAAATTCAGAAATTTAGTACCTTATGCGATTTTAATTTATATAATCTTTTAAGACAAATTAATGTTTTTAATAATAACATTATGTGTAACTGTGATATAGTTTGTAAGAATAGTGACCATTGTACTTCAATAAATGAATTTTATAATAATTTTATTAATATATTACAGACTAGTGCAGAGAATAGTTATAGGCAAATAAAAGATAAAAAGCCATTTGTGACTGGTTGGAACTATCACGTGAGGCGTCTACATGTTAAGGCTAGATTAAGTTTAGTGTCTGGGTTGCTGTTGGCAAACCATCTTCTGGTTATTATTATAATGAAATGTCTTCTGCTCGTAAGGAATTTAAATCCGCACTTAAATTCATTCAAAACCATCAAGAAAAGATAAAGTTAGATATATTGGCCCGAAATAATAAATCGAAAAAATTTGGACAATTTTGGAAGGAGGTGAAGAAATTAAATCCCAAAGCGGGTCGTCCTATTAGCATCCAGGGTGAGGTGAATCACACAAAGATAGCCAACCTTTTTAAAAATAATTTTAATGTTGACGTGAAAAATGAGCAAGGTACACCCCAATTAACTACTCAGAATCATACCTTGTTGAGTACAGAAACATCTTATGCTCAGCTAAATTTCGAGAACTGCCTAGTTACAGAGGAGGATGTGGTATCCGTCTTACGTAGTATGAAAAGGGGAAAGTCTCCGGGATGTGACTACCTGAGTATAGAGCATCTGTTGCATGCCGGTCAGTATATTTGTGTAGTCCTCTCTGCATTATTTAACTTATGCATGCGCCACTCATACCTGCCAAATAATCTATTACGTACCATTGTAGTGCCGCTTCCGAAGTGTAAGACTGGAGATCTCGCAAGCTTGGCTAATTACCGGGCTATATCTCATGCCACTGTTGTGGCCAAGGTATTTGAGCGTTTGATTCAAGCCAAAATTACACCCTACATGTCCATTGACGATGGTCAGTTTGGTTTTAGACCAGAGCTATCTACTGATATGGCTATTTTTGCCTTAAAACAAGTAGTAAATTACTATGTTGATCGCGATACTAGTGTATATGCCTGCTTTCTTGATTTGAGTCGCGCTTTCGACACTTTGAATCATGATCTGCTATGGAAGAAGCTAAGATCTAATAACGTTCCTGCTGGTATTGTTGACCAACTCACTTATTGGTGTAAGAGACAGATCAATAATGTAAAATGGTGTGACTCTCTCTCCAATGAATACTCGCTGACTTGTGGATTGAGACAGGGGGGGGGGCTTACCTCATCCGACTTCTTTAAAATCTATGTGAATGACGTGATCGTGGAGCTGAGCAGAACCCCAGTCGGACTTAGGCTTGGCAACCGTTATGTTAACAACCTAAGTTACGCTGACGATATGGTTCTGCTCAGCCCTACTATCAAAGGTATGCGGAAATTAATATCCATATGCGAAAAATTTGCTAAAGATCATAGTTTAATTTATAACGCAAAAAAGACGGAGATGGTGATTTTTAAGGCGGGCAAGGGCCCAACTAATGTACCTAAGGTGCACATGGCGGGTCAACCGGTTAAAATAGTTCAAACGTTCAAATACCTCGGTCACATAGTGACAACGAACAGAAAAGATTATTGCGATATAGAACGACAGAGAAGAGCTTTGTCTGTCTGTGGCAATATGATTGCTAGGAGGTTTGTTAAAGTCTCCAAGGAGGTTAAGATTATGCTCTTCCAAACGTACTGTCAGTCTTTCTAGACCTGCCAGCTCTGGACTGAATATACGGGGCGATCTTTGAATGGTATTCGTGTGCAATATAATAACATCTTTGGAATGCTTATGGGTCTCAAACGCTATTGCAGTGCTTCAGACATGTTTGCCGAAGCACGAATTAATATGTTTAATGCCATTCAAAGATTCAGAATCGCATCATTCATGTCCAGGGTTAGTGAGTGTAGAAACAGGATAATTAGTGAGTTTGCGGAAAGACTGCCGGTCACAGCCTTTTATCAAAAATATCTTAAGATAGCTGCTTGACGTGATGGTTCCCCCCATTTAGACTTAGATATTATTATAATATAATTATTTTTAATTGTTAGTAATTCTGTACTGCATTGTCTTTTTTTTGTTGGTAATTTATATGGGTGATATGTGCCTGAAATAAAGAGAATTTATTTATTTATTTATTTAATGAGCGATGTTGCATCCTATAGATGTTTATTGCTTGATTGCAGATGCTTACTCGGAAAAATTACGACTGGGGGTCACTTGAGTTGAAATTCACGCAACTCGAACTAAACTCGAGTTAGCAGGACGAAACAGAGTAAATGGTTTGTTACAAATTACTTTTATGAATTTGTTTTTCTATCTAACTCTTTGGTGGGTTGGGTCAACTATCATTACTAAATTTAGTAGGTAGTAAAAAGGTATATTTAGTGTGTAATATATACTTGTGTATTTTTGGTTTTAATCATTATTAGTAAGTACTTATATTTAAAAACAAAATTAGCTTTAATCAGTCTTCACAAGACAACATCAGTCTAGTTTCAAGATGTAGGTAAATAAGCTATTTAATAGTTAAAATATTCTTAAATAACTTAGCTATCATCAAATTATAAATAACAAATTATTATTGTAGTAGCTAATTCTCTTTGTAACACAAAGCGCGCACACAAATACACGTACTTAAATCACTAGAAATCTTAAAGTCACAAATAATCTTTGCCTACACTTACACTCTTTCTTTAAACCGTATTTTGTTTTTCGATATAAGGAGCTAAACTTAATAGCTCCTCGAACTCCTCTTCCCCTATTCTCAGGTATTCGAAATTCATTGGACTCCAGAACTCCGATAATCCGCATATTTGAGTGATGTTACATAAGTTTTAAATATTCCTTCAGCCATAGCTTTCTTCTAAACACGACAATAGTAAAGAAAAGTGTTCTTTACTATTAATAGTTATTTTCGTCTTCAAAACGTCCAGTAATAAAATTTGGCCCTTATCCCACTACATCATGCTAAACATGACGATATATCGATATTTTTCACGCAATAATATTGATAGCGTTTAAAAATATCGATTCAATAAATATATATACTTTTTTCACATCCCTATGACCGAGAAAGGGTAGTGTAATAACTCAGGTCCCTAATTAGGGGACACGCCCACCCTTCATCTAGGGCCAGTCTACACTGATTCTCTCGCTGGCTAAATCCTCTACTCTCGGTGAATATATTTGTCTCTTTTAGTGTCGCTTTTTCGTTTCTTCTAGTTCCAAATCACAACGGTTCTAAAGAAGTATCCACTTCAAAAAAATAATTTAAGTCATTTTAGCCGTTTGTGTGAGTGTGTCGACAAACATACAAGTCGACTATAGAATGAGAACGATTGGACGTTAAGAAGCAATCTTCAACAATTTATTACTATAGTGTTGAAATTTTATTAAAACTTGGCAAATGGCAAAAATGGCACTTTAAAGCATGATTTGTAATCAAAAGTAGCAAAAATTCAGAAAAATCAACACTTGGACTTCAGAGATCAGGAAAATCTATTTTACCAGAAACGAGGCGTTCCACCTTAGTCCACGCACTCTATCAACGTATCTATGAATATAGCACTAATTATTTCGAAAAATAAGATCAACTGAAGTAGAAGAAAACCCATTTTCGTTTTTATCGACTTTTAATTAAAAATTTATAATTATGTTAACTTGGGGTTATATTAATATACTCTGTGGAATAAGATTTTTTTTCTTATTGAATCTTAATTATTTTTAGTTTTCGCTATTAGGACGAGTACTTTACAAGTATATTATTGAATATAAGAGTACGTCCCTATGGCTTAATATAATAAGTATTAAGCCATAGGGCATGCTGCCTGCATACTGAGCCGTAGGTCTTTTAGAAGCCAGTGTTTGACTACTATCTCGCATGAAGATAATTGGTGATATAACAGTACGTGGTTAAAAGCACTGGCTTAACATAACAGAAGCCCACTCTTGCCTTGAAGGTTCTCACATTGTAATCGGATGGAGAGACATAGTCAGACAAAATGTTTCTGACACTTTATATACTAAACAAATAGTTTCTATTTTGGTACCTGATACATGTACTGGTATTTACTTTTTAAAGTAGTATTTTTATTTCATAATAGGCACAAACATGAAAACTTCAGTCTCTATTCATTTTCGGATCTTTTTGTGCTTAGGGTTATATAACCGGACAATATCGCCGGGCTCTGCCCAGAACAATCTTTAATTAGGTATTTAATGTATCGTACGGATGAACGGCTATTTCACTGGCGTTGTTACTTGGCGTGCGATTTGCTTTCAGACGAGCGATGGCTTAAGTGTATCAGAAGTGATATATCGTTTCACTTTACAAGACACTGTGCAATTTCAGTTTGAGGACTTAGGTATAGTGTGACGGGTAAAGGACGTAAGACTTTTAGGATGCATCTTGCGTAAAGTGGCAACCACAAGTTAATTGTTCGTTAATCCATTACGAAAAATTTAATTATTATTAACACTATTGTTATTATTGTAACATAAATAAAGGATTTTAGCGCTTACATTTTACTGGCAATCAATCAAACAAATCAAACATAAAAATTTAGAGCTAATATAAGGGTGTGTTGCAATTATCTCTGACGTCATAGTGTTACATAGGTCGTAAGCCAATACTGAAACATGAATACTTGGACGAGTCATGAAGAAAAGGGTAGAAATGAACTGGTGAATTCTCTTATAGTGTCATCATACAGTGAACGGAATGACGATGCCATATAGCTTATAATCTTTAAAATAAACCCTTAAAATATTTTTTTTAGGGCGAGACATTCTAAAGAACGTGCAGTCTTAATTTTTATATGTGGGGCAGGTAGTCTTGTCACTGCAAAATATACAAGGAAATATTAAATTGAAATCTTTCGAATATTAAACAGCACATAAAACTAAAATATATTTGACAGGCCTGTTGGTCTAGTGGTTAGTGACCCTGACTGCTATACCGGAGGTCGTGGGTTCGATTCCCACCCAGGACAAATGTTTGTGTGATGATCACGATCATTTGTTCTGTGTCTGGATGTAATTTATATATAATATTTATGTATTTAGAAATATATAAGTATGTTTATCAGTTGTCTAGTACCCATAACACAAGCTCTGCTTAGCTTGGGACTAGATGGCGTTGTGTGATAGTTGTGGAATATTATTATTATTATTATTATATCAGTAACTATTAGGGGAACAGATAAACAGCAGCAAATAAATGTCCAGAACCAAAAAATGACCAAAACGTACTTAGGACCAGGCGATGCATTAGCCAAGTAGTCTAGGCATTAATCTCAGCAGTCGTCCGATACTCATTTGTGTTTTGTCCCCATATACATTGGAAAAGTTGAATCTAACAATACTTCTTTTATCTTAGAAACTAATAAAACTAAAATAATTATATTATATTATAATCTGTAATGTATAGTAACGAAAATAAATGAAAGCTTCCCACCAATGTAAAATAGTAATCACAGGATCATGGTTTTGAAGCACTGTACTAATGAATAGCTCTAGCACTTGTGTTGTTAATGTGGTGTATAATTTGTTTTCAAACAGAAGTTATAGTGGTACGTCGTTGCACTTTACAAGACTCTGTGAGGTGTTAAATCGCGGACACGTAACTTATTAAGGTTTGTGGCAGCAAACTAAAGTGACGAGTAGTACAATTGTGTTTAATAATTTGTGTTTTTTGAAGTTTTAATTGGTGTTCGTTAATTAAAGTGTTTATTTTGGTAATTCAGTCGGCAGTTTTATTGTCAAGAACCCCAAGCTCATAACATTACTATACTGCTAATTCTTCGATAATTTTATGTCAAACGTCAATAAAAAAGTTTAGAAAATCCAAAAGTGCACGACTCATAAAGCTCATATTATGATTGTTAAAAAATACAGAAAAAAACTTAATGAACAATAGATTTTTTTTTAATTTTACGTTTGTTATTATTGACATTCAATTTTTTTGCAATTGTGAATTGGAAAAACTTTAAACATAATTATCTTAAAACTATCATAAATCAACTTTAATATTACTTTCACTTTTAGGTATTTGTACTCAGTCGTTGTCTTGAAAACTAGTTATTTTTAACTAATTCGTTAATCATGTTTTCTTATCAATTTTATTTTATATAAAAAAATATCATCTAGTCATAGCCAGTATTTTAATTAACATTTTTAGTTTTAGTTTTAGTGTTTTAAATAATATTATAATAAAGATTGCAAAAATATTAAAGTGCTTATGTTATAATTAAAGTACCTGGATGATCGAGCTTTGCTCGTTATTTTTTTTTTTTTGAAATCGTGTTTTTTGGCAATTATATTTAGATACAAATTACATACTGATGAAATATGAATAAAGTTTTTCGATCTTCTCGGTCATTATTTGTCGTGCTTAAAAAAATATACTTAAAATAAAAAGGGCTCCAAATAATAAATTTTTTCACAAAAGATGGGACTTGAAAAAAAAAGAGAACAAAAGTCGGACTGGAGACATCTGGACTCGAACCGGCGTCTTATGAGTTCAGGACTACTCGTCATCCCAGTTGAGCTGTTGTAAATTATTGAGCACCGGCAAAATTTACTTTCGTATTCTAATGATACTGTAGCAGTTTTTTATTTCCTAAAAACATGGATAAAACAACATTTTTTAAAAATGCTAGATCGATTTATTTCCCTCGAAACCCCTGCATACTAAATTTCATGAAAATCGTTGGAGCCGTTTCCGAGATGCCGATTATATATATAAAGATATAGGATATTATTCAGAAATTTTAACTATCAATGATCTGCATGGTAAATATTAATGATAGGTGAAATAGATAAATATGCCACATTCATTATATACGTTAGAATATGTTATATTCAAATGTAAATAACAGCTTATTTACCTTGATGATATTTAAACAAAATTCCATAAAATAATATTTTACAAGCATTTGTGTAATAAAAAGTTTGTAGAACACCTCTAGCCTCTACGCCGACATCAATATCACGGACGATGAATTTGTAATGGCCGAAGTAAAGTTGCGTTCACGTTCAGAACAAAATGTGCTTGCTATTTATTATATGCATGGCGCCCTCGACACCGAGGTGCGTTTTAATACAAGGTAAACTTAAAATATTGATGTTCAAACTCTAGTATGCATACCGGGCTTAGGTGTGACACGGACTCTAAACATAACCTTTGATTTGTCTGTGTTCACCTCAATACCTCGCCGTGTAGTGGCCGTGTACTAATATCCACTGCCCCATTATAGCTGTGGGTGTCGTAAGAGGCGACAGAGGGAAACAAATCAAGAGACGGGCAGCAGCGTCTCTCTAACAACGACTAAAAATAAAACTAAAGCTGTGGTTGCCAACTCACTTGCCAAGCTTGGCAAGTATTTCAGAAACGCCTTCTGGGGCAATCTATGTGGGAGGCTATGTTCAGCAGGGACTACAGTAGGCGGTAAGGGTAACGGTAACGGAGACCTCGAAACTTTTCTGTTAGGAGACGATATAAAAGTTATTGGACAAAGTTGTAAGGTCCTAAACTTGAAAGTCTTTAATGTTAGGGGTGTCTATGGTTGAATTTGTTGTTTAACAGTAGAGTCGGGATAGGCAATACTCGTAATGATGTTGATACTATTCGTAAATTCATTTTTACTGATAAATTGGACATAATGCTTAGATATCGTAGTAGGTACATAATATATTAACAAATATATGAAAAAAATGTGGTTTACAAAGCATTATAATAAAATAAAATATTTGATCCATCATCTATCGGATTTAGAATATTTTTACGTAAACTACCCGGACTGGGGACGAGATGCAGCTCCGAAGGTGGGGGACGTCTGGTGCTGCGATCGCCAATCCCCTTGTAAAGTGTGGTGATTAAAGGAAATCTAAATAAACGTATGAATCCCAACAGAGGACTAGCAAGCTATTGATGATGATAATGCATAAGCAGTTATTTTGTGTGAACATTGTTCAAAGATACGTGATAGTGTATGGCTCACACTACTTAAGTCATTATAATTCAACTGTTATAACAAAAATTTTCAGAACGCATCTTCTCCATTCTCTTTGTGCCTGTTCAATATTTAGTTCGACACTAAATTTACGCGCATTGTTTGACCTGTTTGCATAAGATGCATACTATCAGCGTCCATAGCAGTGCAGCTGGCAGAGAAATGATCGGTGAGTCTAAAAATGGTAACGTATAACGTTTCTTTTACATAATGGTGATCGTCAATTCACCTGCTAAACACGATGATTACAGTAATTTTTACGTTCTATTGAAGCCACCTGTATTAACCTTTGTATTAATTATTCTTTGTTGTTCCGTAGTAAAATTAACAAGTCTGAAACACTTGTTGGCAGCATCATGAACCACGTAGCAGTGCGTAAGCAAGTCCATTCCTATATGAAGTAAGCGGCGACAGAGGGAAACTAAACGAGAAGCAGACGCAGCAACATCTTCCCGATAACAGCTGAATAAAAACAAAACTGCTGTTGACAAACCGGTGGTCGAGCATGGCAGCTGTGGCAAATATCTCCCCTTTGTGGCAATGTATGTGGGAGGCCTATGTTCAGCAGTGGACTTTTGATTGGTGGTAGTGGTAATGGTAAGTGGTATCAATAAATAACTTTCGAATACCACATTCTTAACATTATCAGCCTCTCAACGTAAGGCCACTTACTCCGTGCCATAATTTTACTACGAGCATTGTATTGTACATGCAAGAATCTTGTAGCAAAGTCTGAAAATATCTCCTTTTTTCCTTTTCGGTTAATCAAAGAGCTCTGCAGGATCAATTAACCGTGAAAAGAGTGTGCTTATATGTTAGGAAGATCCGTTTTAGCCAAAGCGAATGAAATCCAGAAATATTTTTTTTTTTTAACGAAAGTACTGCGAGGTATGTGTGGCGCCGACGGCAGCCGCGACTGTTTGTGGAGCCGCGAGGTCGGGCCAACCTTCTGAGTGAGGCACTTCTAACGCGCGCACTCCGTACGCTCAACTTAATAGCTTGTGAGACGGACCTATTTTGTTGTACTCTGAGTGTATTCACAAATGCAGCATTGTTTGTAATTTGTTACAAAAATCAAATAATCTACACAAATCAGTTAGACAGCTACACTATCGCATTAGGTAATCCTGTAATGATAGTTGTAAGTTTCAGAAATAAATAAATAAAATAAATGTTTTGTCATAATGTTGATATACAAATATTAATCTTATACATATATTACATTTTCACAACTAATATAATAAATAACATATTTTCAAATTCATCATAATCATTTTATTACATTAAGTTAATTAAAATAATATAATTATAATTACTTAGTTCATTTTAATATCGATGCCTTATCCTAATCATAAATTTTAAATATTCTTTAACAGAGTAGAAGCATTGCTCCTCAAGCCATTGTTTAACAATCCTGCAAAATCATACTTTTGAGAGTGATTGAAACTCTGTAGGCAGTGCATTGAAATTTTTTATACACATAGCTGAACAACTTTCGAAATCGTGTCCTGGCCGAAAACTATTTCAGCGCTTATAAACGCTTGCTAGCGCTTTTTTCTGCCAAACGCACCCTATAATATATAAAATACGTGTCACGTTGTTTGTCCGCGATGGACTGCTAAACTTCTTAACCGATTTTGATCAAATATGCACAACGTGTGCAGTTTGGTCCAACTTGAGAGATAGGATAGCTTACATTTCAATTCATATTCGCAATATTATTTTATTCCAAATTATATGTCTATATAATTTGACAGTCATAATACATACGCTCACAGACTACTAAGAGGATACTACGCATCATACGCTTTCAAGCGCATTGACGCATGCGCAGTACGTACCCATACTGCACATGCGTCAATGCTACGTTTGAAACGGTTCCTTTAAAAAACAAAAACGTCTCAATAAAGCAATTTATTACATTTTTTTCAATACGTTAGTGATGACATGTTTTGTCAAAAATTTTTTTTTCCCCTTTCTTGGCCTGCACGGTTTGTGCGTCAGCCATGCAAGAAGGTTAGGAAGTAAGATTTATTTTATTGAATTGGAAATTGGAACGGAATTTGAAAAAGGATCAGGTAAATTTAGTATATGAGTACATAAATGATTATAATTTTATATTGTTACGAAAAATGAAACTGGCTAAAATTCTATATACATCAATATTTACATAAGATAAAAGGACAGAAATTGAAGTAGGAAAAGGAATTTTAATGGATAAAAGCGAGGAAATAAAAGCGGAACGGTCAAGTCGAGGACAAGCAAAAAATATATGGTTAAAATCCCCAACGTCATTGCCACACTCACATATATCGCTAGGTAAAAGTTTAAGTCGTGCCAAATGCAAGGGAATGCATGCATGGCCCAGCCTCATACGTATAAGAGTCGAAGTGATAGCTTTACCAAACGTCAGATTTGAAAACCACGGTTTATGAGGTATATCCACCTGGATCGTGCTATAATATCGACCTATAGTCTGACTTGAAGAACGCCAAATATGTGTCCAAGAATTCAATAACTGGGATTTAGGAAGGAGAGCCAAATCACAACAAAAGTTTTTGAACGGAACTAGATCTCCGTCATTGACTGCAGCTTTGGCAAGGCTATCGGCCTTGGTATTGCCAAAGATACCTGAATGCCCCGGAATCCAAGCAAAGGAAACTGTGTAATTTTTGATGTAACATTGATACAATAAATCACGACATGCAATAATAACTGGATGATTATTTCTGTTATTGCTAAAAGGAAATCTTTCCAAGGCTTGAAGGGCACTTTTAGCATCGGTAAAAATTATTGAGTTTTTTAACTTCATAATTAAAATGTACTCCAGAGACTTCAACAGACCAAAACATTCTCCAGTAAATACTGAAGTCTCTGTAGGCAATTTTATTTTTTGTACAATGCCAAACTGTTGATGGAAAACACCAACTCCCACACACTTCTCGGAACCGGGTTTGGAAGAATCACTAAAAATTAAATGGCAATGTTTCCATCGGCTGTCACTGTCAATTATATTAATAAATTTGACGTTGGCAGAAGTATCTTGTTTACATACACCGAAATCAAACAAAATAGATGGTTTTAAAATTAAGGCATCATAGTTAACACAAAATATAGGAAGAAATTGTAATCTATGTGTTGGAGCTTGAAGAGCTAAGAATTTTTGGAGACTAACAATAAGGCATGGCGACGATTTATGAGCCCAGTACGGATAATCCATACATTCCAACAGAGACCGTAACTTAGAGTAAAGAGGATGATTATAGACTTGGAATGCTCTAAACAGGAACCTGTCACAAAGAAATTGTCGTCTGAGATGCAGGGGCGCTTCAGAACATTCAACCTGCAAAGCGTTAATAGGGCTCGAACGCATAGTCCCAGCAATTATTCTCAGAGCCTTAGACTGGATAATGTCTAAATTATGGAGGGCTACTGCATTACAGGGTTCAAGAATAAATGTTCCATAATCTAAAATACTCCTTATAAGGGCATTATATAGAAGCTTCAGAGAGAAAGGGTGGGCTCCCCACCAAACTCCAGAGAGGCAGCGCAGTATATTTAGAATCTTCTCACATTTGGCACTTATATAGTAGCAATGAGGGATGCCTGTAAGTCTCGAGTCTAAAATTACTCCAAGAAATGTTGCTTCGCTTTTAACGGGAACTCTAATGTTATTATAAAGTACAGACACTGGAGGTGGAATCCTCATACGAGAAAATAAGACTATACTACTTTTAGAAACTGAAAGGCTGAGACAGTTATTGTCAAGCCAAACTTTTAGTAACTTAAGGGAATATGTCATAGTATCAGACATGTTGTGAACAGAATCACCAGAGACATAGAGGAGTAAATCATCTGCATATTGGAGAGTGCTAACTTTACCCTTAAGGGAGGCTTCCAGATCATGAGAATATATATTGTAAATTAAAGGACTTAAAACTGAGCCCTGGGGTATACCTTTCCAGGCAATACGGGATTGGTAAGAGTCTTCTGATATTACTTTAAGCATTCTACCAGAGATAAGGTTGATTGTAAATTTTATAAAAATTTGTGGGATATCCAAATTAATCATTTTTTGTTTCAGAATTGAAAGGTTGACATTATCATAGGCTGCAGATACATCTAAAAATGCTGCTAACACAGATTTATTGTGCGAAAATGCCAATCTTAACCCTCGGAGATAGTAACCCCTTACTCTCAATAAACCATTCTAACCTATTTTTAACTAAATGTTCAGAAATTTTGGAAATAACTGAAGCTAATGCAATTGGTCTGTAAGATGATGGATCATTAATCGGTTTGTCTGGCTTATGTATTGGGATAATTTCATGAATTTTCCATGATGGAGGAATATTACCTGTTGTTAAAATTGAATTTATTAAACTAAGAAAATAAGAAAGGCAGGAGTCGTTCAGGTTTTGAAGAAAAGAATATGGGATTCCATCACATCCTGGGGCTGAGTCCCTAAGTTTTGAAAGAACCCCTTTGAGTTCTGAAAGGCTAAAGAAAATGAATGAATCGCTACTATCATGCTGGGAGAGGAGAGAAGACTGTAGGTCAGAAGAAATATTATCTATAGATGGGACAAATGGTGGGGCTAATTTGTCAAGAAACAAATCAACTGTACTGCTATCCATAAAAGGAAACCTTGGAGGCTTAAAAGCGGATCTGAATCTACGAATATTTTGCCAAACTTCAGATGGAGAAATGTGTGGTGAAATTGAGGCACAAAAAGATTTCCAGCCATTAAATCTTTTTTGTTTTAATAATTTACGTGTTTTAGTTATAAGGTTACAAAGAATATTAAAATTTTGTGTTGTAGAATTTTTCCTGTAATTTTTTTCAGCTATCTTTCTCTCGGTTATCGCAGCAGAACACTCACTGTCCCACCATGGAGGTGATGGAATATACCCATTGCCACTATTATTTTTAATAGGAAAAACTTCCTCAGCAGCCTGTAGTAGGGCCCGTGTAAAAGCTTCAGCACAAAGATGATTATTGTTGTCATTTACTGAAGGTATAGTTGATAAATTTTGTTGAACTTTATCTCTATATAATGACCAGTTGGCATCGTTAAGTTTATATTTTAGCCGGGGAGGAGCCTTATACATCTTTTCGCCAATTTTTTGAGGAAATGATATAATTAACGGAAAGTTATCGCTTCCATATGACGACGATAGAGGCCACCAGTTTAATGTAGGAGCTAGGGAGGGACTACACAGGGTAAGGTCTGGTGCACTAATACCCTCATGGGGCCGAGTCCTTCTAGTAGGACAACCATAGTTTAGAAGGCATAAATTATTATCATCTAAGATGTCTAACATTCTAGCCCCATAATGGTCAGACTTAGAACTTCCCCACATAGAATGTTGTGCATTGAAGTCTCCCATGACCAATATAGGGCGTGGGAGGGAAGATAGAATGCTACGAATATCGTCAAAGACTTCAGTGGAAGGGTGAGGTATATACATATTTACAAAACAAATATTATTTACACTAACAGCAATAATTGAAAATTTATTACTGTGATTAGGTATGGGTATGTGGACAAAGGGCACACCACCCTTCAGAATTAGTGCAACTCCTCCATACCCATCTGTTCTGTCTTCTCTAAGATAGATATGTCCTGGAATTCTAAAGTTGAATCCGGGACGAAGCCAAGTCTCTTGAAGAGAGACTGCAAATGGTTTGTAACTATTCAATAAGAAAATTAGGTCACTTTTTTTGCTATTAATACTCCGGCAATTCCATTGAATCACCAGAGACTGGTTTCGTGGATGGTCCTGACTGTCCATGAGTTAAAAAACTTTTTGAAGAAGCAGCATCGTTGGACGGTATTTTAATTAGGTTATATTGTTAAAGGTACTGAATTATAGAAATGATGAGATCCTTTGTTATTATTTCTGATAGATCTTTGTAATTTTTGAGACAACCTGTAGAAGAGGAAGGAATGTTGCTGTAATCTTGGATAAGCTCTGCATGCGCTTTTTGATCATATCCCTTACTAGTATTTCTGGGACGAGCTTTGGGTTTCGAGAATACTGTTTTCCTATATGACTGTGTGTGACTCTTAGAAGGGCTTGTTGAATTATAGGGGCTGGAATAAGTAATAGTTCGACCAGAAGGGGCCAATGAAGCAGAAGCAGTAACGTCAGCATAAGATTTCGAAACTGGTGGGTGGATTTTACTGGCTTCTGAATAAGATATAGAGTTTCTAGCCATTGTTTCTTTTATAGCTTTTTGCCTAGCGTACTCCGGACACTTTTTGTCTGTGGCGAAATGGGAACCAGAACATAAGATACACACAGCATCATCTCTTTCAGTCTCGCAGCTTATACCTGAATGGTTGTCTCCACATTTGTAACACCTTGGAGAGCCTCTGCATTGCATTTTGGTGTGACCAAAACGACAGCAATTAAAGCATTGCAGCGTGGGGTAAATATAAAGCTCTACAGATAGGGAGTTGAAACATATAAAGACCCTGGGAGGTAGCACCTTCCCATCAAAGGTTAAAACTACAGTCTCAGTTGGAATGAACTTGGGCATTTCGCCGTCATATACCTTTCTGTTTAATCTCCGAACTTTCAAAATACTTCCACAGTTCTGCGGAAGGTCTATATTTTCCATTATATCTTTCTCATCCCAATCACATGGAACACCTCTCACTATTCCCATGCGGGTGATAGTGAAGGCTGGAATAAATGCTTTGTATTTATTAACATCAAGAGATTTGTGATTTAGAAATGTGTTAGCATCCTGAAATGTTTCAAATTGTAAATACAATCTGTTTCTTCCAATTTTTTTGATGCTTCCCTCTACAATGCTTTTTATTAAATTTTTTTAAGGAATAATCCAAATTGTACTGGGTGAATAGATCCAGTTTGATTTGGTTGTAAGATTTTTTGGACATGGACAACATAAGGCGCAGGATCTGACGCCTGGTAAAGCAACCTAGCAGCGCGGGGGTTACTTGTAATATTGTTAGAGTGAGTGTCATCATTATGGTGAATTTCAGTGTTTTTATCATCAGAATCAAGCAATTTAGTAATAACATTATCCTTTAAATCGTTAGGGGAAAGTTGGCAATCTGATAGACCCGTTTGTCTGTGATTCCTTCTCTTCTTTTGGTTTCTAGCTGAAATTCTCTTTCTTTTCACCGATTTCGTGTTTTCCGAACAGTCTGTATCTATAATTGAATCTTCCGTTTCCATTCCCGACGCATCGATTGTGACTACATGAGACACTTGGAGGGATGTCCCTCCAGGGTCTTCGGGCTCCAACATGGACGCCAAGAGAAAAATCCTATTTACATATTATACAATGAAATGACTTACCAGATGAAGAAATCAAGCTAAAACTATAAATAATCAACAATAACTACTAATATATATACTTTACAACTTAACTGATCCTGTAATATCAATTTAATTTAATTTTCAAAAGTTTAGCCAAAAAAGGACGCCCGCCTACTTCAGAACTTCCCGCGCTTCCTTTGTCAAAATTACAGGAATAATATTTTGATTACTTATTTGTGACATCTGTCTTTTTTATTCTTTACAATTATTTAAAAAATTAAAATAAAAACAAAACATATAAAAACCCCACGGACATTCTCCTTCTCTCTAACCTCCATGGTTGCTACTTAAGTGAGATATGCGAAAATATGCCGTTTTGTGAATTATCTTAATATATATAAATTACGTGTCACGTTGTTTGTCCGCGATAGGATCCTAAACTACTTAACCGATTTTAATGAAATTTGCACACCGTGTGCAGTTTGGTCTAACTTGAGAGATAGGATAGTTTTTTTTGATCATGAGAAACCCACAATTTATTTTTTTCGAATTTAAGGATTCTTAATAGGACATGACAGGGTCGTAGAAAAGGGCAGAACAACTTCTGCCTGACAGGCTAGTAATCTATATATTTTATATGGCCATGCTGCATCTATATTACTAGTGTAGTTGTAGCACGAATGGGTCGGCTCGAACGGGGTAGGACCACACTTAAAATATTAAACTTATATTATTTTAAAATCTTTTTAGACGGGTTAATATAGACATCAATTATTTTATTTTCTCTTTCTTTAATTGTCAAATATAAATAATAAAGGAGTAAATGTGTTATTTATTCATTTTTATGGATCCAATCATATATATATATATATATCGATTGATTCGTCTGACTCCGTGATCTGTTAGACTTGCTCGATAATGACAATATTAACTATATCAATCAACGAAAAATCAATTAAAAATATGTTTTTATACGCCACTAATACCTCAGGTATTATGTTTTTCATGCTTGGTTTAACACTGGTATTATGTATGTTTTGATTTGCACTAATCTTACTTTCTTTGTTTGATTTACACTTGTATTGCCTTTTTTGTGATTTCGGTTCTAATGGTTTTACAAGTACACTATTGCATGTTTTGAGAGGAAGATGTGCGGAATAGACTATTATATTTTGTATGTTTAGGTGGGGACACGCGCGCGTCATCACCTGAGGCTTACTCTCCTTCTACAACTGGACGTCACGAACAGCCCGGTGATCGAATCCGAGGGTCGAATACGAGGTGATACATTTTTTATAGGATAGATGACATGTTTTAGAGTTGTTCTCCTATACCCATAATGAAAGCTATAAGCCAATCGAACAGCCAGCTGACAGTTAGTCGATGTTGTTTGAAAAATATCGTTTATTGAGCTTATACTTTTTTGGATGTAGAAATTTACAATTGTGGAAAAACCACCACATACGAGTACACGCCTATTATATATAGGATAGGGTGACAAACAAGCACACAGTCCACCTGACGGTAAGCGGTTGCTGTGGCCCATAGACACCTACATGTATCCTCAATTACGAATCAAAATGCAGATGCGTTGTCACCCGTCGCAATGCCTTGTTTCTAGTAAAAAGGGTCCCCGGTTCTCTACACTCACCATACGAAACACAGCAGCATTAAGCTACTATTTTACGCTGGTATTCTGTGAGAGCGTGGTCCTTTCCCGGTCGAGCCAACCCATTCGTGCTACAGCTATACTACTAATATAACTGCAACATGGCTCTACCACGTATAAACATTCATTTGTTTGCGTTGATACACACTGAATTTCTCATATTTTGGTGAAGTGGTTTTCATGGATATTTTTGTTTGCACTTATGTTTTAGGAAGAGATCGTTTCCGTGACACATTACTGGAAAGCCGTAAGTTTTATTTATCTATTTTTATTTTTTATTCTTATATGATGAAATTGACGTGGAGTGAAGGATTTTTTTTGCAGTGAACCAATGGTGGTTATTGAAATTTTAAATGAAGACGGCGGCGTGGATGACGTCGTCATGGACGACGTTTTTTAGCCCCGGATGCCCTTGCAATGTTTGTGTCCCCGGAAACTCGTGATGAATTTGGGCGAGGAAGAGCGCACCTGGGCGTGGGCATCCGCAACGGGGCCGTAGGGGGGGACAACAGTGGGAGATGGAACATTCACTGTGTCAAATGTATTTGACTGATGACGACGTCCCCCCTGAATTGGTAAGTTTGGCGAGGGATGTTATAAGGAGACGGGAGATGAGAATAGGAGATGCTGCTAGAGCCGAAAGGAATAGTCAGGGGGGAAACAGAACGGAATGAGAAGATGCAAGCGAGAGTGAAGATGCGGATGAATTTTTTATCGTCAGTGATGGAACTAGTCTTACTCGGCTAGAAGGCCAGAACCTTCAGTTTGAATGGTCTCCTATGGGCTCCTTTCAAGGCCAGGAGGAGAATTTTGTACCTGAGCGAACTGGTTTGGTTCAGTTTTACAATTCGGCATATGATAATTTTCGTAACCTTTACACATTTTAGGTCAAATTGTAACTGAGATGAACTCTTACGCTACCAAAATTGCATCTGCCGGTTTCCAGTCCCAATAGTATACCACCTACCTTGACGAAATTTTGTGCCTCTTTTCATTCTCGTTATTTTGAAGTTTTTTTTTTTTATAGGAGAAAGGTGACAAGCAAGCACACAGTTCGCCTGATGGTAAGTGGATGCTATGGCCCATAGACATGTACATCTATCCTCGATTATGAATCAAAATGCAAATGCATTTTTATGCTTGAGGACCAAGATGGAATGCCTCCTTTCCAGTGAAGAGGGTCTCCGGTTCTCTACACTCACTATACGAAACATCAGCGTTAAGCTGCTATTTTACTCTGGTATTCTGTGAGAGCGTAGTCCTTCACCGGTCGAGCCGACTTATTCGTGCTAAAACCAGTGATGGACAATCCATATTGAATAAAAAAAAATCTGTTTCTATCAATATTTAAAATAGTTCGCTAATTTTGATCATGAATCATATTGTTTTGATAAAAACATTAGATTTGATATCAAGCTGAAAATATATTTATCATTTAGTAAATTGTTATTTACAGAACGAAAACATATGATCTGGTTGCAGAGTAAATACATTTATTGTATATTGTAGTATTAGCGACGCCATTTTGTCAACAGCGCGGGCGATGTCGATCGTTTTAGCTGGGGATTGAGTGGTTAAGAATCAAAAGGCAGACGCGTGTCACCCCTGAGGACTAAGATGGAAAGCCTCGTTTCCAGTAAAAAGGGGTCTCCGGATCTCTACACTCACCATACAAAACACAGCAGTATTAAGGTGCTATTTTACGCTGGTATTCTGTGAGAGCGTGGCCCTTCCCCGGTCGAGCGGAACCACTCACGCTGCAACCATAACATAGCTGCAGCGTGGCTCTACCACGTACAAAAACTTACTCATGATGTAATCCAACAATTTTTTTGAAGTGTAAACTTCTTTAGCGGCGTCGTACAGTTTTTTTAAAGGGTAAACAATGCTAAACTCGCGTCAGGATACATTACCAGATCGAAAATTCGTAAGACGGACGGCGTAAAAGAGGAAGTATCCCCCTCTCTTTCTACGGCGCGGCGAAAATATATGCCTGCGCCTGCTGTTTCTTTTAGGCGGCGCAGGGCGCTAGCTGTACGATAGCGCAATAAATAAATATTGTATTTTACCACATAAATGATAGTACTGTTATACTGATAATTAGAGCAATTCGTGCAAAATTATTCCCTAACCATTCCAAAATATCAAAAATGCACAACGTTTATATTCAAGTTTTCACTTCTGCAGGCACTCCCGGAGTGCAACCCGTCGTTTTTTGTCTACACTCCGCACAAACGTTGTCTACAGTTTAGATTCGAACTGTCCTTGACAATAGACAGATAATGATTTCTTATATTTACGCGAACACTACACATGATTAAAACTACTTTTACGTACCTTCAGCTTTTTTCAGGTACTCCGGGTTTAACAATGACATCGGGACGTCAGTCATCTCAGTCCCCCGTGACCATGGGTGCTGGAAAGCGCCCGAAACGTCGGGAATTAAAAATAAAAAGTAAAAATAAACGCGATAAAATCCGTAAAAGTAGTTTTAATCATGAATAGACAGATAATCTGTACAGCAAGCCCAGCGGACGTCTGATGCCGAGTCGTCATTCAAACTGACCCCCACAATTTTACCTTGCATTAAAGACAGAAGCCTAATAGCAGGGTGCTGCCCGCGAACTCTCGAGGTCGTGGGCCCGAATCCGCTATTTGACTACTGCCACGTATCACTCCTAACACAAGCATTTCCCTGAGATAATAGTGTGTAAAGGTAAGCTATTTGTGTTGAATTAAAATATTTTAGGAACACCAACACCAGTAGTTCATAGGTTCAACTACGTCGCGTCTACCAACAGTTTTTTTCGTTTTAAATAGATTTTTTTAATTATATACAATATTAAAAAAGCTATAATAAAGAAAACTAAAACTAGAAACTTAAATTATTATACAGTCCTACGCCCTGCTCCCAGATACATGAACATGAATACGTGCTTCGATACTTTTAAAATTTTTAACCTTGTCTACTCTTTTAGCGTTGTACCTATTTGCTAGGTATGTTTATGTGTGTCAACTAGTAGTACATGTTGAATAAACATTTATGACAAAAACAAACATAGACGTCATTTATTTGAGATCTAGACTAAATTCAGTAGCCAGAATGTAGTGAGGCCTTTACACAGTTTTTTAATTGGTTATACTACTTACTTAGGTAAATAAACAACAAAATAAACTCAATAAACCACGGTTACCTTTTCAAAAGTGACATTTGTCATACCCTAAGCAATTCCGCGACGCTGCAGTAATTTACACACGCGCCTGTCTATAAAAATGGAATACTGAGTGTCTGGTATTAAAATACGAGTTAAACGCGGTATGTTTTGCCGAGCAATCACTCTTAGCAGTTTTATATTTATATCTGGAATAACATCCTTCCTGTATAAACGCTTAAAGTACGTAACATTTATACGATTTTTGCATAATAAGATAAGGTTACCTGTAAATTTTTATATTTATCTCTATTATAAATTACAAAGATTTGTGTATATTAAAATTTATATGATATTTACAGTGTACTGCTAGTACCTGTACAAAAAATATTTTGCTTCTATTTCTTGGTGGTTCTCGGGTTCATTTTCTAACTAGGCTCTAGGTTAGGTAGCCAGAATTGATACTAGTATTTCCTGTCAAGTTAGTTAGGAAGAGTTTGTGTTATAGTTTGAAAAGTGAGAGCGCCAAAATAATTATATATAGCATTCCATCTTAGTCTAAAGGGGTGAAAAGTTACTGCTTGCCTTCTGTCTGAAGTTCATTAATGTTGTGAATAGACTGGAGCAGACATAAATACATACATTCAGGCAGATTGTTAGCTCGTTTTTCAAGTTATTGTTTTAATAAACCTTCCAACTAGGCTTAAACACATGCTATTGTATAAAGTTGTTAAAAAGGGCTATAAATCAGTCTATAAACTATAAATTTCTAGCGCGCTATTAAATACGCTATGTTATAGCGCGCTATTTATAAGAAAGCGTGTCAGCACGCTATATCTCGTAGCACGTTCCATTACATGTCGTTCATTAGATAGACCGCGTGCTATATAAGAATATTATTTCGTAATAAGTCGCATTTTAGACTAAAATAAAATAAGGCGGTAAAGAAAAACCAATGAACGCTGTTTCATACTTTTCAGGCTTAAGACTTTCTATAATGCAAAAATATTTTTGAGGCACGTTCTTTTTAAAACGAAATAAAATAATTTATTTTTTTATTATAATTGATGTAAATAATATAAATTGTAAATCAAATATCTGTGTATTTAAAAGTTTATTTATTGTATTTATAAAAATCAACTATGTATTTATATAAGCTATTATATACACTTCTTTATATATATATATATATATATATATATATATGTGTGTGTGTGTGTGTGTGTGTGTGTGTGTGTGTGTGTGTGTGTGTGTGTGTGTGTGTGTGTGTGTGTGTGTGTGTGTGTGTGTGTGTGTGTGTGTGTGTGTGTGTGTGTGTGTGTGTGTGTGTGTGTGTGTGTGTGTGTGTGTGTGTGTGTGTGTGTGTGTGTGTGTGTGTGTGTGTGTGTGTGTGTGTGTGTGTGTGTGTGTGTGTGTGTGTGTGTGTGTGTGTGTGTGTGTGTGTGTGTGTGTGTGTGTGTGTGTGTGTGTGTGTGTGTGTGTGTGTGTGTGTGTGTGTGTGTGTGTGTGTGTGTGTGTGTGTGTGTGTGTGTGTGTGTGTGTGTGTGTGTGTGTGTGTGTGTGTGTGTGTGTGTGTGTGTGTGTGTGTGTGTGTGTGTGTGTGTGTGTGTGTGTGTGTGTGTGTGTGTGTGTGTGTGTGTGTGTGTGTGTGTGTGTGTGTGTGTGTGTGTGTGTGTGTGTGTGTGTGTGTGTGTGTGTGTGTGTGTGTGTGTGTGTGTGTGTGTGTGTGTGTGTGTGTGTGTGTGTGTGTGTGTGTGTGTGTGTGTGTGTGTGTGTGTGTGTGTGTGTGTGTGTGTGTGTGTGTGTGTGTGTGTGTGTGTGTGTGTGTGTGTGTGTGTGTGTGTGTGTGTGTGTGTGTGTGTGTGTGTGTGTGTGTGTGTGTGTGTGTGTGTGTGTGTGTGTGTGTGTGTGTGTGTGTGTGTGTGTGTGTGTGTGTGTGTGTGTGTGTGTGTGTGTGTGTGTGTGTGTGTGTGTGTGTGTGTGTGTGTGTGTGTGTGTGTGTGTGTGTGTGTGTGTGTGTGTGTGTGTGTGTGTGTGTGTGTGTGTGTGTGTGTGTGTGTGTGTGTGTGTGTGTGTGTGTGTGTGTGTGTGTGTGTGTGTGTGTGTGTGTGTGTGTGTGTGTGTGTGTGTGTGTGTGTGTGTGTGTGTGTGTGTGTGTGTGTGTGTGTGTGTGTGTGTGTGTGTGTGTGTGTGTGTGTGTGTGTGTGTGTGTGTGTGTGTGTGTGTGTGTGTGTGTGTGTGTGTGTGTGTGTGTGTGTGTGTGTGTGTGTGTGTGTGTGTGTGTGTGTGTGTGTGTGTGTGTGTGTGTGTGTGTGTGTGTGTGTGTGTGTGTGTGTGTGTGTGTGTGTGTGTGTGTGTGTGTGTGTGTGTGTGTGTGTGTGTGTGTGTGTGTGTGTGTGTGTGTGTGTGTGTGTGTGTGTGTGTGTGTGTGTGTGTGTGTGTGTGTGTGTGTGTGTGTGTGTGTGTGTGTGTGTGTGTGTGTGTGTGTGTGTGTGTGTGTGTGTGTGTGTGTGTGTGTGTGTGTGTGTGTGTGTGTGTGTGTGTGTGTGTGTGTGTGTGTGTGTGTGTGTGTGTGTGTGTGTGTGTGTGTGTGTGTGTGTGTGTGTGTGTGTGTGTGTGTGTGTGTGTGTGTGTGTGTGTGTGTGTGTGTGTGTGTGTGTGTGTGTGTGTGTGTGTGTGTGTGTGTGTGTGTGTGTGTGTGTGTGTGTGTGTGTGTGTGTGTGTGTGTGTGTGTGTGTGTGTGTGTGTGTGTGTGTGTGTGTGTGTGTGTGTGTGTGTGTGTGTGTGTGTGTGTGTGTGTGTGTGTGTGTGTGTGTGTGTGTGTGTGTGTGTGTGTGTGTGTGTGTGTGTGTGTGTGTGTGTGTGTGTGTGTGTGTGTGTGTGTGTGTGTGTGTGTGTGTGTGTGTGTGTGTGTGTGTGTGTGTGTGTGTGTGTGTGTGTGTGTGTGTGTGTGTGTGTGTGTGTGTGTGTGTGTGTGTGTGTGTGTGTGTGTGTGTGTGTGTGTGTGTGTGTGTGTGTGTGTGTGTGTGTGTGTGTGTGTGTGTGTGTGTGTGTGTGTGTGTGTGTGTGTGTGTGTGTGTGTGTGTGTGTGTGTGTGTGTGTGTGTGTGTGTGTGTGTGTGTGTGTGTGTGTGTGTGTGTGTGTGTGTGTGTGTGTGTGTGTGTGTGTGTGTGTGTGTGTGTGTGTGTGTGTGTGTGTGTGTGTGTGTGTGTGTGTGTGTGTGTGTGTGTGTGTGTGTGTGTGTGTGTGTGTGTGTGTGTGTGTGTGTGTGTGTGTGTGTGTGTGTGTGTGTGTGTGTGTGTGTGTGTGTGTGTGTGTGTGTGTGTGTGTGTGTGTGTGTGTGTGTGTGTGTGTGTGTGTGTGTGTGTGTGTGTGTGTGTGTGTGTGTGTGTGTGTGTGTGTGTGTGTGTGTGTGTGTGTGTGTGTGTGTGTGTGTGTGTGTGTGTGTGTGTGTGTGTGTGTGTGTGTGTGTGTGTGTGTGTGTGTGTGTGTGTGTGTGTGTGTGTGTGTGTGTGTGTGTGTGTGTGTGTGTGTGTGTGTGTGTGTGTGTGTGTGTGTGTGTGTGTGTGTGTGTGTGTGTGTGTGTGTGTGTGTGTGTGTGTGTGTGTGTGTGTGTGTGTGTGTGTGTGTGTGTGTGTGTGTGTGTGTGTGTGTGTGTGTGTGTGTGTGTGTGTGTGTGTGTGTGTGTGTGTGTGTGTGTGTGTGTGTGTGTGTGTGTGTGTGTGTGTGTGTGTGTGTGTGTGTGTGTGTGTGTGTGTGTGTGTGTGTGTGTGTGTGTGTGTGTGTGTGTGTGTGTGTGTGTGTGTGTGTGTGTGTGTGTGTGTGTGTGTGTGTGTGTGTGTGTGTGTGTGTGTGTGTGTGTGTGTGTGTGTGTGTGTGTGTGTGTGTGTGTGTGTGTGTGTGTGTGTGTGTGTGTGTGTGTGTGTGTGTGTGTGTGTGTGTGTGTGTGTGTGTGTGTGTGTGTGTGTGTGTGTGTGTGTGTGTGTGTGTGTGTGTGTGTAAATAGCATTTAAAAACATTAGTTAGGCTTTATTTTATATCAGACAACAGTGTCCTTCGATCAATTATAAATATACAGTATACACTAACTAAACAACGTCCAACACTAAATTAGGTCGCGCGCGATGAATAGCGCGCTACGAGATCAAATTTACATCACACGTTCTCTCCCAACGGGACTGCTGCTGGAACTAGTTGCCGCTAAATACTCAATAGCGCCAAAGCGCCATAGCGCAATAGTGCCATGGCGACTACTTACATAGCACGCGCTATATGTTAAGAAGAGATAGCGCGCTATAATATGGTGCTATGCGCTATATTAACCACCTTTACTGTGGAATAATGGAGTTCAGCATACAGCGTTAAGTTATATTATCCGCACTCCAAGCCATAAAGACATGCATGGTGGATTTGAAGTTTGAACAGAGTGCAATGCACACGTACCTAAATTTGTCGCTTGGGGATAAAGTAAGAATAAACCTATGAAGAAAATTGAGAGCTTTCTCGTAGACAAGTTGTGACAACGGATTAGTTTTGTTTGGGTTTTAAAAGACATATTTAATATTTTTGGTAACCTTATAAAAAGAGTTTATTGAGTCCTTATATTAAAACATTTGAAAAAGCAAAATAAGAGATTCTTTCCATGTTATGAATGTCAGTTTACAAGACTACACTAATAAAAATCTGATGCGACACTGATTTTGCATATCTTTATTGCTTAAAATTATTTCATTCCATTTAGTCGGCAGAGCGCACCAAATTTGCACAAGTTAGGTTAAGTTGATAATTGCAGACAAAGTTTACATATTTCTCTTTAAGTATAGAAATAAACGAGTTTGATTACATAGCGATTGATTTTAGTAACGTTTAATCATTAAAACAAGACACTTTAAACTTTTCTTCCCGTTGCAGATCGCATTTGTTGAATTATTATCTAGTTAATTAGTATCAGCTTCCAGTAGCCAAATGTAATTAATTATGTAGGGCGTATTATTTATAGTTAGGAATTAATTCAACGACAGAATATCACAATATTATATTCAAAATGACCAAAACACTTTAAAAATTACCTATATACTTTTGTTTTTTGTACCTTCAGATGTTGTACCTTATCGTCACGGTTAGCTTTTTTATAGAATAATAGGTCATAAACGAGCACACAGACCACCTGTTGAAATGTATGCTGTAGTCAATAGATATATACATCGATCCTTCATTAAGAATGAAAATACAGATGCGTTTTCACCCGTGAGGATTAAGAGGGAATGCCTCGTCACCAAAGGGTCAAGCTATGTGCAGTTACGTAGAACAATTAACATGGTAAATAATAAAATAAAGCTTATGTGTGATATACACTATCTTTAACTTGCTAAACTTGCTTATGAAGTTAAATTAATTTGCTACAATATTTAGCGATTTAAAAAGGTATTTACTTCATTCTAACTAATCGCTAAATTGATTATTTTATATTTAAGGAACATTATATATTTTTGATACATTTTATATTATACTAACGGAATTTCTTCAAGAAATACCAAAGAAGACACCGATAACTTCAACGTCAAGATATGAAAATTTAATGTTCATACTTTGTAGAGAACATAAACAGCCTCTTTGCAATTGTAAAGCGGGCTACATACGAGACGATATCGGTGGCGATCTAGGGTGGAAAGAAATCGGGGCTTTTATCGGGGCGGACCCTACACACGGGCCGGCCTAGCAGTACGCATTTGGACTTGGAGCGGAACGCATATGCGGTAGAGTTTTTCAAAATGCCTCCGACTCTCTTAAAACACCAACGTGTTGGTTTGGAATTAGCCATCTCGGTTAATTTATTCTAAAATAGAAAAAGAGGAGTTGCTGGGTGAAAAAATGGCTCCAAAAGAGACAAAAATTAAGCCATATAAACGTACTAAATGGCCTGTAATCCAAAGACGTGATTAATATAAAAATATCAATTTCTCCTACCTATGCTATTTAGTTATTTCTTCTTTTTGTTCATTCCTGCTTTGGTCAAAATAGCTTTGGTATAATTATATACATACTTTTCTTTAATGTAATCTTTATTTATGGATTAAAACTATCAAAAAATAAAATGGCTTATATCTTTTTTTTTAACATAAATCTTTAATTTCGGATATACTCCCTTCTATATAGCTTGTTTGTTGATGTGGAGATGGTGAAGGAGCAGGAGTTAGTTGTTGATAAGAGGATGAAGGCACGTAAGAGATATGAGTGCGGTCTTGTGTTGATAGCGTTGGAATAGAAGTTAGTTGTTGAGGAGAGGCTTTATCTTCAACAAACAAGCTAAATAAAAGGGAGTTTTTCCGAAATTAAAGGTTTCTTTATGTTTAAAAAAAGATATAAGCTATTTTATTTTTGATAGTTTTAGTCCATAAATAAAGATTACATTAAAAAATTAAAAGTATACATATTATTATACAAAAGTATTTTATTTCTTTGTTTGTTGTGTGTAGTACATAAACCGATTTTGACCAAAGCAGAAATGAACAAAGAGAAGAAATAACTAAATAGCATAGGGAGGAGAAATTGATGTTTTTATATAAGTGGCGAAATCATTTATAGAAGGTTGTAAAAACTGTCTTCATCCATCCGGAGAAAATTAATCACGTCTTTGGATTACAGACCATTTTATGTGGCTTAATTTTTGTCTCTTTTGGAGCAATTTTTTCACCCAGCAACTCCTCTTTTTCTATTTTTGAATAAATTAACCGAGATGGCTAATTCCAAACCAACACGTTGGTGTTTTAAGAGAGTCGGAGGCATTTTGAAGAACTCTACCGCATATGCTTTCCGCTCCAAGTCCAAACGCGTACTGCTAGGCAGGCCCGTGTGTGGGGTCTGCCCCGATGTAAGCCCCGATTTCTTTCCACCCTAGATCATCACCGCTATCGTCTCGTATGTAGCCGCTCTAATGCGGCCGCTTGACTACCTACGTTTTGCATTCAAAGCGCCACTCTATTTAATAGGGTTTTTATGCCCTATTAAATCGAGTACTATGCAATAAAACAGAAACTGAAAAGAGATATCCAGGTTCATTTGAATTTTAATATTTTTTGCCTCTTTGTATTTAAGAGGATTGCCGAGATAACTTTTAATTCCAAATTCTCAGTTCTGAATAATGGATTCACGTATATAAATCCTAAACCAAAAACAAGATCATGCAATAAGTAACAATACTAATCGACTGCTGTGTCGTAAAACGGTTGTCTGCTCTTAGGGTCAATTCACACGTACCACAACCACACCACAGCCATAACCACACCACAACGACGCCATGTGGTCGGGCGTATATTTTGTATTGAAAATGAATATTAGGGTCAATTCACACGTACCACAACCACATCACGTCGCAGCGACAAAACGTGGTCAAGCTGTGGTTACGTGTGAATAGTGTCGCAGCGGCTTTTTGCAGTTGCGTTGTGGTACCGACAAAATGTCGATGTGGTTGCGTTGTCGCTGTCGTTGCGATGTGGTAACCACGTGGTCATGTGCAGTTATACTCCGGCTTTCATAGAGGAAACACAGCTTGACTGAACGTAGTCATGGAGGAAAGATTGTTGTTGCTATCCTTGTTATGGATTTTATTAATAAGAAGAAGACGACGACATCATCGTATTCGTCGAAATAGAATTTATTGGGTACATCCTTTATTGGAAAACAAAAGTCAAAGCCAATTTCATACTGATTATCCTAAACTTCGAAGGTTCAAGAAGAAATTTTATAAAAAATTTAGAATGAACAAGAATACATTTGACTACTTGTTAAACGAACTGGATAGTGAGTTGCAAAAAAAAGACACGGCCATGAGAAAAAGCATACCGTCTGTAGAACGTCTGGCAATGACATTGAGGTGAGTAATTTTTTTATAGTTAATTATTTTTAAGTACTTAGAAAATATAATTAGTTCCATCTACCGGGACAGACTCACCGGGTAGATGAAACTAATTTATAAAATATAAAATACAGGTGCAAATTAAGAGGCCGTACCTACCTGGTTTTGCTCGCGCCACTAGTGACACTTTCATTAAAAAAATTATATCTTTTTATTTAAGGCATAGATAAAAAAATCTGTCTCAGCCAATTTGTAAATTTAGCAAAAAAAGAATTTAGCTAAAAAGTGGCTGAGACAGATTTTTTATCTATGCCTTAAATAAAAATATATTATTATTTTAATGAAAGTGGCGCTAGTGTTGCGAGCAAAACCAGGTACGGCCTCTTAATTCATTAACAATAAAAAGTAAGATTATGATTGTGGGCACGTTTCATATAGTTTCCTGTTATTACAACAGTATGCATGTACAGTCAGCGCCATATCGACCTACCCTTATCTGTCAAATTTCTGCAACTGAATTTCAACCTAATTTCAAACGCATAGAGATCAACATCAGTTGTGGTTTTTTCACAGATTTTCGTAGGTCGATGTGTCGCTGACTGTACGTTACGCACACGCCACGCATCCGGTCTGCTCAGGCCTTTATTATTGCCAATGAGTTAATTTGCAACTGTGGTAGGGAGGATAGGAAGGCGAAAACAAGGAGCGTACTTATATATTTTTATTTATTTTGTCATTCAAAAATCGACAGAGTAGGTAATTAATCAGTTAATCTCCGAAAATATCCGTTATAATCGGATCATTATAGTTTGAAGCCTGAGAAGAGACGCTGAGTGGAGATTCTGGTACTGAAATATCTCTTGGTGTGGATGCAGTACGCAAATTGTGAAGCTGCGGAGAGCCTGTTTCCATATCCGGCCAATACCTAGACGTTGATGGTCGCTCGTACGGTTGGTACGCTGGTGTCGTATACCCCTGTCCATATTCACTATAATTATCATTACGTGTAGTTGTAGGTGTGTGATATTTTTTAATTACATTCAATATTTCTATCTGAGCATTCAGTTTCCAATCATCGCGAATTCTCTTAAATCTATCGTATAAAGATAGCAAAAAATGCATATCACTGTCACAGGACTTGTCAGGTTCCTGTGTACGAGTATGTGCAGTTACTTGATCACTCAAATGACTTGTAATTTTTTTTATTAACCCATATTCTGCATCATCTTTTTTTCTTTGGATATTTTTTGGTCTCTTCCAAACTTAAGAGTCACTCGTTTCAGTAGTATTATCGTCTTCATTATCGATTTGTTCGATGTCATCGTCTTTGTTTTGTACCGGTAGAGACGATGTTGTGTTTCGATTTTCAGACAATGGCTTTAAAAATAATAATTGACTAAAGTAGTAGTATCTCTTTGAACTACCTGCTGAACCGCTTCTCTGTGAATTTTGTTTTTTAAGGTCTCTGTTGAAAGAGTCTCTTAAGCTTTTCCATTTTCTTTGTAAGTTGGCAGCTGAAAAATTAATTGTTAAATTGAAATTTGTAGAAAAGTAAGTTGGTAGTTAAATTTGAAAATAACATATAAAATAATAATAATATTTTACAATATCGAAATTACAGCGATCAGATCATATAATGAACTCAGTATTGAAGATAATTTCTGTATATTTAAATATCCATGTTAATAGTTTCAAGTTATTCTTAAATTTATGACAGCCAAGCATCTTTATAATTATGGTTTGATAAATGATTAGTTTTTCTTATACCGGTGGCATAAGCGCTTTTTGAAAGCGTAATATAATTATTTAATGTACTAGCTTTCTACCCGCGTGGACTACACGTTATGTAATATATAAATAAGTAGTGTTTAATATTTTACATTTTTTTTAAATTTTACCATATTAAAATTAACTGGATTTATTTTATATTAGTCCAGTATAATGTAAGATCGATCATTTCCCAAAATGTCATCAGCCTATTGAATGGTGTTAAAAAAGGTTGAAATACCTAATACTTTAAGGGGTCGTTGTACTCTTCAACACGAGCTACTTTTACTATGGGGACACATATACCTACATGACCTAAATGTATGAAACAGCTGATTTTTTACGATTTCGTATGTGTCCCCATAGTAAAAGTTGTTCATATTCATGAGTACAATACAATGAGCCCAGTGTTATTTATTTCAACCTTTTGTAACAGCCTGTATAATTCCATTTCATTATTATTTGTTTTTAATATAATTTTTTTGTTACAGATATTTGGCAACGGGGTGTTCGTTTGAAGATCTCGCCGATTTTTTTAAATGTGGTACTTCAACTGCTAGCAAAATTGTCCACGACGTGTTCCGCCTGATTTGGGATAAATTACAGCCTATTCATTTACCAACATGTAATAAAACAATGTGGCTTGATATTGCGAACAAATTTAAAAAGAAAGCAAATTTTCCAAACTGCTTAGGGGCTGTAGATGGGAAACATATTAAGATTATTCATCCACCACGCAGTGGTTCATTATTCTTTAATTATAAACATTTCTTTTCTATTGTCTTAATGGCCGTATGTGACGCCGATTATTTATTCGTGTATGTTGATGTAGGAGCCTACGGTAAAACTTCCGATTCAACTATTTGGAGGGACTGCAGTTTATATGATGCAATGAAAAGAAATGATTTAGATCTACCTGGACCACAAGCAATTACCCCTGTATGTAATGTATGTAATATTCATTTTCAATACAAAATATACGCCCGACCACATGGCGTCGTTGTGGTGTGGTTGTGGCTGTGGTGTGGTTGTGGTACGTGTGAATTGACCCTTACAATTTACACGTACCACATTTTGCCGTTGTTATCGACCACCTGTGTAATACGACCACATCGTAACCACATCGCGACGGCAACGCCGCCACCGGCGGCGGCACCGCGGCCACATCGCCACGACATGACGTCATCAACAGCGCGCGCCTAGCTGGCGCCTGCGCTCCCCCCTTTCATTCTGCGTTGTACTGAGTTGCCGCGTGGTTGTGCGAGAAATTAAAATGTCCGACTCCGAGACTTTTGACACGGATATGTTTATTGAGGAGATTCGCAATTTGCCATGCATTTGGGATCAAAGGACAGAGGAGTATTCCAATCGCATATTAAAAAACAAAGCATGGGAAAACCTTTGCATGAAGTTTTATGAAGATTTTGATAATAAGGAAACAAAAGAAAAAAACCAGTGTGGTAAGTTTATTAATTACTATTTATTAAACCGAGTATACCTAACAACACCATTCACGCTTTATTGTACTGCCACGATAATTCACCTTCAGGGCTCACAAAATAGTCGGCAAATTCATTTCTAACAGAATCTGCTCGAATCCCGTCATGACTTTGATCAAAGGAATGCATTCGTAACAAATTTGAAGTTATCGATAAAGTGTCATCGAATTTATAGCCATCTCGCTTGCGTACTATATTATGTAATACAACACATGCTTTCACTATGTCTGTTGCAAATTCAACTGACACGTTAATTGGCCTATGCAATATACGCCATTTGTTAGTCAAAATTCCAAAGGAACATTCCACATATCTTCGTGCTCGTGATAATCTATAGTTAAAAACACATTTTTTCATTGTTAATTGCTTGCCGCTGTATGGTCGCAGCAAATGTTTGTGTAATCCAAAGGCTTCATCGCCAATGAATACCATAGGCAAGGGCCTACCTACAGGGGTAATTGCTTGTGGTCCAGGTAGATCTAAATCATTTCTTTCCATTGCATCATATAAACTGCAGTCCCTCCAAATAGTTGAGTCGGAAGTTTTACCGTAGGCTCCTACATCAACATACACGAATAAATAATCGGCGTCACATACGGCCATTAAGACAATAGAAAAGAAATGTTTATAATTAAAGAATAATGAACCACTGCGTGGTGGATGAATAATCTTAATATGTTTCCCATCTACAGCCCCTAAGCAGTTTGGAAAATTTGCTTTCTTTTTAAATTTGTTGTAAATGAATAGGCTGTAATTTATCCCAAATCAGGCGGCACACGTCGTGGACAATTTTGCTAGCAGTTGAAGTACCACATTTAAAAAAATCGGCGAGATCTTCAAACGAACACCCCGTTGCCAAATATCTGTAACAAAAAAATTATATTAAAAACAAATAACAATGAAATGGAATTATACAGGCTGTTACAAAGGGTTGAAATAAATAACACTGGGCTCATTGTATTGAACTCATGAATATGAACAACTTTTACTATGGGGACACATACGAAATCGTAAAAAATCAGCTGTTTCATACATTTAGGTCATGTAGGTATATGTGTCCCCATAGTAAAAGTAGCTCGTGTTGAATAGTACAACGACCCCTTAAAATATTAGGTATTTCAACCTTTTTTAACACCATTCAATAGGCTGATGACATTTTGGGAAATGATCGATCTTACATTATACTGGACTAATATAAAATAAATCCAGTTAATTTTAATATGGTAAAATTTAAAAAAAATGTAAAATATTAAACACTACTTATTTATATATTACATAACGTGTAGTCCACGCGGGTAGAAAGCTAGTACATTAAATAATTATATTACGCTTATACCATAATTATAAAGATGCTTGGCTGTCATAAATTTAAGAATAACTTGAAACTATTAACATGGATATTTAAATATACAGAAATTATCTTCAATACTGAGTTCATTATATGATCTGATCGCTGTAATTTCGATATTGTAAAATATTATTATTATTTTATATGTTATTTTCAAATTTAACTACCAACTTACTTTTCTACAAATTTCAATTTAACAATTAATTTTTCAGCTGCCAACTTACAAAGAAAATGGAAAAGCTTAAGAGACTCTTTCAACAGAGACCTTAAAAAACAAAATCACAGAGAAGCGGTTCAGCAGGTAGTTCAAAGAGATACTACTACTTTAGTCAATTATTATTTTTAAAGCCATTGTCTGAAAATCGAAGTACAACATCGTCTCTACCGGTACAAAACAAAGACGATGACATCGAACAAATCGATAATGAAGACGATAATACTACTGAAACGAGTGACTCTTAAGTTTGGAAGAGACCAAAAAATATCCAAAGAAAAAAAGATGATGCAGAATATGGGTTAATAAAAAAAATTACAAGTCATTTGAGTGATCAAGTAACTGCACATACTCGTACACAGGAACCTGACAAGTCCTGTGACAGTGATATGCATTTTTTGCTATCTTTATACGATAGATTTAAGAGAATTCGCGATGATTGGAAACTGAATGCTCAGATAGAAATATTGAATGTAATTAAAAAATATCACACACCTACAACTACACGTAATGATAATTATAGTGAATATGGACAGGGGTATACGACACCCCTGGGTGATGACTTATGGATCTGAGACGTGGTCCTTCACTGCTGGCCGTATGAGGACGCTTAAGGTCGCTCAGCGAGCTATGGAGAGGGCTATGCTCGGAGTTTCTCTGCGTGATAGACTCAGAAATGAGGATATCCGCAGTAAAACCAGAGTGACCGACATAGCCCAACAGATTAGTAAGCTGAAGTGGCAATGGGCCGGCCATATAGCTCGAAGAACCGATAACCGATGGGGAAGAAAGGTTCTCGAGTGGCAGCCTCGTACCGGTAGGCGTAGTGTAGGGCGACCCCCCACTAGATGGAGTGACGACCTGGTAAGACATGCAGGAAGTCGATGGATGCAGGTGGCTCAGTACCGTGCTTTGTGGCATTACTTGGGGGAGGCCTATGTTCAGCAGTGGACTTGTGAAAGGCTGTAATGATGATGATGATGATGATACGACACCAGCGTACCAACCGTACGAGCGACCATCAACGTCTAGGTATCGGCCGGATATGGAAACAGGCTCTCCGCAGCTTCACAATTTGCGTACTGCATCCACACCAAGAGATATTTCAGTACCAGAATCTCCACTCAGCGTCTCTTCTCAGGCTTCAAACTATAATGATCCGATTATAACGAATATTTTCGGAGATTAACTGATTAATTACCTACTCTGTCGATTTTTGAATGACAAAATTAATAAAAATATATAAGTACGCTCCTTGTTTTCGCCTTCCTATCCTCCCTACCACAGTTGCAAATTAACTCATTGGCAATAATAAAGGCCTGAGCAGACCGGATGCGTGGCGTGTGCGTAACGTACAGTCAGCGACACATCGACCTACGAAAATCTGTGAAAAAACCACAACTGATGTTGATCTCTATGCGTTTGAAATTAGGTTGAAATTCAGTTGCAGAAATTTGACAGATAAGGGTAGGTCGATATGGCGCTGACTGTACATGCATACTGTTGTAATAACAGGAAACTATATGAAACGTGCCCACAATCATAATCTTACTTTTTATTGTTAATGAATTAAGAGGCCGTAATATTCATAAGTTTACTGCATGGGATTTGGCAAAAGTTTTACAGTCGGCCGCCTGCCTGACACCAACCCTCTTTGGGTATGCTATTGTTGGTAGAGGAAGCTACCATTTTGAGAAAAGGGAAAAGACGGTTGGGGGTAGGAGCGTAGGTGTAAGGATACTGTTATCTCGGCAGGAAAGGTATGAGAATAACAGTAGCTCGGGGAGCCGGGGTCGCGTACCCGTATTCCATAACAGGATCACCGGAAAGGTAGACCAGCATGAAAACCCCCTGACTGACGGACGGACGGACACACGGGCAGAGGAAGGCCGAATAAAAGATGGATCGATTGTGTGAAGAGTGATATGAGAATGAAAGGAGTAAGTATGGAAATGACGGCTGATAGAGAGGAATGGAACAAGAAGGTTTACTGCGCCGACCCCAGATAATGGGAAATGGTTTAGAGAATGATGATGATGATGAATTAAGAGGCCGTACCTGGTTTTGCTCGCAACACTAGCGCCACTTTCATTAAAATAATAATATATTTTTATTTAAGGCATAGATAAAAAATCTGTCTCAGCCACTTTTTAGCTAAATTCTTTTTTTGCTAAATTTACAAATTGGCTGAGACAGATTTTTTTATCTATGCCTTAAATAAAAAGATATAATTTTTTTAATGAAAGTGTCACTAGTGGCGCGAGCAAAACCAGGTGGGTACGGCCTCTTAATTTGCACCTGTATTTTATATTTTATAAATTAGTTTCATCTACCCGGTGAGTCTGTCCCGGTAGATGGAACTAATTATATTTTCTAAGTACTTAAAAATAATTAACTATAAAAAAATTACTCACCTCAATGTCATTGCCAGACGTTCTACAGATGGTATGCTTTTTCTCATGGCCGTGTCTTTTTTTTGCAACTCACTATTCAGTTCGTTTAACAAGTAGTCAAATGTATTCTTGTTCATTCTAAATTTTTTATAAAATTTCTTCTTGAACCTTCGAAGTTTAGGATAATCAGTATGAAATTGACTTTGACTTTTGTTTTCCAAAAAAGGATGTACCCAATAAATTCTATTTCGACGAATACGATGATGTCGTCGTCTTCTTCTTATTAATAAAATCCATAACAAGGATAGCAACAACAATCTTTCCTCCATGACTACGTTCAGTCAAGCTGTGTTTCCTCTACGAAAGCCGGAGTATAACTGCACATGACCACGTGGTTACCACATCGCAACGACAGCGACAACGCAACCACATCGACATTTTGTCGGTACCACAACGCAACTGCAAAAAGCCGCTGCGACACTATTCACACGTAACCACAGCTTGACCACATTTTGTCGCTGCGACGTGGTGTGGTTGTGGTACGTGTGAATTGACCCTAACGTATTGCGTTTGATAGTTTTTGTCGGAATTCTGCTTTCATGTATGTGTTCTTTATTTCAATTAGTTGTAATAATTGTTGGGCTGCAGAAGTTTACATAAGTTACCCAGCAAATATTTTGCCAGTTAACATTATATAATTTCTGATAGCTAAGGACTCGTTTATCCATCCCAGTACAATGTGCGACGTAATGGCGGCGTAAGTAAGACATTCCACAACCTAGCGTCTTTTCTAAGAGTGTCGTAGAACTTAATATGTCTATAAAAGGTTTTGTCTGATATTTCTAGGATATCATCACGATTTCTTCCTTCATCATCAGTTATGTCTTTCACGACATTTCTTAGCAATTAACAATTTCATGGGTGCCAATAAGTTCAAGTTTTCTCTTTCGTTGTAGTTAACTGTGTATAAATTTACAGTGCTTGGACCAGGGATACTGAGCTGATATGGCTAATTATGTAGGATGTTATTAAGTGTGCACTATGCATATTATATTTATAAATAATATAATATGCAATATTTAAAGTAAAGTAAAGTAAAGTCCAAAATAATTTAAGCCTAGTGTAGTAAAGATAAAGTATCTTTTGGGAAATTTGCTAAAGGTTAAAGCGCAGCGCTAAAATGAAATTAAAAAGGTAGGGTTTAATTTCACTTTAGCGCTACGTATTTCAATTTATGAGTCAATTTTCGTTTTGCTACAAAAGCTGTTATGTTTTACATTAAATTGAGGTACTTTTAGAGAAACATTATCAAATTTTAATTTTAATTTTACTTATTCCCACATATTATTAATAAATTCGAGTTCAAATAACTAAACCAAACAAGATACCGTAATGTTTACTCAACACGCGCGGCTTGGGAACTGACGCTAAAAATGGTTTTATCTATAGACTTATTAGTAGCTGGTGCTCGAATATAATCATAACAATTGAGGCATTCAAACCCGCGGCCCCCCAGCGCTACTGGTAAAGCCATTATACACGACTTAAGTCACTGCGATTCAAAATCATCTAATTAATTAAATTACTTAAACGTGTTCTGCGTTCTACGTTATTCCCGGCAGTTCCTCATTATGACACGTAATTACGCATGTAACAGTTTAATTTCAACAGTTACGAAGGTAAAGTAAAGCCCTTTTCCATTAAAAGGGTGTCTAAAATATGTAAAGCAAACGTGTTTGTTTGTTGCGTGAATATTTTTAATTTGTTTTAATGAATCGTTAGAGTATTTGCCGCGACCGCAAAGTAGAGTTTTTATATTATTTTCGGAAGTCTTTAGGAAGATGCTGCGGCTCATCTCTTACAACCTTTCATTGCGCCGCGTCTTTCGACGACGACGGGATGATGTGGTGATATTAGATATTCTTAAGCCGTCTTTCCGCAACCAGTTATATTATGAATAAAAAATTAATGTCGTAATTTATTCGGCTAATACATAATCATTCAAATTCACATTAAATACAAACTATGTGTTACTAAACATTCAACAAGTAATTAAATCTGAAATACATAAACTTTACCCAATCGGGTGTATTGTATATACAATATTCTATACAAATTTCAAATAACACAAACGAAGCTAATTTTTCTAGAAGTTTCACTACGCATTTTCACGGAGTTGAAGGTGGGAACTGCTAGTATTGCTTGCAATATTTAATAACACGGGAACACGAGTGGCTTAGATTATTTAGCAGTTTATATATATCTCATCATTTTCATGCAAAAATATAAAAAAAAACTTCAATTATTAAAAAATCAATAGAGTTTAAGGAATTTAAATAAAGTTGGTGTCTTCAAGGCAAGACAGAACAGGTATTTTAAGCTTAGTCCGTGCGTTTTACCAACTTCGACTACTTAACATCGAAATTGATTACTTTTTTTTCATGAAAGAGATCGCACTAAAATTATAAGGGCTGTTTCTTGTTGGAAGTTGTTATAATATTTTAAACTCGAACGCTTAGAGAACGGACCTGCAAGAACGTAAAACCCAACATATGGTGCAACTATGGGGTCTTGTTAGAGCATTCTTCTCTCCGTGTCGTCTCTTGTGTGTTGTGAAGGCGACTACGGTAAATTCGAGAAAAATCTTATGACTGCATTACTCGATTACGGGACTCCTTTTCAGCATAGAATTCCGTCTGTGTCGGTATTATCCTTTCATTTAGTAGTACTTGCATCGCTATTTTTCTGTTCGAAGGGCTGCAAGGCATTTCAAGTTAGTGAGTAGTGTAGACATTTTTACTTGAAGTTTATTGCAGGTAGCCATGAGATGCAGTAGCTAACTTCTTACCGTAAGGTGAATTGTTAGATTGTTTGTCACTTCGGTTTTAAGAACCAGTTTCGTCGAAATTCAACGAATGTTATCTTTATTTGCAACTTTTAAAGTTTTAATCGAGTTTTTATAGAAACGGACAACGAGTTGAAGTTGAACCGCTTACATTAGAAACAGTTCGTACCATGTGAATATAATACTTGCAACTGAAAAATGATGACTTACGGATCTGAGAGGTGGTCCTTCACTGCTGGCCGTATGAGGATACTCAAGGTCACTCAGCGAGCTGTGGAGAGGGCTATGCTCGGAGTTTCTCTGAGTGATAGACTCAGAAATGAGGATATCCGCAGTAAAACCAGAGTGACAGACATAGCCCAACGGATTAGTAAGCCGAAGTGGCAATGGGCCGGCCATATAGCTCGAAGAACCGATAACCGATGGGGAAGAAAGGTTCTCGAGTGGCAGCTTCGTACCGGTGGGCGTAGTGCAGAGCGACCCCCCAATAGATGGAGTGACGGCCTGGTAAGACATGCAGGAAGTCGATGGATGCAGGTGAATCAGGACCGTGCTTTGTGGCATTGCTTGGGGGAGGCCTACGTTCTGCAATGGACTTGCGAAGGGCTGTAATGATGATGATGATGATGAACTGAAATATGTTTCATTTCAAATATAAAAGGTAATTTTTACAGTTAGCACATCCCGGTGAAAGGAACTTACACAATTATCTATCCTATTTGTGTTAAATATTAAATCCAATACAATACGACACAAACACCACCCTTTAGATAAAACATAAAAGCTTATGTCCTTATGAACAAGGGATTTCAATCCATGTTTTTTCAATTAAGACTTATTATTGACGCGCAAAAGCCAGCGCGTCATGATATTACGCAAGAATCTCAATGTGTTACAGAGGATTTGTGTGTGGCCTAATAGTGCAATTGTATAAAAATATTTTGATTTATTTAATGTTTGCTTGCAGATTTTAACGCATAGTGCTCAGATGTTTAACTGTGTAGGAAACGGAGGTATTCTTCCTTACTCCGCATGAGTGACAAAGTATCTGCATTTGATTCTTAACCTCATAAATATATATGTATGTGGGCCACAGCATCCATTCAACATTAGGTGGACCATGTGCTTTGGACTCCAGTTCTTATTCAAATTTATTTAGAAACCCATATTATTTATTTTCGATATTTACCTTACATTTATATGATAGATGTAAACGCCTTGTCAAAGCCACGGGTACAACAATCATATCACTTACCCGTGGCTTTTGACACATTTGATAGAGATATAGCTTGCACGTTGTATACTTTTGTAAATAGCGAACAAGACGTCGCCTCTTTATGAACGTTTTATCAAGTTGCATGAAAGTGAGCACACAGTTCACTTGATTGTTAATGGTTGCCGTGGTCCACATCACATCATGTGTCCACATCGCATTACGTTTTTCCTCGACTACGAATCAAAATTCAAATGTTATCACCCGTGATGACTAAGATGTAATGCCTCGTTCCAGTAAAAGGAGTCTCCGGTTCTCTACACTCACCATACGAAAAACCGCAGAGTCAAGCTGCTACATTACAATTATGATTTCTTAAATTTTTCCTTTATTCTATCTGCTACATTACGCTGGTATTTGGCGAGAGCATGGTTCTTCCCTGGTCGAGCCGACCCAGTCGTGCTACAATTATACTATTAATATAGGCGCAGCATGGCTCTACCACTGCTACTGCTATTGAAAGGAACGAAAGAAAATTTATTCTTACGATAGTTGTAATATTAATTAAAACTTAATATTTTTATATGATTTGTAAATCACATGCAGGCCTCAATCAACTCCATGCAAATCTGGACATAGGTGTTTGATTACCCATGAGGACTCAGATAAAACGCCACGAAGCCAGTCAGCATGAATGAGAAAGTTCAATGATTAAATTTAAATAACAACTTCGTTAACAAAAAGATATTCAAAAATTAATATCAAACATAATAAGCATTTGTGAAATAAAAAGGTTGGATTACACCTGTAGGTCGAACCCCATTATCACGGTCGTTGAATTTGTAATGGCCGACGTAAAGTCACGTTTACATTCAGAAATATATGTAGTACTTGTCATATGCACAACGCTCTTGAAATCGAGGGGTGTTGTAGAATGAAAAAAATTCAGGTCAAATTAAAATTTTGATGTTTACTAGTATTGAATGCTCTTTTTCTTATCAAATAACATATTTTTATAAGAGTTGGATAAATAAGAGGACATAGTTCACCTTATGATGAGTGCATACTGTTGTCTAAAGACATCTACATCTATTTTTAATTATCACTCAAAAAACAGATTGCGTTCTCACCCAGTAAAATCCGCTTCCGGTTCTCTATACTCACCATACAAAACACACAAACATTCAACTGCTATTGTGATTCTGCTTATTATAGCAGTAATACAGGGGCAACGTAGTTTTACAAAATATTTTTTTTAGGAAAAGATTAACAAACGAGCGCACACTCCATTGACGGTGGGTGAACGCTGTGACCCACAGACATCTACATTTATGCTTGATTAAGAATTAAAATGGAGATGCGTAGCCACACCTGAAGACTAAGACGAAACGCCTCAATTCTATTGAAAATGGTCTCCGGTTCTCTATGCTCACCATACGAAATGCTGCATTAAGCTGATATTTTACGCTGTATTCTGTAAAAAAGTGGTCCTACGCCAATCGAGCTGACCCATTCGTTTTGTATCCGTAGTATAGCTGCAGCGTGTCTCTACGACACATAAAAGTTATCAAGGGCAACTAACTCTCATCGTGTTTTCTACTTCTGTATTTTTAAGACTCAATTATTTTACATTTATCTGGAATGGATGTTAGGATATATTCAAATGCTGACCTCTCCAGCACGCAGTATATCTCAACGAACAACGTCAATGAACCAGTTTCTGGTGACTGAGCACTGGCAGTATTGAGTAGTATATACATGGTAGAGCCATGCTGCAGTTATATTTGTAGTATAGTTGTAGCACGAATAGAACGGCTCTACCAGCGTAAAATAGTACCTTAATCCGGTTGTGTTTCGTATGGTGAGTGTAGAGAACCGGAGACCCTTTTCACTGGAAACATGCCATTCCAACTTAGTCCTCACTGGTGACAACGCATCTGCATTTTGATTTGTAACAGAGGATAGATGTAGATGTCTATTGGCCGCAGCAACCATTTGCCATCAGGTGGACTGTGTGCTCGTTTGTCACCCTATGCTATATAAAAACCCGGGCATCAGTTGCGTTCCCAACTAAAATCTCGCCATCCATCGTATACGCTGATGGTGACTTCCGTGAGGTTTTGGACGGTAGAAGTTTATTATATTGCACCTGCAGTGGAAGGTACATAAATCTATAAAGATTTTCTCACGATAAAGATATATATAAAAAGTTCTCTTGATGATTCTGTCAAAATTACTATATTGTACGTAAATTTTGAAAACTGCTTTTAAAACTGCAAAGAAGTGAATAATATAAATGACAATCTTGTGGAAACTGTTCAATGTGGTCGGAGCTAAGTTCTGTAAGACCCATTGCAGAATACTACAAAGACTCTCCGATCAGACTCTTAATGTCATGGCTGTTAGACGGCAAATGAGGCTGCAGTTTTCAGCAGATTTGACAGCATACAGGCAACTGAACAGACAGATATTCAAATGCGTGCGGCGAGACTTATGCATTTTCAGTACAGCTCCAAAGTCCTTGCCATAGATCCTGTCTGCCCAAAAGAGCCAACCGTGCAAGCTGAAGACTGAGTATAGCATGGCATGGCATGGCAGCATCGTTACCGGGACACTTGAGATTTTGAGTGACGTCATCGTCGAATAACACACATTTTGAATTTCTATATCATTATAAACACAGTCCGAGGCTTTTCTCCGCTTTTGACAGTGCCGCACAAGGCGACCCAAAATGCTTAAGCCAACTAAGACCGAGGTTGGTCCACGAAACTAAATAATAATTGCATTACCTTATCTCAACAGGCAAATCTAACCGCGAAGCACGTACATAATTAATGACACGAATAAGTGTCAATAGGACGCTAACTTTTTGAACAATCTTGCCTAACTCACGGAAAATATTAGGTCATGCAATCGTCTGATCATAATTAAGGTTTTCTTATAATAATTGCATTACCTTATCTCAACAGGCAAATCTAACCGCGAAGCACGTACATAATTAATGACACGAATAAGTGTCAATAGGACGCTAACTTTTTGAACAATCTTGCCTAACTCACGGAAAATATTAGGTCATGCAATCGTCTGATCATAATTAAGGTTTTCTTAATAATAACATGATAGGTTGAGAGTGTATATTACACACCTTCAACCAAGTTCAATCATAACAGAATATAATAATTTTCATTCAATATAGATTACATGTAATACTCCTTGAAAGACAATTTTTAATTTTATCACAAAGCCAGATATGCCTTGTTACCCCTGAAAATATAAAATGAAATTCCACATAGCTTGTAATTATATTGACACTTGAACCCTTCAAATAGAAACACACAAGTTCCCTTACCCTGCAGAATGAAACACAGATGTGTGTGCACTGCTGGTAGGCAGAAGAAACATGCGTAAGGGGGTTGTATCAACAATTTTACCTAATCTAGAGGCCAAATTGAAAAGAAACCTTCCACCTGTAAATAAAGTAGATTTGTAATAGTACAAATCTACTTTATGAATTTTTGCATTTTAGAATTATTTTTAATTAAACCTTTAGATGTGTACGTGTCTTTTAAGGGTCAGTGTTCTTTTACGAGTAATTGAGATCTATCAAATCTAACATGAAGGTTGGGAAAATCCTAATATAATGTTAAAAATTAACTGCGATTTAATCCATAAAATTAGTTTTGTTTCATGTGTAGTATTTTCGTAAATATAAGAAATCATTATGAAACTTGCAAACCTTTTTACTTGCCCATTTTAGGCCTCAGGTGTGATAACGCCAATAAATTCACTTATCTGCTTGAACTTGTTTGTCACCCTTATTGTATAAAAGCCCAACTTAAACCGTAATCATGATGTTAAATGAGATGTAACTTCCTACAAAGTTTATCCGCATGTCCTCGTCTGTCCTGCGTTAATAGTTAACAAGACAAGTTTCAACTGATGAATAGTTTAAAGCTTTGGGCTTAACCATGAAGCTTAAATGAAAGTTTTCAAGTAGTCACTAAGGTTATTAAACTATAATTATTCTAATTGATATTCACTCTTGTTACTTAATTGTTTATGGTTACTCTGTACACGCGTACGATGTACGAAATTCTTTTTCACATAATATGTCGATTTATCTTGGTTAAGGTGTCCATGAAGATTTTCCGTAATTTATTTAGTTCTAATCCTACATATTACGTTATATACTTATATAAATATTTAACAGGTACACACTTTATTCCCTAAACGAAATAAGAACTAAGTGCACGGCTACTGAACTTCACTCATTTCTCTTCCTGCTTACTGTGGTAACATTTAAGTGTTATTATGTGATTTGATCACGTACGAATTATAACTACATTTTTATATTTCTGTTATAATTTTTAGATAACAAAATTATAACAGTAATTTAAAATTTATTTCCAAATTCAGTCATGCAATAAAATGGCAATATTCAGTTAGTGTTCTTTTTTTAACTTATAGTAAGCCAACGCTGGACATTATGTATGGATATTATGTACATGATAGAGCCATGCTGCAGATATATTAGTAGTATAGTTGTAGCAGCAATGGGTCGGATCGACCGGAAAAGGACCAATAATACCAACGTAAAAAAGTGCTTAATGCTACTGTGTTTCGAATGGTAAGTGTACAGAAGGAGACCCTTTTTACTGGAAACGATTGATATTCCACATTAGTCCTCACCTGCATTTTGATTCGTAATCGACGATTGATGTGTGTAACTGTGTATTAAAACTAAACCCAAGCATAACACTGCAAGACTTCAAAACACAGTTAGTTCATTCTGCGTAGATCGGACCAAAGACAACAATTAAAAAAGCTAAAGGAACTCGGGGTTTACTTTGATGTCGGGACGTCAGTCACCTCAGTCCCCCATGACCATGGGTGCTGGAAAGCACCCGAAACGTTGGGTATTAAAAATAAAATAAATAAAACGCGATAAAATCCGTAAAAGTAGTTTTAATCAGTATATATTATACTTATAACTATATTATATTTATCCCACGGAACTTATTTGATTGAACTGTCAGGTAAAATAACACGATTACTGCTTAAAAGTGTTAGTTTCAAAAGTAAAAATTCAAAGGGTCGGTTTGTGTAATGACTCGGCATCAGACGACTGCTCGGATTATTAGACATAGTGTCTCTTGTGTCGCTCTCCTCTCATTCAATCTTTCGACATGGACGTATCCAATATACGCCAAATATATGCACCTGAAAATGTAATATTACGTTTACCGTTATTATCTTAGATATTTTTGCATTGCTAAGCACTTTTATTAAATTCCTATCAGGCGTAAAGATTTTTCTGATGATTATATTCAACATGCTTCGCAGGTGAGTGTGACCATCATTTGCAGGAGAACGTAGAACCTCTGCCAGTAGAAACGCTGCAACTTTGTGTTTGGGTTGGTTAACCAATAACTCAACTGTAAGTGTGTTAATTCATTGTTAAGCTACCTAATCACAGTGGTCCTATTGATACTTAAATTATGCCCGAAGAGAAACGAGGTTCCTGGAAGACAAGAAATAAATTTTATGTTGTCTGATTTATTGTCCAAATGTGACCTTAATTCTGTTTCGCACATCCAACGATGTATATTTTGTACATTTTGCATCCGGAATATGTACTATAAGTTATCATACACGTAGCAGGTCATCATCATCATTAATACAGTCACATCAAAAGACCACTACTGAACATAGGCTACCCTATTCATAGCCCCATAGGGGGAATTTTAACCATAATTGCATTGCTTAACGGGCTAGTTAGAAACCGCAGTTTTATTAAAATAATTTGAGTTTTCCTCAGGGAAATTCTGCATTCATTCCTTTTTTATTTCCATATTAACTTAACCGTACGAAGCTTTCTTTAATGATAATATCATCCCGTTGGGGAATCGACTCCTCTCTTGCAGAAGTGGATTGACTTGGCAGGGTGCCAATTCATGACATCATACGGTTCTTCGGTAGTATGGTTGTAAGTATTCGCACTATCACGTTGCACTTATTGAAATTAATTAAAATTTACTCTGAAATGAATTACGCGTTCAGGTTTTGCAAAACCTATATTACCTTATAGAGAAAATAACAGTGCTTTTATATATGTATAAGAAATCATAGAAAAAGCTGAATTTCCCTTCACATCGTTCCTCCGACATCATAATTTGCAATTTGATAGTTTGTCAATGTTAATAATATTAGCGATATTAACTAATACTATCCAAAAATATATTCCGATAACAAAAAAGGGATCAATAAACTGAGGTAGCAATAAGCCTATCCTATAGCTCGACAATTTCGGCAACCTGTGCCGAAACTATTTCGTGCAGTAGCCTCAAACCGTAACCGCTAGTGCGAGTTCGGTAACTATATTTACCAATGACGAACGGCCTCAAATTGAGTTTGGTTACACAGCTGACCAAACCAAACTGACCTACCTACATAGATTAAAAATAAAAATAGATAAAAAATCGACTGCGTTCACAATGAAACAAGTATTTAGGCATAATGGCCATGAATTCCTTTTCCTTTTAAACAAAAAAAATATATGAGAAACGACGCAGGTAAATTTCTCATCTTCTTCTTCTTCTTCTTATCGTCACGCACAATCCCTAACGGGGTAGCCAGAGAGAACAGATCGCCAAGTGTCACGATCCTTACATACCTCTTTCGCTTCTTTCAGGTTCATTAACTTCTTCATACATGCACGTCTAGGTATCCGAGTACTCTTGACCCTCCCCTCTTCGAGCAATTTGCTCACATGGTCTTCGAAAGTTAGTCTCAGTCTACCTCGACACCTTTTAATATTTACTTTCGCTCTATATATTTTCTTCACCATTCGGTCTTCACTCATTCGTTCAACGTGCCCAAACCATTGGAGTACGCCCCTATCAATTTTTGTGATAAGGTCATCTTTCAATCCTGCCATATTGCGAATCTCTTCGTTTCGCTTTCGGTCGGCTATGGTAACACCACACATTTTACGAAGAGATCGCATCTCCACTGCATTCAACTTGCTTTTATGCTTCTTCTGGCATACCCAGGTTTCGCTGCCATATAACAAAGTCGGTACCAACACTGCGTTATGTATTGCAAGGCGTGCACTCTTCACCACGCCTTGCCTTTTTACTAATGCATTCACGGCACCATTGACTTTGTTTCCGGCAGCGACACGCCTATCCACATCTAAATCACATCTTCCATCCCGGCTGAAAGCACTCCCCAAGTATACAATTTCATTTACCTGTTCTAGACGTTCCTGATTTACCCATATTTCACATTTCGTTCTCTCTTCGTCCTTTTCAAATACCAGAACCTTAGTTTTATTAGCATTCAAACGGAGACCTTTAATTTCACATTCCTCTTTCATACACGTGACTAATGCCTGCAGTTCTGTTTCTGATGGTGCAATAAGCACTGCATCATCAGCATACAGCAGACAATTAACTTTTCTGTCACCCAATTTCACACCCAAACAGCTACCTTTCAGCTTCTGTAAACAGCTGTCGAGATACAGTATGAACAGCCAGGAAGACATGACACAACCCTGTTTTACGCCCGCTTGGACGCTAAACATGGGTGACAGGTCATGCCCTACCCGCACACAGGCTTTACAGTCATAGTAAAGTGACTGCACAGCCCTTAACATTCGACCATCCACACCATATCCCGGCAACAGTTCCCACATTTTCTTCCTTATAACCTTATCTAATGCTTTCTCCAGATCCACAAAAGCACAGAAAATCCTCTGGTTAACACTCAGAAGCTTCTCCGTGATCATGCGGAGAGAAAACATTTGATCCGTGCATCCTCTTCCAGGTCTAAATCCGCATTGTGCCTCCCATAAGAATCTTTCCGATTTCTCTTGCATCCTGCGTGTCAAAACCTTCGAGTAAACTTTACTTGCTAAACTAGTCAAGCTGATCGCCCGATAGCACCCGCTGTCAAAATGTGAACCTTTACCTTTATATAAAGGCACAATGACCGCGGATCGCCAATCATCCGGGACATCTCCCGTCCACCAGCACAAATTGCACAGCAGATGAAAGCTGTCCCAGACGCGAGGCCCACCGTACTTGACCATTTCAGCAGTAACTCTGTCTAGTCCCGCAGCCTTACCACATTTCAAACTTCGAATCGCACTTTCAATCTCTTTCATGCTGATGACCTCAGTGTCATCGAGGTCCGTGTCTGGCGTGCCAGTCACGGCGTCACCCCCGGATCCTTCACTAAGATCATGACACGCATACATTTCTCTATAAAATTCACTCCATCGCTGCATGACGTCCGATTTTTCTGAGAGGACGTCATTGGTTCTCGAAAGCACTTTGTTCATTCTTAAAGCTGTCGCACCACTCCGGGACCTTCCAACCTCTTTCCAGAAGAGTTTGGAGTTTTCCCTAAAGTTATGCGACAACCTCTCGTCCGCTTCTATTCTACACCTTTCACGTACTTCCTCAATCAATGTTTTCGCATGAACATCATCATCATGATTATGGTAAGTTTTATCGATTTTAATAATAAATTCTATTCAAATTGGTAAATTATACACAAAATTTGATCTTTTTCATACGACCGGTTGCAACGATTTTTTCGCTCACAGAAATTATCATTATTGTGTAATTTCAAATGCAAAAGACCATTTTAACAAAAATATATTAATTAGTTATTTGTTTACAAATAACAGTCAATAGTATATATATTGGGCATAGAGCAGCGCAACGCACGTTTCAAAACTTTCTTTTAAGCGTCGTTGATCGTCCAGGAGTCTAATTAACTAAAAGTGTCTGAGTAATAGACGCTTTTAGTGTTAACTTTAGCTTGTAGACTTTTTATAATTAGAGGAAAGGGGGTTAATAAAACGTTAAGGTTAAGTATATCCATTTATTATTTTTCGGTTACCCGGCTTCTTACATATCGAATTTAGTTTACTATCCTTACAATATAATAAAACTGCATAAAATTTATCAAGTAATTTAAAAGTACAAACAAACAAATAATAGTTGATAAACGATTAACGATATAAAATATTTAGAAAGGAGAAAATAGAGAAGGTGTAAATAAATATTTAACGAAAAATCGCATTTCATTCCCATTTCGGTATTATTTATTGTCCATACCATAAATCCATTGCTGCTTTTAGATGTCGTACTCGTAGACATGAACTAGCTTAAAAATCAATGCATATTGAAATGTGAAAACAGTTACATTTTCGGAAACAATCGTAGTACTGGAGGTGAATAATTTTATTTAAGTATAATTTCATTAAAAACAACATTATTTAAAACAATAAGTACTTATTTATGGAATGTTATCCCTTTATTTGAAAATTGGCAAATTATGCTTTATATACAAAAAGAAGTTTGCAAAGGCATATGAAAATATACTGCAGCAAAACCTTTATCTTAAAATATCAGGTAAAATATGTACATATTATTTGAACGTGTTTGATGTATAAATTTTATTTGAAAATTGTCTTGATAATTTGCATGTATTTGGTGAATACATTTTTAAACAAAATATTTTACATGTAAGATTAGGGGTTGACTCCACTATATCAATATGAATGTCGATATTTATCTTGAATATTTATAATTAGTTAATAGACTTGCAGCCTACAATTAGTTAATAGACTTGCAGTCCAAGAGAAATGCAAATAAATGCTCGATTTGCGCTGTAAAGACGTAACTTTATTTTGATTTTTAATTTTTATACTAAACTGATTAACTTAGTATACAGTTGCTTAAGGTTATTCTGTTTAAAGGCCAAAAAGTAATTGTATTTAATTTGTTCATAAATCATTTCGAAATGTTAACTGATTAAATAAAACTACTACACTGAGTACATAACCACTGTTGTATTTTTTTTAAAGAAAACTTCTTTAGAAATGTTGTGATTTGAAAGTCGATGGAACAAAGAGCTGCGCTATACTAAAAAGAGACAAACATATACATCTATAGGATTTGACCTGCGAGAGAATGAGATAGAATAGAGTGTAGAGCTTGAACTCAAAAGCTTGTAGTTTTAAAGCCGCCATTCGAAGTTGTGTATCGCCAGCAACGCAAAGTCATGAATTTGCATTTAAAGAAAGCCCAAATTATGGGATTTTAGGTGCTAAGTTTAAATATTAGGTTCTCTAAAATTTTCACAGCATAGAACTTTTTAAATTTGCATTGCTAGGAAAACGTATCGCTTGCAACGCTGTGACAATAATAGATATACGATAAATATTAACAGCAAGAAGTTAAGTGCTGCAAGAGTATTCTATGACAAAGCGCACCTAATGAAAATAAAATCGTTACTCAGAACAAATCAGATACAAATATCAGGTTTTCTGAAAATCAAAATCAGGTATATAATTAATTTGACAATAGGGTATATTACATCATGTAAAAAAAATAAAAAAAAAAAATATATATATATATTTATGATAGATTTTGTAACAATTAAACGAGAAATATTTATTTCTATTTATAAAATTGTATTATACATTTTATATTTCAATTTTATGAATATTTCTTTTCGTCTGTGCCTCAAATAATCAAAATGCTGTCTGCCATATTAGGTACTGTCGTGACGTCACTGACCCTGCTTAAGGGTATTAGTGTTCTGTGTCACTGATTAAAAGAACTAGGTAATGTGCTGTGTTATTTCGAAATTTTTCAAATTATCATTAGCATTGAGTTTTATTCCGAATTTTATTGAAAAGGCATCGTGGAAGACGAATTCGTAAAAGCAGAAAGTACTAATCTATCATAATCGTAATAATCATATACACTCACGCCTGTCACCCAGAGGGGTAGGCGGAGACTACGGACTGCCATTTGGCATGATCCTGATATACCTTATACTTTTGCCTTCTTTACATCCATATATCTATGCATACACGCTCGTCGGTTAAGGGTACTCCTAATATGGCCCATTTTCAAAATATCTCCAATTTGGTCGATGAACATTCTTCTAGGGCATCTCTCCCCGACTCTGCTGTTCACCTCTGGAATATAAATTTGCTTTGTCACTCTTTCCTCGTTCATTATTTCTACATGACCAAACCACCGAAGCATTCCTTTCTTGATCTTGGTCACAAGATCATCTTGCACACCACATTTTTCTCTTATAACGCAATTTCTCACCCTGTCGCAAAGACCGCATTTCTACAGCATTAATTCTACTTTCGTGCTTCTTCTGCCACACCCAACTTTCACTACCATACATTAAAGTAGAGATTAACACAGCATTATAAATTACCATACGTGCCTTTTTAGACACTCTGATTTTTCATAATAGAGTGTAGAGCTCCATCCACTCTATTTTCTGCATTCACTCGTTCTATATCCTTATCATATCTACGTCCCTGCTAAAAACACATCCCAAATACATGAACTCATCCACTTGCTCAATCAACTCCCCTTCTATTCTTAATTCACATAACGGTTTACTTTCTTCTCTTCCGAAAACCATCACTTTCGTCTTACTTGCGTTCACTTTCATTCTCCTTTCTTTTAATGATCAGTTCATTAATGTAACCATCATTTGCAACTCGTCCACCGATGACGCAAATATGACTTGATCATCGGCGTACAAAAAGCATTTGACGGTTAACTCGCGCATTCTTAACCCACATTCTTCACCTTTCAAAGTTTGCAAATATCTGTCCATAAATAGAATTAACAGCCACGGAGAAGCTACGCAGCCCTGTTTGACACTTTTTTGGATGCCACACCAGTCTTAGTAGACCTATAAAAAGACCCTAATGCCTGCGTCAAACCAGCGCTCAACCCAAATGCGTTCAGTGTTTGCATTTTCACATTCCTGTCTACTCTCATAAGCCTTTTCCAAGTCCATGAACGCACAAAAAACTTTCTGGTTTTTGGCCAAACACTTCTCTGCAATTACGCGCATGGAAAAGACTTGATTTGTACACCCCATTCCCTTTCTAAATCCCGCTTGCACCTCCCAAATTTTTCCATCAGTTTCTTTCATAACTCTTTCAATTATCAACTTGGCATACAATTTACCCACAATACTAAGCAAGCTAATACCACGGGAGTTTTGACAGTCCTGCTGTGACCCTTTTCCTTTATATATTGGGACTATAACTGCTTTACACTAGTCTTCTGGTACCCTCTTCAATTTTCAACATAAATTAAACAAGGTGTACAGTGGCCTGCCACCACTTCCTGTCCAGCCCTTAGCATCTCGAGTGATACTTTATCATATCCAGCTGCCTTACCTGCTTTCATGCTTTTCATTGCTTTCATTATTTCATCCACACTTATCTGCTTACCCTTACTTACTTACTTACTTATCTTCACGCACAATCCCTAACGGGGTAGCAAGAGAGAACAGATCGCCAAGTGTCACGATCCTTACATACCTCTTTCGCTTCTTTCAGGTTCATTAACTTCTTCATACATGCACGTCTAGGTATCCGAGTACTCTTGACCCTCCCCTCTTCGAGCAATTTGCTCACATGGTCTTCGAAAGTTAGTCTCAGTCTACCTCGACACCTTTTAATATTTACTTTCGCTCTATATATTTTCTTCACCATTTGGTCTTCACTCATTCGATCAACGTGCCCAAACCATTGGAGTACGCCCCTATCAATTTTTGTGATAAGGTCATCTTTCAATCCTGCCAGCGATATTCGCAATAGCGAATCTCTTCGTTTCGCTTTCGGTCGGCTATGCTAACGCCACACATTTTACGAAGAGATCGCATCTCCACTGCATTCAACTTGCTTTAATGCTTCTTCTGGCATACCCAGGTTTCGCTGCCATATAACAAAGTCGGTACCAACACTGCGTTATGTATTGCAAGGCGTGCACTCTTCACCACACCTTGCCTTTTTACTAATGCATTCAGGGCACCATTGACTTTGTTTCCGGCAGCGACACGCCTATCCACATCTAAATCACATCTTCCATCCCGGCTGAAAGCACTCCCCAAGTATACAATTTCATTTACCTGTTCTAGACGTCTGCTTACCCCTCTCCACTTTTTTCGGACTTTCTAGTTCATTTAATTCAGACGACTCGTCACTCATAGAAATAGAAACTTTTTTATTCAATGTGGATTATAACAATACTTATTGAAAGTCACTTTTAATTTACCACTGGTTCGAAAAAAACCTCTGTATTGGGAAGAACCAGCAAGAAACCCAGTGGGACTTTTTTTTTTCAATAATAGCTTACAATCATGTTTACAATCAACAACACAAGACAAATTAGAAATAGCTTGGTAGCGATCACCCTTCCCAGGGGTTATTATCATCCATAAATTCCTTAATATTATAATAACTCTTTTTATACAAACTTAGTTTAATAAAATTTTTGTAACTTTGTGTATGACAAATTTTGTATATTTTCTGGGATTTTGTTGTAAAAGCGTATACATCGCCCCAAGAATGAATTACTGACTCGGTGGAGTCGAGTAACTGGTACTACTAGCTTGTGTCTGTTCCTAGTATTTACAGAATGAATATCACTTATTTTCGCAAAACTACTTTTATTTTTGTGTATTACATTTTCATAAATGTATCGAGAGGACAGAGTTAATATAGTAATTTCTTTAAATTTTTGTCTCAGTGACTCTTTTGGTTTTAAATTATATACTGCTCTAATGGCCCTCTTCTGTAAAATAAATATAATTTCAGTGTCAGTCGCGTGTCCCCATAGCAAAATACCATACGATATAATGCTATGGAAATAACTAAAGTAAACTATTCTAGCTGTTTCAACACTGGTAAGAGTTCTAATCTTTTTTACAGCATATGCTGCAGAACTAAGTCTGCTAGCTAGTTTTGATATATGGGGGAGCCATTGAAGCTTTGCGTCCAGTGTGATCCCAAGAAAAATGGTGGTATCAACAAGACTCAGTTCCTCACCATTTAAAATTACATTAGTATTGACATGTTTAACATTAGAAGTTACGAATTTCATACATTTATTTTTAGTTCCATTCAAATGCAAATTATAAACATTAAACCAATTGACTAACTTAGCTATAGCATTATTTACTTCGTCGTAATTTAATAACTCGTTTTAATTTGAAAATTAATGAAGTATCATCAGCAAATAATACTATATCATGGTTATCCCCTACTATGTAAGGTAAGTCATTAATATATACAAGAAACAGAAAGGGGCCGAGAATTGAGCCCTGAGGCACGCCCATTTGTACAATCGACCCGGAAGAACTCATACTATTAATGACAACTTTTTGTATTCTGTCACTTAAATATGAAATAATTAATTTAAGAGCATCGCTTGTTACACCGTAGTGTTAAAGTTTCCTGATTGCTTGCCTTTTGGGTATGATTGGCCCAAAGGCTGCTGGTATAAAATGATTGGCAGTAAGCCTTGAACAGTGTAATTTTAACTGGTACAGAGCAAGCAGCAAACCTTCGAGCCACCATATTACCTCTCACAGCTAGAACCCTGCGTTCCTTTTCGATATCTAGATCATCCTTTAAATCCTCTGTGACAATGTGACCCAGGTATTTAAAATGAGTTACTCTCTGTAACAGTGAACCATTAAGCTTTACTGGAGGAACACATATTGGACTTTTATTTCTACCTCTAAAAACTAACAGTTCACTTTTTTTAGCATTATATTTTAATCCATGCTGCTCAGCATAATTCTCACAAATGGAAAGCAACTTTCGTATTCCACAGATTGACGGGCTCAGCAGCACCATGTCGTCTGCATAGCTCAAGTTATTTAGACATACTCCATCTATATGACAACCAACATGTGTGTTGCTAAGCTCGTCAATTTATGATATGCTTCAAAACGCCATTATTTATTTATTTAAACAACAATGGTGACCGGAACAAACGCTCCTCACGTCTTGTTGCTTACGAGTCACATGTGCGGCGACAAGGTCACGCGCTTTTACGACTTCTATTGCCTTAATATTTAGTTTTCTGTGGTATAAACAAATCCATTCCTCTATAAAATAAGAGGCGATACATGGAAACTAAACGAGAAGCAGACGCAACAGCAACTTCCCGATGACAGCTGAATAAAACACAAAACTGCTGTTGACAAACCGGTGGCAACTTCGAGGCGATGTACGGTGGAGGCCTATGTTTAGCAGTAAACTTTTCATAGTTGGCAGTGGTAATGGTAGGCGGTATCAATAAATAACTTTCGCGATCGTACTCTTAATATTATGAGCCCCTCAGACTCAGGCCACTTAAACCTTACCATAATTTTACTAACGGCATTATATTGTACATACAAAAATCTTGTAGCAGTCTGAAAATATCTGCTTTTTCCTTTTCAGTCAATCAAAAAGCTCTACAGGTTCAATAAACTGTGAAAAGAGAGTACAGACACTTCATATTTTTCGAAGCTTTTTGCCAAAGGGAATGAAATCGAGAAATGTTTTTCTTTCTTTAAGGAGACTGCTTAGGCTTGGTAAGTACAACTTAAACGTTAAAAGTTTATTAAGTTTATTAAGTTTATTTAAAGCTTACTTTCATCATAATACGAGTGTAATATGCGAATATGAAGTGTGGGGCAGCCTCCCACTATATGGAGTGACCAACTGGTAAGAAATGCTGGAAGTCGATGAATGAAGGTGGCTCAGGAGCGTGCTTTATGGCGTTCCTATGGGAAGGGTAATATTCAGCACTGCACTTGTGAAGGGCTGTAAAGAATAAATGAAAATCACTGGCTTCACAGATATGACTTTTATGATTTAAATATTTGATACAATAAAACGTCGAAAGCTTCGGTGCGCGCGTTCAAACATCAATTTGAAATGTTCACAGACATCACAGATCAGATTTCGGGAACTGCTAGTATTAGAATACACAGAAAGTATTTCACTGGATTTCGAACAGATTAGCATCCGTAATAACTAATATTAACTTACATTCACATTTTTATTCACATTTAGGCAAAAACTACTTATTAAATGAAACTAGTTTTACGGATTTTATTGCGTTTTATATTTGACTTTTTAATTCCTGGCGTATGGGGGGTGCTTTACAGCATCCATAGTGACGGAGGTGACTGAGGTTTTTTACGACTCGATGTTATAGTTAGCTCGGCTACCTTTTGCTTTTAAATGTTATTGATATTATAGACACTGTAGTCTCGTAAATAATCTAGATACTGTAATATTCATTATCATTAATCTCCTTCTCTTAAGTCCTTCAAGACGGTGTCATTCCTTACTTTTGTATAAATACTATGAGAGTATATTTTCTATTTTTAATGCCGAAAATACCACGTGTGATTAACAACGACGAGCTTGTTAATTAATATTATTACCGTTATTCCAATCTGTATTCGGTACTAGGAACGTCTCGTGTATCATGTTAGCTTCCAAGTCCGGAACAATTATTTATCGGTCGTGCAGTGCTGCCACCTGCCACTAAACACTTTTCTACAGCTATTTTATAAAGCGATGTATTTACGTTTTACTCTATTTTTGATGTGTTTTACGCTCTTTAAATTTTTTTTTGTTTTGTGTCGCTGTAAGAGTGTACAACTAAATAAAAATGTTATTTTTGGCTAAAATTTGTAACTCAGTGTTGCACTGAAGAATCAATTTCATCTTAAATTCGTAACACCCTATTCCACCGTAATTTACCCAGATCTTAGTAACTAAAAGTAAGCAGATGAAAAATTCATATACCCTATAGATTCAAATAAACATGGTGTTTTGTGTTAGATACTTGACAGTTTGGCAAGCAGTGGTAGGGCGCTTGCAAAAAATTGACAGCACGTCGGCAACCCAGGTTCGATTCCTGCCGGAGCCAGTGAAATTTTTAATTACAATTTCATGTGCTAAAGTGGAAACTTGAAATCCTGAGGAATAACTATATTTCATAACATTTGTAAAGTCCGCTAAGAAGCAAAGCGGTTAACGAATTGCTTTATGGCCCTCTCATAATTAAGGGGAGGCGCTGTGCCATGTCAATTAGGAGGTCTATGGAAGTAGATTTAATTTTTTAACATTTTATTTTTTTGTTCTCACATTTTCTAGCGTTAGCAAAATTCCTGACACATCACGCTAAGACCAACGTTCTGTTAAAATCAAGGGATTCCGAGACTGACTTTGTTTTATATTATCCTGTTCCTGAGGCAAATGGTGGTTTGGTTACTGCGAAGATCAATAAATGATACACGGATACAAAGATGCCTTATCACCCCTGTAAATATAAAATAAAATGCCACATACTCTATGTTTGTAATTATATTGGCACTTGAACCCTTCAAATAGAAACACAGCAGCTCCCATACCCTGCAGAATGAAACACAGCTGTGGGTACACTGCTAATAGGCAGGAGAAACATGCGTAAGAGGGTCGCATCATCAAAAATTATCTTATCTAAAGGCTATATAGAAAAGAACCCCTTCCACCTGTGTAATTGTACAAATCTATTTTATAAATTTCTGCATTTTGTAGCGACATGGTATGTAAATTAAAGTTTTATGACTAGGACTTGTCATGCTACAGTATAGAAAGGGAGATATATGGTTGTAATAAATTGAAGTAATTGTATGGCATAACGTCATTAATGTAAGGCGAATCGCCTGAATTCTTTTAAAATTGATACGTAAGAGGTATATTCATAAAGCAATGTATCATCTGAATATTGTCTGTTATTTAAGAAAAAAATTAAATTAATGCTGTGGTTTCTATTAATTTAAACTATACAAACTTCAAATCTTGAAACTCATTATATTATAAAACAAAATGATTGCATTTTTTCTTCCAGACCGATCCTGTCGACACAGTTCCATTTGGTGAACACCAGACAGTTAATGCTGAGAAGTACGACACTGTTTGCCCTGTGGCAGTCCGCTACAGTTTAATTTTAAATTATTATACAAATGGTTGTAACCCATTTTATTCTAACAACAAACAAAAACGTTTTCTTTTATATATTTTGTGAACCCTGTTAATATGGAAAATACTTTAACTTTACCTTCGAAATTGTTTTTTTTTATTAATTGAGATGTGTAGGTGTCCTTTTTAAAGTCTGTGTTATTTTGCGAGGATTTGAGATCTATCAAATCTGACATAATGGTTGGGACAATCCTAATATAATGGTTTAAATTAAGCGCGTTAAAATACATAAAATAAGTTTTATTCCATGTGTATTATTTACGTAAATATAAAAAATCATTATGAAACTCGCAAACCTTTTTACTTGCCAATCTTAGGCCTCAGGGGTGATAACGCAACAACATTCACTTATATACTTGAATTCGATTGTCACCCCTATTGTATAAAAGATCAACTTAAACCGTAATCATGATATTAAATGAGATGTAACTTCCTATAAAGTTTACGCGCGTGTCCTCGTCTGTCCTTAAACGTTAGTAGTTAACAAGTCAAGTTAACAACTGATGAACAGTTTAAAGCTTTGTACTTGACCATGAGGCTTCAATTAAAGTTTTCAAGTAGTCACAAAGGTTATCAAACCGTAATTAGTCTAATTGATAAACGTGGTAGAGCCATGCTGCAGCTATATTATGGTTGTAGTACGAATGAGTGTGTTTGACCGGGGAAGGACCACGCTCTCACAGAATACCAGCGTAAAATAGCAGCTTAATACTGCTATGTTTCGTATGGTGAGTGTAGAGATCTTTCCCTTTTATACTGGAAACGAGGCATTCCATATTAGTCCTCAGGGTAACAACGCATCTGCGTTTTGATTCTTAATCGAGGATAAATGTATTGTAGATAAATTTCTATTGGCCACAGCATCCACATGATTTCCACATGATATCACATGACGTTGTATACAAACTTTTACGTACCTCTAAATTATTCCATGAGTGTATAATTCAATTATTAGAATGAGGCGTTTAATGAATATAATCAAGTAAACGGACAAAGAAAATCTTAGAATAGTGACATACATAATAAACATAATAAAATTGTTGTGTTGTCTTAAAACATTTATTTGTAAGTGTTGTTTTCTTAAAAAAATATTTTATTTGAAAACCTGAGAAGCGATATTTTAATATTTTATAAAATAAAATCAACTTTATTTGAAACTATATATTATATAAATTATAAAAATATTAATAATCTAGAAATTTTACTGTATTTCAAACTCATGAGCTATTTTCTTGTACGTTAATAAAAATATATAAATGTACGAAATATGGAACACACATTGTGTTTTTCAGTTAGATGTTTTTGTATTTGTAGTTATTATTTACTTTGCCTTTGAAAGTAGTTTTGTAATATAAGTAGTGAAAATAGTTCGCCAAGTTAAAGTAAAATAAGTTGCCGCTAAGACAGTTAGTTATTGAATTTACGAACACTTTCTAGTAGAGCGAGGAAAAGCTTAATTTTGTGCATGAAGTTTTTATCAAGTGTGAGTGCAAAAAATGTTTAAACACAAGTGAACCCCGCTCTCAATTTATTTTCTAAAACGTGATGTATATTTTAAATTTTTTTGCTTTATCATTATTAAAATATAATGCATAACTTAAATGCTTAAGCTAAAGCTTTAGAAGAGAGCGTTAGACAGAGCGTGCAGTGTAGCGGCGCAAGCGGCTGCATCCCGAGCGCCACTCCACACACTGCAACACAAAGCGTGTGCTCGTCGTGCTCGTGAACTCTCCGCCCCTCTGCGCACTAATGCTCAAGTAGAGATGACAGGGTGGCATACATCCCGAGTGCCACTCAGCACGCTGCAAACAAAGCGTGTGCTCGTCGTGTTCGTGAACTCTCCGACCCTCTGCACGCTAATGCTCAAATTAAGACGACATGGTGGCATACATCCCGAGCACCACTCAGCACGCTGCAAACAAAGCGTGTGCTCATCGTGCTCGTGAACTCTCCGCCCCTCTGCACGCTAATGCTCAAGTAAAGACGAAAGGGTGGCGTACATCCCAAGCGCCACTCAGCACGCTGCAAACAAAACGTGTTCTCGTCGTGCTCGTAAACTCTCCACCCTCTGCACGCTAATGCTCAAGTAGAGACGACAGGGTTGCATACATCCCGAGCAGCGCCATTTAGCTCGCTGCAAATAAGGTGGGTGGACCATGGAATTCTATGCTCATGCTCTGATATGCTCAAAGGCCAATTATTAAAATGTCGTAGTTATTGCCATGTGATGACAAATTCCCCTACTTACACAAACATCCATCGAACTGAAAATCACAGACGCGGTGGCGAATCGCTCTCGCTACTATTTTGGCAGTACGGTCCCTCACTTTATTGATTTCGGGAATCGAAGACGTTAAATTATTTAATAATAATATAATAATAATAAGTTAATTAATTATATAATATCTCCATTATCTTCTCATATGACGTTATGATCATTATCATCTATTTAAGGTGTTGGTAGGAAAAGAGAAAACTAAGTTTTTTAGTAATAATTTCCATTAGACGCAGATTAGTGTTAAGTTTAGCAAATCCATCAACGACGGAAAAGACCCATGTACACCAGACAGAAAGAAGATGTCATCATGATCTATTACATATACGCGAACATTAAAATGAAACTAGTTTTTACGGATTTTATCGCCCTTACTAACCTTATTCTATATACCCGACCTTTCGAGCTGTTTACAGCACCGATGGTTACGAGTGAAGACTGAGGTGATCGTCGTCACAATGTCATAGTTAATCAGAACCAGATGAAAATTATTAATTTTTGTCTGTTTGTTACAGAGTGAGGGATCTGTGACAATAAATAGCTAGCGGCCGAACTCCAACACGTCAAGCAAGTTTTGCATGACAACAAACTTCGGGGCCCGCGCCTACGTCACAGTGAACGAGTGAAGCCGGCCACAATCGAGCGTGTGCCTGCTGTACCGCCATATTTCAGAGGTGTCACTGACAAGATTGTCTACAACACAAAGTGTGATTCCATTAGATCTTATTTCAAGCCTCTACACTCGCCATATGACACACAGCAGCATTAACCTGCTATTTCATGCGGGTTATTATATACATACACTCACTCATAGGAAAACCTAAAATACCACAACACAACAGCAAAATTTCACGATAATATAAGTTCATACTGCGTAGATCGGAACAAAAATTAAAAAAAAATATTTTTAGTTAGGAGGTAGCCGTGGTTAACTTTGAAATTGGGACGTCGAACATCACAGTGCCCCCGTGACCGTGGATGCTATAAAGTGTTCGAAAAGTGGGGAATATGAAATAAATTACTATACACGATAATATTAAATTTGTTGTTTTATTTAAGAAGATGTCACTTGAGGGCTTTAAATATCACCCCACACAAACGTTCAACCCTTTAATAATATAATAAAAATATAATAAATGTATAAAATAGAATAAATGAAAAACAGCAAGTAATTACATATTTCTTATAGCAGTCTTCCACTTTAAGGAGTGATGACCTGGTAAGAAATGCAGGAAGTCATTGGATGCATGTAGCTCGGGAACGTGAGCGCAAGAGAAGTAATCTTCGGGGAAATGAGTAAAATTCCTGAAATGACCTTAAAATCGTTAGAACATTTTAACATGTAAAAAAATTAAGTCTTTGTTTAACTTGAAAATATTTTAAAGCTTTTTTTCTGCAAAATATTTGAAAACAAATTGTCGGTATTAGTTATTACCCAAGCTTTTTTTAATTTAATATTCAATCCAAAAAAAAACTTATAAAACAAAATAACACGTTTGTTGTAAAAATATCATACAACTTCTTCATACATAAACACTCACGCCTGTCACCCAGAGGGGTAGGCAGAGACTACAGACTTCCATTTGGCACGATCCTGACACACCTCTCTCGCCTCCTTCACATCCATACACCTACGCATGCATGCTCGTCGGTTAAGGGTACTCCTTCAACTTCTTCATGTGGTTTTAAAAGTTGGATAAGAGAAATTTCAAGAATGTTTTATGACAACCAAGACGGCGGAAGGTTCATCTATACACAATTATATAATGCCAGAACTTAAATATGTAGGTGAGTAAAATGAAGCACCGTCTGAATCAGTCTGAGTCACCTAATGGTATTCCTGGTAAGCCACAGACTAGACTTTGTGTTTGTTTTTGTAGCACTGTGGTATTTACGTTTTACCTATTGGATTTGTTTTTTGGAATTATTTTAAACACCTATGTATACTTTACAAGAGAGTTTAAAAGCTTGAAGTTTGAAACAAATTTTAAAATAATACAACACGCAGTATTTTTATTTATTTTTTATTTTGCAAAAGACAATATGATAATAATTAATTTATAAAGAAACCTCTTGCGCATCGATTTTAAAAGAATGCAGCCGATTCGACTTACCTCATGACGTTATCCCGTACGATGGCTTCACGTTATTGCGTCCATATATCTCCCTTTCAATACTGTAACCTGACAAGTTGCAGCCATAAAAATTTAATTTTAAATAGACAATAAATAAGATTGAAAAGTACACTTGGACATGTAAAATTAATAATTTGCTTCTATTTCCTGGTGGTTCCCGGGTTCTTTTTCTAAATACCCTCTAGTTTAAGCAGTCAGGGTTGATACTGTTTTTTTTTCGATTCAAGGAAGCTAGGAAGAGTTTGTGTTTTAGTATGAACCGTTAGGATGCCAAAATAATTATATATGGCATTTCATTTTAGCTTAAAGTGGTGACAAGGCACTGCTTGCCTTCTGTCCGAAGTTCGTTAATGTTGTGAATGGACTGCATCAGACATACATAAACACAATCCGGTAAGATTGTTAGCTCGTTTGTCAAGTTAGCAGTAAGCTTTCCAGCTAAACTTGAAACACATGCTGTTGAATAATGGATTTGAACATATGGCGTTAAATTGTATAATCCGCACTCTAAACCATTAAGTTACCATGCATCGTGGGTTCGAAGTTCGAACAGAGTGCAATGTACACGTAAATTTGTTACACGGGGAAACAGTTAGTTTTGTGTTAGAGCTCCCGTTTACACTATTTATATATCAAGGTTTAATTATGAAATCTTAAAGTACTGCAATTCAACGATTGCAAGACCTTAAATTTTATTTGCTTCAGGCATTATCCGATATTTGAGTCCCTTTGACATGACATTAATTCATGCTAGCTATTCTGGCTGCGTTACGCGATGAGATTTGACTGTTGAAATTAAGTTGTGTTATTATTATTCAGTTGTCTGTCCCAAATTTGCTCATAATTGACTTAAGGCAAAGAATATACACTACGCGAAAAGAAACGACACTTAAGCATGTGTGCACGTAAAATCGCTTGTGGCTATGTGTGGGTGTCTGGATGTGTGCGGGGGCCTTGAGAGGCGCGCGGGGCGTGGAACGGGCAGTCGCCGACTGCCCTGGCCGAGGGCTAGTAGTAATACCGATATTTGTCAATATTAGTTAATATGAATGCGTCAAGTGATATAATGTTTCAATTAATATATGATTATTACTGATATCTTAATGTACATATTACCATTCTATTCATGTAGGTATTAAGTTTATGTTACCAAGTAACGTTATTGGTTTTTATAGCCGTGTATGCAAGGTTTATATGCTTTGATAAATATTAATGTTGTTATTAAATAAATGATATTATAGTATATGTATAAGTATTACTGAAAGTGATTTTAAGTGATTAGAATTAAAATAAATTCCACTGCACAAAACAAGGGCCCTTGTTTTGTTAGTTTAATTTTTAATAATGTTTTATGATACCTAAAAATATGTGAACTCATTTTAATGAAAGTCGTTATGATCTTAACAACAATTATGGGGAAATATCAAACAATAAAACTAATATATTGCCAATAATTTTATTATATTACATTAACTAAAATATACACTATTAAAAATACCACTAGAGAGTCAAGAAATTTTTGATATCTATAACGAGTTTTTGTATTTGTTCATTGTTGTATTTATGGATTATTTCATTAGAAATAGAAAGACTTATCTCCTCAACACATAGGGAACAATTTGTTGGCCGCCATATCCCAGAAAACCTGCATACCTTTGGATTTTCTAAAAAAAATATACATGCTACGAATTTTTGCAATTGTTAGAAATAATAATGAGAATTAAAAAATTAATCGAAAAATTGAAAAATATATAAAAGTTAATTATTTTTAAAGGATAGTAGGTAACACTGATTATTGCGTACTGAAATAAGTGTTGGTTAATTATTTAAGATTATCATTAACTGTCGTGCATATTTGGTTCTGTCGGAAGTTTTAATATCCCTCATTTAATAAAAGTTGATTTAAAATTGAACGTATCTTTCACTACCCAAATACATAAGTTTACATAATATATAACACATACCTACTATGTACATAGTATATAGTTATCTGCGTACTATGTATCTTCTTTGGTACAAGTCTATAATATTCCATTTCGGTTCGATATCAACCCCAGCGTTACACGCTTCGACTCAAGGTCACCGGCGCTTAAGCTCTCACGTACAGGGAGTGTCACCGCTGTGCTTAAGGGCCACCGTCAACTGTTGCGGCACTGTCAAAAGCGGGTAACAGTGACGGATTTGGATTGTGTTAAAAATTGATGTAGAAATTTAATTTTTGTTTCATTCATTGGAAGATGGGATTTCATTCATTTGGGGATGAGTCGCTCGCGTTCGTAGGCTCCGACCACATAACCTTTAGGCCCACCCTACACGTGTCCCCCGGGTGGTGCTAAACGAGCGACAAAGCCGAAAAAATAGACTCGGCTCCTCGCCGTATGGTAGCGGCGTAAAATCTACCACCACCCTTTGTTCGCACCATGAATCAGGAAATAAAAGAAATGGCCCCGAGTTCCCGGCGTCCCTTAAATGGGGTGCGAAGAATCTCCGGGAGAAAAACCGGCGACGACACCCGTCACGTTCTGTCTCCCGGAGGGGCGAAAAGTGGATTGCGGAAACCCGTCTGGCTACGCTTAATGTATGTATGATGAATGAAAGAGGAATAGATGTGTTATGTGTGAATGAGACGAAACGAAAGAGAAAGGATGCCACTGCACATGGCACGTATACCGCGTATTGGTCTGGTGTAGACGAGACCGAACGGACATGCCAGGGAGTCGGTTTCATCCTTTCAGAAAGAATGGGTCAATGTGTGAAAGAGTATATGTGTAAGTCCGAGACTGCTATGGATGCGAATGAAAGTGGGCTTAAAGAAGCTGTTCCTGCTAGGGGTGTACGCCCCAGACATGTCTAAGCCCACTTACATCCGAGGGCAGTTTTGGGACATGGTAAGGATGGTGTTGACAAAATGTAAGGAAAATGAAAATATTATTATGTTAGGAGACTTTAATGGAAGGGTTGGGGTGAAGAGGTCTGGTTATGAAAGGATATTGGGAACGTTTGGTGATGAAAGTATAAATGAGAATGGTGAAGACCTCCTCACCGTATGTGCGGAAAAGAATCTTTTTGTGACGAATACCTTTTTTCGTCATAGAAGGTTCACATGTATACATGGGAAAGAGGTGATGATAGAAGCATGATAGATTTTGTAATTGTGGATGAAAGAATGAGGAGTGCAGTCGTAGATACAAGGGTTTACCGGGGGTCCAACGTAGGGACGGATCATTACTTGGTCATACGTCGAATTAATGGTCTTTTCAAGCGTTGGCGGCATCGGACATCTGTGTCTACCACTGCGTTAAAGCGTATAAGAATAGAGAAGTTACAAGATGAAGATGTGATAGAGAAGTATAAATGTAGACTGAGAGAAAATATTAGATGTTTGAATGAGTTGTGTATAAATGATTTAGACTTGAATACTCTATGGGATAATATTAAGAAAGGTTTGGTGGATACTGCCACCGAAGTATGTGGTGTTAGTAAGAGAACAAATGAAAGGAAAAGTAATAATACGTTATGGTGGGATGATGAGGTACGGGTGGAAGTTGAATCAAAGAAGAAAGCATGGTTAGATTTACTAGCACTCTCAACCAAAGCCGGTAATTCTTCTTGTATGAATAATGAGATTGAAATAAAAAAGGCAGAATTTAGACGTATAAATAAGAGAGTAAAAGAAGTTGTTGAAAGGAAAAAGAAAGAAAGAACGGATAAGAATGATAGAAAGATATCTGATAATTTCCGGGCTAACATAAAAATGTTCTGGAAACTTGTAAGAACTGCCAGGGGAAATACAAAACAGCCTATAATAAATGCTATAAGAGACGAGAATGGATGTATTCTGAATGATGAAGTTTCGAATTTAAACAGATGGAAGGAATACTTTGAAAGCGTGTTTATGAGTGAGGAGTCGTCTGAATTAAATGAACAAGAAATTCCGAAAGAAGTGGAAAGGGGTATGTAGATAAGTGTAGATGAAATAATGAAAGCAATGAAAAGCATGAAAGCAAGTAAGGCAGCTGGATATGATAGAGTATCAATCGAGATGCTAAGGGCTGGAGAGGAAGTGGTGGCAGGCCTGCAGTACACCTTGTTTAATTTATGTTGGGAATTAAAACGGGTACCGGATGACTGATGTAAAGCAGTTATAGTACCAATATATAAGGGACTAGGGTCACAGCAGGACTGAAAAAACTACCGCGGTATCAGCTTGCTTAGTATTGTGGGTAAACTGTATGCTAAGGTGTTAATTGAAAGAGTTATGAAAGAAACTGATGGAAAAATTTGGGATGTGCAAGCGGGTTTAGAAAGGCAATGGGATGCACATATCAAGTCTTTTCCATGCGCACGATTGCGCAGAAGTTTTGGTCAAAACCCAGAAAGTTTTTTGTGCGTTCATGGACTTGGAAAGGGCTTATGACAGAGTGGACAGGAATGTGTTATGGCAAACACTGAACTCATATGGGTGGAGCGCTGGTTTGATACGGGCATTAAGGTCTCTTTATAGGGACTCTAGTGCTTGTGTCAGGATCAATGGGGTCTACTCGGACTGTTTTGGCATCCAAAAAGGTGTCAGAGAGGGCTGTGTAGCTTCCCCTTGGCTTGTAAAGAATGGGCGAGTTAGCCGTCAAATGCCTTTTGTATGCCGATGATCAAGTCATATTTGCGTCATTGGCGGCTAAGTTGCAAATGATGGTTACATTAATGAACTGGGAATTAAAAGAAAGGGGAATGAAAGTGAACGCAAGTAAGACGAAAGTGATGGTTTTTGAAAGAGAAGAAAGCAAAACGGTATGTGAAATAAGAATAGAAGGAGAGTTAATTGAGCAAGTGGATGAGTTTGTGTATTTGGGATGTGTATTTAGGAGGGGTGGTAGATATCATAGGGATACAGAACGACGAGTAAATGCAGGGAATAGAGTGAATGGGGCACTACACTCTATTATGAATAACCAGAATGTGTCAAAACAGGCATGTATGGTAATTCATAATGCTGTGTTAGTACCTACTTTAATGTATGGTAGTAAAAGCTGGGTGTGGTAGAAGAAGCACGAAAGTAGAATAAATGCTGTAGAAATGCGGTCTTTAAGGAATGTGCTAGGGTTGAATCTCAATGATAGGGTGAAAAATTGCGTGATAAGAGATAAATGTGTTATGCAAGATGATGTTGTGACCAGGATTAAGAAAGGAATGCTTCGGTGGTTTGGTCACGTAGAAAGAATGAATGAGGAAAGAGTGACAAAAAAAATTTATATGGCAGATGTAAACGGCCGAGTCGGGGAGGGACGCCTTAGAAAAAAGTTTATCGACCAAATTGGCGATATTTTGAAAATGGGCCACGTTAGAAGTACCCTTAACCGACGAGCATGTATGCGTAGATATATGGATGTAAAGGAGGCGAAAGAGGTATGTCAGGATCGTGCCAAATGGAAGTCCGTAGTCTCTACCTACCCCTCTGGGTAACAGGCGTGAGTGTTTATTTATGTAGAAGACTACAGCCTATTAAAACAACGCTAACGGCCAAGTGCCTAATATAAACCTCCTTCAAAGATTGACTTAAAGGGGGAATATTTGCCATAGTTAGTGTTTTTTAGTTTTTTTTTTTTTTACTTGTAACCAGAAAGATTCGGCTGCTAATATTCGGTTCCATAATATATAGTATAGTATTATATTCAAACGTTTTTCTTGTATCAACCTGCTTTAAATAATCGCATTCAATCATCTTCGTGTAAACAGCTGCTTAAGTACAATTTTAGAATGGAAATTTGCGCATTCAATAATTGCTGTACATGAAAATTGCATCATATAAATGGACCTTAAAACAGACAAAATGAAATTAATTTAATATAGTCCCTCTTTGGGCATAATTTAAATATTAATAGGCCCATTATATTTAGGTAGTTTAGCCTTAAATTAATTAAAAATTTATTTAGTTATTGGTCGACCGTCCAAACACGAAATTGCAGCAAATACCCATCTGCAAAGCGTGGTGAGTACCGTTACCGTTTACGTTAAGGTCTATTAAAGCCCACTGCTGAACAAAAGCTTCCCCTATAGATTGCCTCATAGGTAGGATATTTGCCACAGTTGCCACGATTGGCAAGCGGGTTGTAACCGCAGTTTATTTATTATTTTTAGTCGTCCTTAGGAAGACGCTGCTGTTCATCTCCTAATTTCATTTTCACCTCTTACGGCATCCACGCTATGGTATGCGGTAATTAATATTCTTACACCGCCACTAGACGGTATGTGGTCATACGGTTGTAAGTACGATTATCTTAAACCGTACTGTAAGTGAGACTGTCAAAGTAAGTCGCGTCGAGTGTTGTTATTTTTTATTTAGCACATTCTAAAGAAGAGACCGGTATAAAATTATAATATAAACTGCACAGATCACAGATTATTCTAGTACGGTTTTTTAACATAATTTATGTTTTATTACGCAGTCCTTATTGGCAAAATGAATTTAATATTTCTACATGTTAGTCGTACAAGCATCGACAAATTCTTCTACAGGAAATACATCACTTAAATACAAGAAAAATCTCCGGTAGCTGCCCCTAACTTGCCTTTCTAAGAATATTCCAATTGATGACGAGGCCTGCGAATGAAATTTGATTTTATTGCTTGCCAGGTATGTAAATATGAAAACGTCTTCCAGACCGAATAAAGGTCACGGCGTCTCAGTTTCAAGGTGACTAGCCACTGGCGCAGTACAGGATTATTGTGCCCGAGTGTATGCGCAAGCACAGATGCTGTCGCTATTCCCTTGCTTGCACAGTTCATTGGGACGGCAATCCGAAACGACCGCAGACCAGGCTCAAGACCTACGACTTTACGTTCTTACCGAGGCACGGGGGTGAAACACCGCCCACTTCCTGATTCCGGGCTAAGAATTTCTTGACATAAGAACTCAATACCTCTGTTTGGTTTGCCTGATACATTATTCGAAAACGCGACCACATGAGCAGTCCCGTTTACGACTTCTAGACCAACGTCGCCCCATGTAAATATAGTACAGCTGGAATTCGTATATTCATATAATGGTGTTTATATAAAAATACTTTATATGTCCAGATTATAGAGCTAAATCCTTAAAAACTTTTTTAATATAAAGTTTTACAATAAATATTAGTTAGTAAATTGTTGATAATGAAAACCCAAAACAATTACCTAACAATTGATATTCCCCGCGTCACAGAGCCAGCGTCACGTAGCGTAATAAAATTATCATTAACTGCGTCATTGCTCCATTACAGAATCCGAGTTAATCAGCTTGATAGGTATGATTGTATTAATTTAAATAAGGTTTGACACTGATAGAAACTGCCTCTATGAGAAGTAAAAACATGTTATGAAGGAGCCTGCCCATAGCGCAACGAACTCTTATTTAATCCTTATTTACGGCGGATGCACCCTAGGCGGACTTCGATATCAATTGCGGGTTGGCTAAGATTTCCACCACGACACCTAATTGAATTTGACAAGAAACACCGGTTACAATCTCATTCATAGTTTAATACTTAGGTCTTAAACATTGCTTTCAAGGCTTGTCTTGTCTTTTCAACACAATATCTTGGACCCGTATCTAAACATGTTAAGAAAATTAACGCCCAATTGTCCGTGGCACTCACTATATAGCACGCGTAGCTCGTAGCTGCACATTACAAGCACAAACGTCTCAATATTCTACATTTATCGATATCCTAGCGTCGCGTCGCTTCATAAAGTCTACATAGTTGTCACCCGTATTCTCAATAGTATAAGCGCTTGTATTCAATATTTTACATTTATTTTTAAGCAGTTTGTTATACGTTCTCATTTACTTACGTTGAGTTTCACTGGAACAACCTACAAGTAACGTGAAATCAAGAAAATAATTTCAATCTAAACCCGCATATTATAATTATTATTCAAATTCATAAACAATTTCTCGCACCGTCTGAATCATGCAAATATACACCAACGGTTGACGACATCTGCGATTGGATTAGGATATTAAAGAGCCTTGATTCAATCCTTGTTTGTTTACGTAGAGTTTTAGTAACATTGTCGAATCACTGAGTGATATTTTGCATAAAAGTTGTCCCAATTTTACTTAAAAAAATAATACTCTAGGTAAATTACGTAATAATTAAATTTGAAAAATCTTAATTTACAAAAACTTTGAAGTCAGTTGCTATTAGTCAAACAGTAAAATAGTTGACTTATAACAACTTACTGATATTTTTTTATATATTAAAAGTTTTCAAATTTAATCATTACATAATTTACTTAGTGTATTAATTTTTTAGGGTCATTCAATTTTGAAAACGATTAACTAAACATATTTGCTAAGGTTTATGTTCCTTTTATTAATTGAACGAATCCTTCTACATATTCATACAACTATTTTCTAACCAGTAGTAGTAAAAATTTTAAGGAATTATAAATTATATTTCGATTTTTAATACATATTGTAAGCTATGTAAAGTAGAAACTTATACCATTTTAATTATTATTAAATTAAGTATCAATAGAAAATAAAATATAAATTTAGCCTATATATAGTAATATATAGTATAGTAATATATTAAAACAATTGTTGGTGAGTGTGTACAATTTTGAAAGTCACTTAGAGCTAACCAATTTTGATTGCACTAACTGAACTTAGAGTGAAATTATATTTCTAGATTTATTTTTGAACCGTTGAGTCGGTGCGTATTTTTATGCAAACAGATCAAACAATGCCCATATATTGAACCTCAAAGTGAGAGTGAACAGGCAGTGAATATGTTTTTAAAATAATTGTCCTTACCATTTATTATTTCACATAGATACGTAGGTCACTCAAAAAGTTTTGAGATGTTTGAAGTTTAAAAATGGAACGCACCCGTGTTATATGTTTCTAAAAAGCAAATTTATTTAAAAATAGAACCCTCAATCATATCTCAATATAAAAAAAAACCAAAAAACAAAGTTGTATTAATTTTCCTGCAACGCTTTTCATTTAAAACTATGGATCTTAACCGTGAACATTTGCGCGCTATGATCTATTATGATTTTAAATTTGGTTTGACTGAACAATTAAATTTACAACGGTTACAATCGGCATTAGGGGACTCAGTTTCATAACGCACAACAATTTTTAGGTGGTTTGCTGAATTCAAAAGGGGTAAAATTAACCTTAAATATGACCAAAGAACCGAAGCCCCCAAACAGCAGTAACGGCAGAAAATGTATATAATGTAAGGACTACTGAAATGTTGGTGCAAGAAGACCCACGAATCACAAATACGGAAACATACATGTAGAATGGTATGAATGCATTCATACCATTCTATATCAACATCTTGGAGTAAAGAAGCTTTGTTATCGATGGATCCCTTGTTTGCTTTTCGAAAGCGAAAAACAGACACTCGTGAGGATTGGTGCCATAAAATGCGTCTACGTTTTGAAAACGGGGCATCTATGCATGTTTCAGAAATCATTACTTTTTTTTAATTTATTCTTATAAAGACTGTACATTATTTATGTTTTAAATTTTGCCAAACTGTAATCCAGTTTGTTGGCAATAATAAATAATAAAATACTGATGACGACACAAGAATCTATTAATATTATCCGAAAAATAAAAGGCAATCATCGATATGGGTATACTCAGAAGGACAGTTACCGACAAAACTGTAAGGATCTCGCAATGTCGGCAAGAAAATGTCGTTTAGTTTTTTTTCGCGGAGCGAACATTTGTCGACGTTAATGCTAAAAAATTGTAGGTCAGTCAACTCTTAATGGTATACTACAGTTGCATTACCCAAAGCTTTTCAAGTTGTGCGGGAGAGAAGACCGGGCTTCAGGGAATCAGCTATATTGAGGAATCTGGTGTTCAAACTCTAAGTCACTCACCCTACTTCACTGACTAAGCTACTTGTGATATCTTTTTATTCCCAAGCATTGATTTATATTCCCAAGAGTCAAATAAAAAATAAAAGGCAAGTTTTTTCAAGCGCCGAAGAAGTCGTGGCTGCCTACGAAGAAGCGATTTCCGACCTGTCAGATCAAGACTGGCAAATGTGTTTTCAGAGTTGGAGTTTAGGCGAATGGATCATTGTATAGAGCAGGGTGGAGAATATTCTGAAAAGATGTAAAATAATTATTACTCAACTGCACTTGTAGTTTAGCGTATTTTTATTTTTGATTTACGTTTCACGTATGAAACAAAATTAAAAATGTTTTACTTCTGACACTATATTCATAAAAGTACAAATGAAATATTAAAAAAAATATTTTAGGTTTTATTCATAAATTTATTCATGTAACTTAGTATCAGCCGTAGTCTACAGTCATAGAAAAATATATTAAACCTTGGTTCTGCTTCCTCATTACTGCTTTCTTATATGAGTAGTCAAATTTTGCTTTACAGATTTATATATGATACAGTTCGTTAAATACACGCAATTCTTTAAATACTTAATACAAGTTAACACCTTTAATGTGGATAAATATCTAGACTAAATACAAATGAACTTACTCGCTACACAAAAATCAAATAGTTGGCATAACTAAAATGAAAGACTTTCAGTGCACGTATTCAAACATCAATTTGAAACGTAACGAAGTGTTAGTGGATGTGATGGAGTTCAACTCGCGAATTACTGGTGTTGATATTCAAATAAAGTATATAACTAGTGTGTTAATTTTCTCCACAGCTTTATATTTTGTTTCGCGAAGCTTATTTCAGTTAATATTTTAGGCAAAAAGTTATTTGCCTAATATCTATAAAAATAACCCATGAATTTTAAAATATTAAATTCAGATAGAATGATGATCGATTTCAGATGAACGCTTAAATAAATTGGTTTTTGGATCAAGACTTATTGTGCATATGCACGATAAAATCCGTAAATACTAGTTTTATTTAAATATGCATCTGTATCACTGTCACTTGAACACTATATTTTATAACATATTTAATATTAATAATATCTAATGTTGGTTTGTGGTTTTGTAGTGTGTTTCGCATATTTTTATTCCCTTGTCGTACCCGTACACTAAAAGTTCTGCGCTCGTTACCGCTCGGAAATGTTTGAATTTCGAATGATATATTTTTCGAAACATAACGAACTCATATATTGATAAATATATTTTTATATGGAAGTCACATGTTAACTTTTTTATCAAAATTTTAATTTCGTTATCCATACTAAAAATAAAGTTGACACGATACGATTTTATGGCGATGAGTTTTTATGATTTTAAAGGTTTACTATTTCCTTAAAATTGCACTGCTAGTCTTAAAATGTTTTTGGTAATGAAGTATGTTATTTTAGCACTATTAATCGTTGGTGCGCAGAATTTGAGCGTGTTCCTCGTCACAATAAAATTCTTGAAGGCCGACCCTCAACTGCGATCACTGAGGATAAAATTGCTACTTTCTTGACTAATTAAACAAAACCGGCGCATCACCTATGAGGATATTCGAGGACATTTGGATATTAGTATAAGTCAAATACAAAAATAAATTACATGAGAACTCTGTCATTTTTGGCTTCTGAAATAGTTGAGCTAGTGATTCACACCGCAAACAGTTCAGACCATGCACCATGCAATTTATTTATTTCCAAAACTCAAAAAATTTATCAATAAGTAGATCGACATTTACGAAGGCCAGAAGAGACCGTGATAGCTCTCAACCTGCATGTGATGAACATGTCCTCAGACCAATTGTCCTTATGCTTTTAAATGCTTTGAACGAATAAAAAATGTTTAAAATGTAATGGAGAATAATTTAAACGCATTAAATATATATATTTACATATAATTTGTTTTATTTATGAGTTACTCATCTTTGACAAAATTGCCCAAAATGACTTTACTATAATAGGATACCGTAAATATAATTAAGTATATTTCTGTATTATATTGTTTTAGCACCATTAAAAATCGTCACAATATTTAGACCTGATAGGCGAAGTGGTCGAGTCAACAGTAAATTTTATATTTACTTTGAAAAAAATTTGGGAATGAACATATTACAAAGAAGTACATATAAGAATGAAGTGAAGAAGAACGTCTGTTCAAGATAGACAAACACACTGACAGATAACTGAAATGAAACCTTTATACGTGGTAGAGCCAGGCCGCACCTATGTGATGGTTGTAGCATGAATGAGTCGGCTCAACCGGGGAAGAACCACGTTCTCACAGAATACCAGCGTAAATAGCAGCTTAATGCTGCTGTGTTTCGTATGGTGAGTGTAGATAACCGGAGACCCTTTTTACTGGAATCGAGGTATTTCACCTTAATTCACAGGGGTGACAAGGCATCTTCAGTCTTGATTCTTAATTGAGGTTAAATGTAGATGTCTATGGGCCACAGCATCCACTTATCATCAGGTAGTCCACAGGTTCATAGGCGGGAGGTGCGCGTTCGTAAGCTGTTCGCAACTGGCAAATGTCGTACTAAAGCGGGTATGCGCTCACCTTTGCGTCGAATGATTGATATCGATAATGATAACTTTGTTGACCCTGACATATTCCATCTTTCTGAGTTTATAATAATAATAATAATAAAAATCTTTATTCACAGAAAAACGTGTAACAAAATTTTCCATATTAATTACGATTGCAGGCATCAATATACTAGTAACATACTAGTAGGATATGGTTGATCGTTAGCGGCTGTACTAGTTTTATATTGAAAACTGTATTACAGACGCCAGCGCCTTCCACCGGACAATATAGGAAACAATTAGAGCAATGCCCTGTTTAGTGCTACATAATATTGAATCCGCTACATATGGAGACAATACTTAGAACAAGTATAAAAGAGTATAAAGGTATAAAAGAGAGGGATGGAATTGCGAGTGTACACGTAAAAAATTTGTAAATGTGTGTGTGTGTGTGTGTGTGTGTGTGTGTGTGTGTGTGTGTGTGTGTGTGTGTGCGCGTATGTGTGTGTGTGTGTGTTGTGTGTGTATGTGTGTGTGTGTGTGTGTGTGTGTGTGTGTGTGTGTGTGTGTGTGTGAGTATTAATGTGTGCATAATAAACCCTGCCCTATTTTAAACATCTAGGGATTGGTTGTGTCAAAGACAGCAGTCCTCACTAATTGTGTGATGTATTTTACGACTTTATCATGAGATATGGTTTAGTTAGCTCTATAGGGGGATCGCAAAAGCGCCTCTGTATCCTCGTATGAAAGTCTCTGCAGCCACTGCTTCAGTTCCTGTTTACACTTTCTTGCAGTAGTTCTATGGATATTTAGATCTTTATTAATCCTATTGTAAACATGACTACTTCGGACATAATATTGTCTGCGAGCTAAAGCGGTTCTGTGGGGGAGGTGTTCACATACCCGGTATTCCAGTCTTCGACTTACTTTTTGTGCGCGGTGCTCCATTGGGAGCGAACGATGTCTACGAAGTACCATTTGAAGTATGTAGAGTTGCCTGGCTGTGAGCACCTCACAGTCTTTATATAGTTGGGTAGTGGGGTAACGGTAATGCTTTTTCGTCATGACCTTTAACACAGCTCTCTGTGCACGCTCCAATTTTATAAAATGAGTGGGGCACGCTCCACCCCAGGAAGGGATGCAATAACTCCGAATAGACTGGGCCAGCGCAAAATAAACCAGTTTCAAGGTTTTTGTGTCCGCCGCATTCCTCAATTTTTTAAAAACTGGAATAATTTTTCGAACCCGGGATGCTATGTTATCTATTTGAGGTGTCCAGGTAAGGGTACTGTCGAGTATAATTCCCAGATATTTTATTTTATCCGTCTGTTCTATTGCCATGCATCCACAGTTTGCATTTGTCGAACCACAGTGGTGAATTTTGATGTAGGAGGGATCAGGTTTACGTTGTGTTGACTTTGATGCAGAAAAAGTAATATACTTGGTCTTATCAATATTTAGAGTCAGCAGATTATCACAGAGCCAGTTTGTTACAACACGCAGGGCCTCTTCCATTCTGCATCGAGCACTCTCCCAGGTTTTGTCATGTGCCAAGAGAACAGTGTCATCTGCGTACGTGATGATGCGGCAATTCGGAATAGTCAAGCGACAGAGACTGTTTATGTATACCAGAAACAGTGTCGGTCCTAGCACACTGCCTTGAGGGACTCCATAGGAAAGATATTTATCATCACTAAGAAAAGAATCTATTTTGACACATTGTCTGCGTTCTGAGAGATAGTCTCGAAAGATGTCCAAAGCCAAACCTCTTATGCCAATTTCATTCAGTTTTTGAAGTAGGATGGGGATAGAAACAGTGTCAAAGGCCTTTGAAAGGTCAAGGAAGGTTCCTATTATTTTGAATTTATTATCTATGTTTTTAGCTACTAAGTTGACTAGATCCATAACAGCGTCTTCTGTAGATAAGCCACTTCTAAAGCCGTATTGATTTTCTGATATGATTTTGTATTTGTTCAAGTAATTAATAAGCCTTGTGTTAAGAATTTTTTCCATTATTTTTGAGAGGGAAGTGAGTACTGATATGGGCCTATAATTATTGACACTGCTTCTGTCCCCACTCTTAAAGATTGGATGTACCAAAGCTTTCTTAAAGGCTTTTGGAAAGACACCCGACTCAAGAGAACGGTTACAGACGTATGTTATAGGAGGAATAAGAGAATTTCGGGCAGCTTTAATAACTGCAGAAGAGATTCCATCATAGCCAGCAGCACTATTTGTTTTAAGATTTATAATTATATTCGCTACTTCTGATTCATCTGTCTCTAATAAAATCATGGAGTTGCCAAGAGGATTATAAGGTGAATTTATAGAGGATGTAGGTAAAGCTGATGGGTGTTTACATTTATGTATTTTGGAGGCTAGTTTTGGTCCAATATTTACAAAAAAGTCATTAACCTGATTTATTGAGACATTAGGATCATTTGTTAGATCAAGAAGGTCTGTAGAAGGTGATGATGAGGAGGTGACATGAGTTATGCTCTTTATGACATTCCAAGTCGCTTTGGGGTTATTTTTAGCTTTTTGAAATTCGTTGCGTTCGTGGAGACGTTTTAATTTTTTTAATAATTTATTGCAATAGTTCCGATAACGTAGATATATGACTTTAGCTTCTTCATTGTTTGGGTCCTTTTTCATTTTTCTATGCAAGCTGTCACGGTTTTGTATGCACCTTAGAAGTCCGGGTGTAATCCAGGGCTTTAATATACGTTTTCTGCATGAGAATTTGACAGTCTTGGTGTTTTGTTTGATGCATGTATTAATCTTGGAGATTAAAAGATCAACAGCAAGATTAGCATCTTTAGTACCAAAGATGGTTGAAAAATCCATATTGGCCAATTCGTTAGTAACATTTTGTGTATTAACATATACCCGAGTTTTTTGGTATAGTGTTTGTAGACGTTGTCCTATAAATGTAAGGATGGGATTATGATCGGTGAATTTGAAATTTGACACGATGGTGGTTATATTAACATTGGTTTTCATCATAACGTGATCAAGGCAAGCATCTTCATGGGTGATGAACGAATGTGCGGGTAATAGCCCGTGTGATGCCAGAAGATTCAAGTAAGGGTCGGGTTTGGGCTCACGTTTATCAGAGAGAATATTGATATTAATATCTCCAATGATGGTTATAGTTTTATATGACGCTAAAGATATTAGCAAATTATCTAGTGAGTTCAGAAAATTATCAATAATTTTAACAGAAGGAGATCTATAGATACCTAAGATAGCTAAACCATTTTCAAAACAGATTTTCAGGCAGCTAGCGTCTATTAGATTTTCGACGGATACTTTGCATTTCATTTCTTCTTTAATAAACGTAATGACACCATCGTTCTGATTGTGCCAATTGGAACAGTGAGAATTAAAGCCTCGTAGTACAGGGACATTAACAACTTTACTAAGCCAGCATTCTGTTAATATTATAATATCCACTTTTATATTTATCATGTTTAGGAAGATACAAAGTTCATCAAAATTCTGGTTAATGCTCCTGATGTTAACGTGAAGGATTTTTATTTGTTTACGGTTTGGATCAGTGTACGATGCACATTCTTGCGGAGAGCACATAAAGGATTCATAGCAGTTTAATTTGTCTATTTCAGCATTTATTTGATTTATTTCCATGACTTAAGATATTTATGAGTGGTGCATTTTAGTGTTACAGTGAGAATTCTGTATTCCTGATTGGAGGTCGTGATATTGAGTTGAGTAAGTATCAACATGATTATTAGTTTGAGGGCAGAAGTGAAGGTGTATGAGTGTGTAATATAAATGTTATGTCGTGATAATGAGTAGGGTATGATATGTAAGAGTGATTGTGTTTGATTGTTTTGTGTAAGCATGTTGAGTACCGTGCACATATGGTTAATGTAAAAAGTAAGTAAGATTATGCTACCGTATAGTCAGTTGTTCACATTTACCAGCTTAGCTAAATCCAGTTCAGAGTTCACGCGTATAAGTTTTTCTTCCTCTCTTTTGCGTAGGAATATTCTTCCATGGGTTACCCAGCAGAATGAATAATCGTTGGAGTTTGCAAAATCACGAGCGAGGAAAAATAATCTTCTTGATTTTGGAGTTAAGTTCTCGGAGATGAATATAGGCTGAGCAACTCCTTTGATATGTATGTGTTCTGTACTTAACCTATTTCCTTTATGAGCCTTATTAAAATTTTTAAGGCTTTTCAAAATCCTTTCTTTAATTAGTACACTATTTAAGTTACATATAATAGGTTTCTGTGTCGGTATTTTTGTGTTGATTCTGTAGACATCACATACATCCGAAGCAGACGCTTTTACATTCAGTGCAGTCGTTATGTTCAGTACAATATTTAGAAGGTCTTCTTTGCTTTCTGATTTCGTCACCGGCACATTGCGAATCTCAATACTTGAGCATCTACCTTGTCGCTCCATGACCTCAATCCTGTTCTCCAGAGTACGTATGTAAGCAGTGCTTTCTTTCTGTTCACTTTCTATTTTTTGCACTTTCTCTTTTAATTCGGTGTTCTCCTGGAGAAGGTACTCCATGGAAACGTGTATAGCATCATTTTGCTTCCTTATTTCATCTGTAGTTTGCTGTAAGGAGTTAAGCTTCTCTTTCTGCTGTACCTGTATCCCGGAAATAGAATCCTGGAGGGCATCAAATTTTCGATTTTGCTCATTTTTGAATTCCCTCAGGAGGTTCATCATGCCATCCATGAAGTCAGTCATGCATTCCTCCTCTCGTAGACGCTTTGATCTGATAGTCACGCTATCAAGTACACCACTAAGGTCAGTTTCAGACTGGGTGCAGGAGGGGGTAGCAGTGGAGGTAGAGGGGGCAGCAGTGGAGAGAGGCGGGGTTCGTTTTAGTGGCATCTTTATTGGATATGTATTAGGGTTTAATAAGCAGGCAGGAGGTCACGGATTCACTTTCGGTGCCCAGAGCACACTGCAGATTCTCTTTTGTACAGTTTTTTATCGAAGCACTTGCCGCCAGACACACGACTATTAGGGCCGTATAACACTGTAGGAGATGAATGTTGTTTTCTAAAATGATTACTAAGGTTTTATTTTCAAGAATGTGTTAATGATAAGCAGACGATAAACAAAATTTATAAAAAAATATGATTTTTTAATAGTTCCGGTAAAAATTTAAGTCGGTTAATATTACTTACTTACTTACATACTTATCGTCACGCACAATCCCTAACGGGGTAGCCAGAGAGAACAGATCGCCAAGTGTCACGATCCTTACATACCTCTTTCGCTTCTTTCAGGTTCATTAACTTATTCATACATGCACGTCTAGGTATCCGAGTACTCTTGACCCTCCCCTCTTCGAGCAATTTGCTCACATGGTCTTCGAAAGTTAGTCTCGGTCTACCTCGACACCTTTTAATATTTACTTTCGCTCTATATATTTTCTTCACCATTCGGTCTTCACTCATTCGTTCAACGTGCCCAAACCATTGGAGTACGCCCCTATCAATTTTTGTGATAAGGTCATCTTTCAATCCTGCCATATTGCGATTCTCTTCGTTTCGCTTTCGGTCGGCTATGGTAACATTTTACGAAGAGATCGCATCTCCACTGCATTCAACTTGCTTTTATGCTTCTTCTGGCATACCCAGGTTTCGCTGCCATATAACAAAGTCGGTACCAACACTGCGTTATGTATTGCAAGGCGTGCACTCTTCACCACGCCTTGCCTTTTTACTAATGCATTCAGGGCACCATTGACTTTGTTTCCGGCAGCGACACGCCTATCCACATCTAAATCACATCTTCCATCCCGGCTGAAAGCACTCCCCAAGTATACAATTTCATTTACCTGTTCTAGACATTCCTGATTTACCCATATTTCACATTTCGTTCTCTCTTCGTCCTTTTCAAATACCAGAACCTTAGTTTTATTAGCATTCAAACGGAGACCTTTAATTTTACATTCCTCTTTCATACACGTGACTAATGCCTGCAGTTCTGCTTCTGATGGTGCAATAAGCACTACATCATCAGCATACAGCAGACAATTAACTTTTATGTCACCCAATTTCACACCCAAACAGCTATCTTTCAGCTTCTGTAAACAGCCGTCGAGATACAGTATGAACAGCCAGGAAGACATGACACAACCCTGTTTTACGCCCGCTTGGACGCTAAACATGGGTGACAGGTCATGCCCTACCCGCACACAGGCTTTACAGTCATAGTAAAGTGACTGCACAGCCCTTAACAATCGACCATCCACACCATATCCCGGTTAATATTATATAACATAATAATATTTCACAATATTTTTATTTTATTACAGATATAAGGGATATAATATTAACTTAGCTGGCAATAATTAGTTACTAGTTATATGAAAATATAATATTATTTTCTTTTCCAGTAACCGCAACTCCTTAAACTAAAGCAATGAGTTCAAACTGCTGCTATTACCAACTACAACAGTTCGACAAATTTTCTTATGCAATAAAATCACTTACTACACTTTTAGTCACTGCAACTCCACAAAATAATTTTCATTTACAGCAGGTGTTGCGTGATAAGTGCCTCGATAATGTCGCGCGCAATTTTAGTGCAATTTTATTTAATAAATTTACGAGTAATTACGCAGTCCGCATCAAACTGTATAATTTGATTCAACTATGAAAAGGAAATGGCGTGTAGACTCTATATGCGGTGTAAATTTAACCTGCTTGAACTTGTTAAAATAAATTATTATGTTGTTATTATAATTGTGTACATATTTAACTTAAAAATGCAAAGTAAAATAACAACTTTACAACGTCTCACATGTTACGCATACAAAAATTATTCAAGTTTAAAAGTAAAGGAACATACTACTCACAGCTGGAATTAGGCTGAAAAGCTTTTCAAGCTCGTATTTACTCAAAGGCCTTTAAACACCAAAAAAATTGTTAATTGCAATTTTAAAGTGCTATTTTGTGAAGGCAAACATCATGAGGGAGCTTATGTAGCTAATAAATAAAATAATTCGATGAAATGTGAAGTCCAACAACACGTAGTTGAGCACCACGGCAGACTTATTGCTCCACGACTCCCAAAAATGAGAGGAGGCGAGTGTCCAGCTGTGGGACGTAATAAGACCGTGTATATAATTTACTTAATTTATGTATAAATTATTCACACACAAATAAAGAAAAACATATGTGAAAAAATAAATGAAATCACTGATAGAACTCTTAAAGTTAATTTTTCCAGTAACCTTCAAGTCTTCGGTAAATTTTCTCTCTTTCAATCTTATCAGAACATTGTGAAAATAAACGCGAATTAGAAGAGAGCGTTGTCTAATACTTTAGTAGTAGTAGTTTTAATCTCGATGTCACTAATAAGATTAAATTAGAAAATCCAAAAGTGCATGTCTCTTAAGCGTTTTTATTTTTTTCATTAAAATTTCATTAAATTATGATAAAAAAATAATTACTACTTACTTAACAAAAAAAATTGTTGCCACAAATCTGCATACCTTACGTTAGGCTGCGTCCACGTACTGACCCACCACAAAAGTCTTGTAAAGTGAACGATGTATCTCCTCTGATACGTATAAACCATCGCTCGTCTAAAAGCAAATGACATGCCAAATAACAAACCTGTGCCAAAGTCATTCGTTAGTACAATACTTGATAGATTATAAAAATTATTTTATCCCCGCGTTTGTATTTGAGTTTGTTTGAAAACGATGCTATGTTCTTTTTGTATTAATAAATAGTTCGCTTTAAATTAAAACTAAACAATGAAATAACGTTTATTTAAATTGTTAGGTAACTGGTGGCAATAGCGTGATAGATTAGTGTATCCAGTTAAATAATCTTGAGTTCATAACTCACCAAATAAAAAACATTAATTTTAATTTTAGCAGAAGTGTTAATTCGTTTTGTTTCCATGTCTCTACCGATACACTTTTTCTTTAGCTTAAAATAGACCTAAAAAGTTTGCTTGTATAATAATATGATGTGTAATGCACGAGGCACATTGCCAATGTTACGTTAATACAGCTAGATGAAAACGAGAAATAAATTAAATGAAATTATATTATATTTTGTGATAGATTACCACGTCCTTAATTTAAACATTATCTTAATAGCGACAAACTAGCTAGCTGCTCACAAACGAGGCAGCTGCTATTGACCGCAAAAGTCAGCTTATATTAGGAACTGTTTATTGCAGGTGTTAGACTGGCTGCCGGAAGTCCCTAGAGATAGTACGAAATGACATTGAGTGACCACCGTCCACCCTGTAGTGGCGGTGTGAGAACATCCACTGCCCCGTGAGTGGCGACGGAGGAAAACAAATCAGGACATGGGCAGCAGCGTCTTCCTAATAACAACTAAAAACAAAACAATGCGATCGTCAACCCGCTCGACCAGCGTGACACTGTGAAAAATATACCCGCTATTATGTAATCTATGGCGGAGGCCTATGTTCAGCAGTGGACTTTAATAGCCCGTGACGGGTAACTAGGAATTTGCTTTACGTTCCAAAAGTTATATTTAATCTATCATTGGTAAGTATGACTATTATCGAGTTAGATGAAGATTCACATCATGTCATCTGGTCTAGCTGATGGCAACGTGTATCACAGGTAGTTATAACTGAATCATATTAACTGTTCGTGACGTTACAAACGTAACAAACTAGCGAATATTTTTATTCTTATGTTTGTAGCTAACACTTCTTTCCATGCATTCATTTTCGTATAGGAGGAGAAATAGATTGGTTCCACGTAAGCAACGTATGCGATGCAACGCTCCTACTTTGGTATACACACTTATCCCACTTATGAAACGTACGTTTGGTGTCAGTACTCGCGTTACTTCTTAAATAGACGCACGTTTAAAACATTTTTAATAGGATAAGGGTGACAAACGAGCACACAGTTCACCTGACGGAAAGTGGTGCTGTGACTCATAGACATCAACATTTATCTTTGATTAATCCTCTCAGAATCAAATGCAGACGCGTTAACACCCGTAAGGGCTAAGATGGAATACCTATTTTTCTGTAAAAAGGGTCTCGTTTCTCCACACTCACTATACGAAACATAGCAGCGCTAAGCTGCTATTTTTCCCCCCTTTTCCCGTTCGAGCCGACCCATTCGTGCTACAACTATGCTACTAATATAGCTGAAGCATGGCTCTACTACGTATAATATAAAATATATCTGATTTTGGGGGTAAGTTTAGTAATATTTTATTATCAAACTTTGTCTGATGTTCATAAACAAATATATCCACGCTACTAAGAAACAAATTTTTATTTTACGAACCCAATATCTTCGCTTCTTAACTTTTTAGTTATGAAGCGAAATATTGGGTTTTTAGAATACCATGCACGAGTGAAAGATTGATTTTTTGATATTCGTCATCTAATATTGTAAAAAACATTCGTATCGCCTTTCTAAATCGATAAACTGTTCATTTCTTATTGAGAAAACAAAACGCACCGTGCACGCGTTTATTCTATGTCAACGGTCTATTTGTTTATGACGTGCTACGCGTAAGTTCCAGGAACACGATTACGTACAAACAACCCTCCACCTTGCCACGATGATCTAAAAATCGTAGATCGACGTTGCGTTGGAAGCTTCTGAATGCGTTGCATATGAAAGTGTGTTTCTATTGCATAGTTTTTTGTACAAAAAATCAAGAGTCCAGATATCGTAATGCGTCGCATACGTTGCGTATGTGGGATCAGAATGTGTCTGCGTTAACTGTTTCCGAGCCAATTTTAATGAAAAACAGAAAATTTTACAAAAGTTTTCTCAAGCTTTCAATTTTTAATATCAAACATAAAAAAATAAATATTTTTCAACATCAAACATATTTTAAAACAACATACATGTTTCTAGCATATTCCTTTGTCATAATATAGAAAAATCAATTATAAAAGGAGATGAACGAAATTGGTTGCTTGAATCGTTTCGAAAGGTTATACAAAAATATGTAGGCAATAAAACGATAAATTATAAGCATAACTAAATTGTTTTTATTTCTATAGTCCTTGGGATAATCATAAAAAACATTTTTCATACTTAAAAACGAAAGTTAATGTTTTTAACTATAGCGAGAACGAAACGTTTTTAACTATTTTAATTAAGAATTTTGGCTTGGACGCTTGTCATTTAAGCCTTGTCTTCATTTCGTTGAGGATCTCAGGGAGAATTTCAAGACAACTCAAAGAACGAACAGTCGATGACGACCACCACTCAAGTTCATGAGACGCCGAAGCGATCAAAATAACTCGAGGTTTATATCTACATCGGAGCAATAGTTTCGTCGTTTTCTCTAACAGTTCACGTGCGCAGACATTTAATACACAAAATTGCATCACTATCATCAAAATACATTTTAAGCCATTATTAAAACGATAAAATAGAAGCAATAATCGGTCAATAATCCGTCATGGTCCAAAATTACCACGTTTTAGTAAAGATGATCGCAATTTTTATTAAAAAATAACCTTCATTACTAAAAAAAACCATAAACATGAGGTGAATCTGTAGAGATTAATATTGAATAAAAGAAGTATATTTAGAAAAACGATTGAATGGGCTATATAAAAAAAAAAACAAATGAATACTATCTAACACAACTGAATAGGCTGTATGGTCATTGATAATTGCATGTGCCAAAGGAGACTTAACTTGGAAACTTCAAGTTTCAACTTGTCTTGCGTATTTGGCATTGCGGCTGTGCTTGTAATTTCGTGTTTATACTTTCGTGAATTTCATCTACGTACTAGAGGCAACACTGCATTCAGCTTCTCCATTCCATTCAACTGCGGTGCTTACACCGCTTCACTTTTCTGTATATATTACTCTTCTCTATGAGTCACTCGCTAGGCGCTTGTAGAGTCACGTGTTGTGTTGATTTAAAAAAACCTCTTGATAAAAATATGCCGTCGTGTGTACTTAGATATGGCACAAATAATTCAAGAAATGTCGGCAAAAACCAAGAAATTACTTTTCATCGGTTAATAAGTAGTAAAAGTATTATATATTAATAATAAAACAAATTATTCCTAAGACGCCATTCTTGTCATGGAATTATAGATTACGAAATTTATTTGTTCAGATGCGACATTTCTGAGGGTACTTAAGTATAGGACTTAATATATAACTTTATATATCAGTGATCATAATTAGGCTAATTTTTTTATATTTAAATCTGCTCATTATTCATTTATTTTATCTTTAGGTTTCCACATCAAAGTCAAAGTGGAATAAATTCGTCCATTTTTAACTCTCGCGTGTCCAGCATTTATAAATGACTCCTATTCTAATTTAAAAAAAATATATTTCACTACACATATACACAGAGTAGCGTATATTACTTCAATGGTGAATTTAGTTAAATTGACCCTCGGCTTTTTCTTGGATTACAGGAAAATAAATACCTGGGTTATGAGAGGAATAGAACAAATAATTTTTTAGCCTCCAGCTGCTTTTCTAGATGACATTTTATAATTAATTGCAGAAAATAATCTAACAATTTAAAAAATTGAATTTCATTTTACTTTAATAATTTCTACAAAAATGTATTATTTTGTGTCCTTTTCAATTTATTTAAACAACTTATCCCGAGAACGAGTGATTTAACTTCATAATATACGAATCATAAAAAATAAATGTAAATAAAACCCCAGGCTCTGCAAGAATATGATTTATTGATATACTTATCAAATATTTAAATCTTTAAAATAAGACATATTATAACTTTGTTCACGCCGGGCCCAAACTTGTATGGAATCAAGTTCATCTCCTTTGCATAAAATTTCGCATAACATTTATGTATAAAGGGTACTCTGTAGAGTAGCCGTATTTAAACAATTATGCAAAGAAAACATACATCATATTGTGGCAATATTTGACGGTATTGGTTACCGTAGCGCCCGCTTTTCGTATTCCATATCCTTAGTTAAGTTTCTGTGAATAACAGAGCTTTGATTATATCTAGGGCCCAGGACGAATGTAGCACGACATATAAATATTGGCATTCATATAATGTCGTACGTTCGTGTCAAAAGACAATACAAAAATTGCAAGATGAGTCAAAATGATGATGCTAAATTAGGATGAATATCGTGAAATGTTTACAAATGCTTCAGGTATACTTAATGTCACTAGTTGTTGCTCTTTTATTATGTTAATAAAACAATATAGAATTTATGTCTTATTATTTTCCTGCTTTTGTTTTATTTTTTTATAGAAAGTGCTCAGTTAATACAAGGATAATAAGTTGTTTCCTTTACAGTTGAGTTATGAAAAATAAAATATAGCTTGTCGTAAAATATGTAATTCTTTTGTAAAATATTGTTTTAATCCTTAGATTGGTATTTAACATATCTAGCTTTTATTTAAGTAAGATTTTTAGAGTAAATTATAACAAAATTAAGATGGAATACTGTTCCCATCTCTGGGCTGGGGCTCCCCAGTACCAGCTCCTTCCACTTGACCGCATCCAGCGCAGAGCGGCTCGAATCGTCGACGACCGAGTGCTTTCCGATCGGCTCAATTCACTGTCACTGCGAAGAGATGTTACATCTCTTTGCATTTTCTTTCGTATATACCATGGAGAGTGCTCTGAGGAATTGTTCGGATAAATCCCAGCCGCCAAATTTCGTGAACGCACTACGCGGCAAACGTCCCGATACCATCCACAACATCTGAATGCTTGGCGGTCCACCACCGTACGTTTCAAAAGGAGTTTTCTTCCGCGTACAACCTCCCTATGGAATAGTTTACCACCGGCGATTTTTCCGGACCGATACGACCTGGGGACCTTCAAGAAAAGAGCTTACTCCTTTCTAAAGGGCCGGCAACGCACCTGCAATTCTTCTGGTGTTGCGGTTGATCATGGGCGGCGGTAGTCACTTAACATCAGGTAAGCCGCATGCTCGTTTGCACCTTCTTCTATAAAAAAAAAGAACTAAATGCTTCCTCTAATAATTACATTTCGTATCTGTCGGAAAGACATTCCGATTTTCAACACTAGCTGGTGTTAGATGTCTATTACTTTGATGATTAGACTATTAAGTATCAATTCTCGTCTGAAGGAGAGGACATTTAGTACATTCATTAACCGAAATAAAAAAGAGGAAGGTTCTTATTTCAACGCCAATAGTTTTATGTATATTTATAGACTTTTTTTATAGGTAAGCCGAATGCTCGTTTGCCCCCCTCTTCTATAAAAATACTAATATGAATGTGCGTTTAGCTTCAGCAAAATCAGAATACTTTATAGGGAACGTAAAAGTGTTTTCAGTCTTTTCGGTTGACTTTGTAGAAAAAAATCTGAATTTTCCTTCAAATTATAGCTCTGACAATACTATTTGCAATGCAATTATGTTGTTTGTCGGTGCTGCACCAACCAATGAAAACGTTAGTAAGGTAACTAATGTGCACTGCTAACTAAATTTGCTGACTAAATTCACTCAGAAAATACAGACTTAATAAGGTGTAATAATTACACTAATTTATAAAACTGTAGAGCTGCTTAGTTTGAAAACTTCCATAATGAGGAGGGAACGATATTTCTTTTGGAATTTTTGGTCATAAAGTAACGAGAAAGTATTTCAATCTTTGGAGATTTTTGGTTGATTTATTAAAGAAGCTCAATTTTCCCTTACATCATACTATTTATGTACATTTATGTATATAGAAACATAAAAACTTCACGTACCCACTTACAACATGTAATTTTAGACAATTTATTCAAAAATACTTTAAAGACATAATGCAGAGAACCCCTTTTTCAACAACGACGACGGCATCCGTGTGCTGCCGGAGACCATCATCTGCGCAGGACATACACACTAGGGGCGTATGCTCGTGGCATCAGCATCAACAGAATAGATCTAAGCTACTAGGCAAGTTGAAGGCAATCACTATACGTCCAACATTTGTTAGTTCCAAACCGGAGATAAATGTATGTAATGTATATGTTCAAAAACGCAAAAGCACAATTCGTACAAATGATTTGCCAGCCAGGTGCTCGTCCTAGTGTTGAACTAGGCCGCGCGGTCATCTTAAGTACATTTTATAATATTCATATAAAATAATTTAAAAAAAATGCAATCAACCCACCTCCCAATCGTGACCACTATGGTAAATATCACTCCATGGATATATATGGAGCTCTCTATGCAGAAGGTCTGTGTTAAGTAATGAACTTTTGATAAATTTTATTATAGTACAATACATACATATACTATTATGGTGTTATTATGGAGTTTTTGCTTATATATGTCAGATTCGTAATCAATTTGTTGAAATATACTTTGGTAATTTTTAAGGTCCTGTATTTAAGATGTAACAAATAATTAAACGATCACGAGCAATCGTTGTTTTCGTAGTATTTTATTCTTTTCTATAATATGCAAAGAAAATACAATGAGAATAAATAACTTGTTTAGAGCATTGACATATACATTACTAGCGTAGTTTAGAGCCAATGTGCTCTGATTCAGTACTTATAGTATACGTAATTTGAAGTGCTGATTCACCAGGTGCTTGTCGGTAAAGAATTAGATCATGAGAAATCTTGCATGTCAGAGGAAAAAAATTTCAAGGGCATACGAACTCCGCTAAATGCACTTCAAATTGAAGAACGAGATCTTAAATAAGTTGGTATGCTCACTGATCGCTAAGCTTTGTTGCCAGAGTGAGCGTATTGATATTCTCAGAGGAACAGAACATAGAGAGCAACGGAAATTAATTTCATCTCGTCTGATTTAATTTCTTACCCGTATTACCTTCAATATATGTGTTTTGTGTTGAACATATAGAATTACATTAAAACATGTTAAAATTACAAATAGAGGGAATATGGAGCCGTGGAGTGGCGTAAAATAATCCATCAGCCCATTTCGTCCCTGGGGTGTCGTAAGAAGCGACTATATTAAATGCCACATACATCGCATAGCTTGCGATAGATGGCGTTATGTGTTAATACTTACTTTTCGCCAGGCATATATTATATACAGAAAGACGCTGGCCAGCAGTATCAAAGGTGCTTACGTATGGTATTGCGGTTGTCAACCCCCCTGCCAAGCGTGATTTTATATTCACCCTGCAGTAGAAGAGCACCTGGCCAGCAGTGGACTTTGAAGGGGTAATGATTATGGTGTTACAGAGGGGCCGAGATTTTAATTATGGTAAAATTTAAGCTCTCGCCGTACCTCACCTAATATGGTAAGAGATCACCACCGCCACCCATTGATGTTCACGACACCGCAGGAGTCATAGAAGCGTTGTCGGCCTGGATGCCTACAAACTTAATGCTGACTTAGATTGGAAGTATCCTTTTGATTGTTATTGTGCTGTGATCCAATAAAGTTTTAATTTTGAAGTGCTTATGAGCTTACTTTATACTTGTAAGTGCTATGTAGTAAATGTTAAATGTTAGATACAAGCACTTACATACCCTTGTGCATACAGGTGACATTTGTCAATGCAGACGAAACACGTCGTTTTCTGCTTCTTCACTGCGCTGCTATGGCAAAATGTCGATTAATGTGATATATTGAGCCGCTGGTACTCGTACTGGAGCTACGAGCTCTGCGTACGTTATAGTGAGTACGGGCGTTTCTCTTATTGACATCTGTTGATACAAGTCCCAGCTACTGTGTTGCTTGCTTTTATATTTAAGACAAAGCCCCGACAGGAAGGCATAAAATTTAAAGATAAAACTATGAATGAGTTAGTATTGTAATCAATGCTCTTTCGGCAAGTTAATAATATAATTAATCATTGTAGTGAAAATCTAAACCGATCTGCGAAATTGATCTCGAAAACTGTCTGTCTATGGTACTTCGAAAGTAGATAAAGTTTCGAAGAGAGTTCGTCGCGATGTAGGCAGACTTCTTATGTCTTCAATTAGTTCTAAAATCTCGTCTCCAAGCACGTAGCAGGCAGACATGCAGTCTTCCTCACGATATCCGCTTTCACTGCCAAGCACGCTGCCAATCAACTCTGGACATTGCGTGTGCATGAGTGATTAATATCGATGGTACTTTTATAGGTTGACCTTGTGTTTGCATAATACATTTAGTCTTTTTTCTTAAATTAAAGGATGATCGGTCAAGAGTGTAAACAGGAATAGTAACAAAAATCAGCTTTTTATCCAAGTGTCAAGTTTACAAATTACTCTGTTTATATTAGTCTTATGGTTTAAGGTCGGGTTATAAAATGTACCGTTGTAGGTTCGTACGTTTGAATACTGTTGTCCATGGACACATGGAACCAACTTCAAACAAAAGGAAAGGGAAGTCTTGTCATCCCTGTGGGCTGAGATAAAATGCCCCACAGCCTGTAATTGTATTCACTTTCATAACTGAAACGCAGCAGATCCCGAACCCTCTAAAATAGAAATTAGTAATGGATGCACCGAAATATGTAATAGAAAAATATGTAATAGGATTGTGCCAATCCAGAGAAACAGCCAGGTAGCAAAACAATCTGACTACGTTTTATATATCTCTGCATTTTGAAACGACATTGGACATTGGATTTAAAATTAAAGTTTTATGTACGCCAATAATGTTATAATATTATTGCTGCAATAATTGCTTATTGCTTTCACTTTACCGAATATAAAATTAGTCTCGTAATTAAAGGAAAGAACAAATCCAACATAGGAATCATAATATAATGGACCCTTAACAAATCCAAGGCTAAATATAGTAGGTACTCCCCGAAATTACGCCACTACTTACGGTCATGAGCCACCTGCATTCGATCATGCACGTTACCGGGTCGTCACATGATCTAGAAGGAATATCTATAATATAATTTATAAAATGTTTTGTGTGTATATTAGGATATATATAGGATAGATGTAGATATCTATGGATATATAACTACTTAACATCAAGTGACATGTATGCTAGTTGGTCACCCTAACATCTATAAAAAGTCCTACAGCTGAGCACAAGCCCGCCTCATTTTGGAGAGGGTTATGGAGCAGTCAGTTCACTGCGATCGACCAATTCATATTGGCGGACTTTACTATCTACTCTTAATCTGATTATATGTTGAAAATATTATAATATAATAGTTATTATATTAAAATAGTATAATTGGCGTTAACATTATCAATATATATGACGATATTGAAATCGAATTAAATGGCTAATTTAATAATAATAACTTAGCACAAAGAGATATTGGCAAGTTTTTGTATATATTCGTGACAAATTTCATAGTGACTTTTTTCATGCATTATATTTTAAATAATTCAAGCATTCAAATTTAATAATATGTGTCAGAATAACTCCCAAGTGTATGACAAATAAATGAAAAAAAAAGAGCGCTGACTAGACCAGTGTCCGAGCGCTACTTTCGAATTTCGAAGCACGTTAATGGTCGAATTCTATCATTGCTGCTGGAAGGCCGCAGAAACAAAATAAGAAGACACGATGTAAAGTGTGAAGTCCAACATAAACTGGGGTAGCGTGGAGTTCTTTGTTTGCTTCATCGCCGTCACTTAGTATATTAAATAAATAAATGTTTGCTCAATAAAAGAGGCTTTTGTACAGATTTATGGATGCACACAGAAATATTAATGAAATAGTTTTCAATGAATCCAACTTTATTAATACCAAATCAAGCAACATTTTTTAAATTTAAAATGGGCTCATTTTCTACCTCCGTCTGGCCCAAGGGCAAATATGACGTATATGTTGGAGCTACTTTGCTGTTGGAAGCCTGTTCACTCGCACATTGAAAAGTTTAATGTTATACGCACTCGGAAAAACAAACGCCGGCAGGTCATTACACTTCTTCGCTGCTCACATTATAAAAGATGACTTATATAGCTCAGTGCGAATATTCGAAATATCAAGCTAGTGAGGACGGTAACCTGCAGTACGTCTGGTACCCCGATAGGAGTATGGACGTATTCACTAAAATATGCTCTTGACGTGAATATTTTCCTTACGTTATAAGGTTTTTATGATGTCGTAATGACATAACCTTTCGACCGATTATTTAGTTTAGCTTTTATTAATGATTCAAATGACACAATAATTATTTATTTTCTGGAACCTCTCTTATTGCTTGCTAGCCTACATTAGAGAGCTAAATAAATCTAAGTCATTTGAAGATATGTGTTGACAAAAGACTCCGTAATAGTGCTTTTAAGGAGAACTAATGATGTTTACCCTAATAAATAATAAGCTCGTGTCAGAGATTTTCCTAGAAACATTAATTATCTAAAGAATATATTTTGTTGGTATATAGAAATTAAATCTAACTTAATTACCTATAAACCTATAAATAATGTATGTATACGAATGTACACCGAGAAAACAATCTATTGTGTGAATAAAATGATTTGCGATAGGTTGATAGAGGGGGGAGGGGGAGGGAATTACAGGGAGGTACACACTTAGGTCGGCCAAGTTCTATTCCAAATCTATTCGTGAGATGTTAACAAACATTGTAAGCAGATAGTATGTCTGCCTGCCCAGCGTGACGTCATCGTCATTACAGCCCTTGACAAGTCCACTGCTAAACGCAGGCCTCCCCCAAGGAATGTTACAAATCACAAAGCCACATGCATCTATCGACTTCCTACATATTATGTTACCAGGCTGTAGCTTCACCTTGTAGGGCAAGCTCTACACTTTACTTATCGGTACGAGGTGATCACGTTGTCGAGAACCGTTTTTACCTATCGTTTGTCAGTTCTTCGAACTTTGTGGCGTCCCACAGCCACTATGGAACTGTATTGCAATGGCAAAATTTTTCTCTTCTTTCCTTTACAATATGCAAGCCATTATGTGCTCCATTATAATTTTATTTTTATTTATTTTTGATGTATCTCAAAGGCTAAGCGCTCTCCACTAACATCACATTTGGTGATGCTCTAACTCGACCCGGATTCAATACTCGATGGCACCATTAAAAATAATGACAATTTAAAAATTTAGTTCTGATTTACCGCGTGATCGTCGGTGAAGTCAAATATCGTGAGGAAACCTGCGTATCTGAATAATAAAAATGGTCAAGGAAAATTAAAGTCCTTTAACACGCACTCCACCTTAAATCGAAACATGAGTTTTAATATAATACATTAAAACTCGATGAAGTAGGTATGTCCACTGATCGCTAAGCCTAAGCACTGATCGCTAAGCTTATTGGCATAGTGAGAGTATTGATAACCTCAGATGAACAGAATGTAGAGAGCAACGGAAATTAAATTCATCTTGTCTGATTTAATTTCTTATTGACGACGGCAACAGGCAAAAAAGTCCTCTTATTTATATAACTACTTAAATAAAGAATTGAATATTTATTCTAAAACCAGTAAAGAATGTAAGGTAATTCTCATTGAATGGCTCAAACGGAAAGACTATCACGAAATAGAAAATTTGTTAAAATAACACAACTTACAAAACACACACACATATACACACACGCGCGCGCACACACACATACACATACACACACACACACACACACACACACACACACACACACACACACACACACACACACACACACACACACACACACACACACACATGCGCACGCACACGCACGCGCAAACCTCTTCATATTTTTTCATAATAAATTATTTTAGGAAAGGAATATTATGCTATTCTTGTAACTAAAGTATTGTATGTTAATTAAGGAAGAGCTAGTTTTTCCTGTCACAAGTATTTAAAAATACTTAAAAGGAGAACTCTAATATACTGCTATGATTGTTAATTTTTTTTAGAGAATAAACATTTTTGAGTTTTGAATTTATTTCTATTACCTTAAGCATTTATATTTTGCGTTGAACATAGAGAGGTACTTTAGAAATATTAATGTTAGAAATTAATTTGTTATTAATTATTTAAATAGTAAAGTTAGAAAAAGAGGTACTTAATATAGAACCCTGTGGTTGTGGCGTAAGAGAATCCATCACCACATTTCGTATCTCAGTTATTTTTTTTATAGGATGGGGTGACAAACGGGCACACAGTCCACCTGATGGTAAGAGGTTGCTGTGGCCCATAGACGTCCACATCTATCCTCGATTACGAATCAAAATGCAGATGCGTTGTCACCCGTGAGGACTAATATGGAATGCCTTGTTTCCAGTAAAAAGGGTCTCCGGTTCTCTATACTCACCATACGAAACAAATCAGCATTAAGCTACTATTTGATGCTGGTATTCTGTGAGAGCGTGGTCCTATCCCGGTTGAGCCGACCCATTCGTGCTACTATCATCATCATCATCATTACATCCCTTCACAAGTCCACTGCTGAACATAGGCTTTCCCTAAGTAACGCCACAAAGCACGGTCCTAAGCCACCTGCATCCATCGACTTCCTGCATGTCTTACCAGGTCGTCACTCCATCTAGTGAGAGGTCGCCCTACACTACGCCTACCGGTACGAGGCTGCCACTCGAGAACCTTTCTTCCCCATCAGTTATCGATTCTTCGAGCTATATGGCCGGCCCATTGCCACTTCAGCTTACTAATCCGTTGGGCTATGTCAGTCACTCTGGTTTTACTGCGGATATCCTCATTTCTGAGTCTATCTCTCCATAGCTCGCTGAGCGACCTTGAGCGTCCTCATACGGCCAGCAGCGAAGGACCACGTCTCAGATCCGTAAGTCATCACTGGCAACACGCACTGGTTGGACACTTTAGTTTTCAGAGATTGAGGTACACCTGAAGAGAAGATGTGTCGTTTTTCCCGAACGCTGCCCAGCCAAGTTGAATCCGTCGATTGACCTCTCGGTCGAAGTTGGACTTACCTAGTCGGGCTATTTGTCCCAGGTAAACGTAATCGTCAACGATTCGAGCATAGTGCTCCCAACAACTACCGGCATAGGTGTGACGTGGACATGAAACATTATCTTTATTTTGTCCATGTTCATCTTAAGACCTATCCGTTGGGAGGCACTATTGAAATCATTGAGCATAGTGCTAAGGTCCTCCAGCGATTCTGCCATAAGGACTATATCATCGGCAAAACGAAGGTGAGTGATGTACTCACCATTGATGTTAATACCGTATCCTTTCCAGCCCAGTAGCTTGAAAACGTATGTTAATTGAAAACGTACGTCACCCTGATTACACCTCCCTGCAGTTGGATAGGTTTAGAACTCTGGTTCTGTACTCAGATAGCCATCGTAGCCCTACCGTTCAAACACTTCAGCACTTCGATATACCGACAGTCAACCTGGCACCGCTGAAGAGACTGTAGCACCGCCCAAATTTAGACGGAATCAAAGGCTTTCTCATAGTCCACATACGCCGGGCAAAGTGGCAGATTCTACTCTTTAGTCTTCTATACAATCTGCCGCAGGGTATGTATGTGGTCTATGGTACTGAAACCTTTTCGGAAACCGTCTTGTCGGGAGGCTGGAAGCTGTAAGTCGTCGAGTCTGCGTGCGAGACGATTCGTAATGACTCTCGAAAACAGCACGTAGACGCGGCTCAGAAGGAATATCGGTCTGTAGTTCTTCAAGAGAGCATTGTTGCCTTTCTTAAAGAACAAGACCACCGCACTTCTGCTCCACGCCTCTGGAGTAGTGCCATCAAGGAGGACGGAATTAAAGAGCTTCTGAAGGACTTCAAGTACCGGTGTTCCACCCGCTTTCAGAAGCTCCGCTGTAATTCCATTCTCGCCTGGGCCCTACCGTTTTTAAGGTGCTGGAGAGCCATTCTAATCTCGCTCAGACTGACGTCCGGGATATCATCGGAATAGTGTCGGATAAGACTTGCTCTTGAATCGTTATTCACAACTATACTACTCATATAACTGCAGCATTGCCCTACCACGTAAATATTGATATGACACTGATACTACAATAAGTTTATAGCATTAGATTAGAAATCTTTGTTTGATGCATTGACTTAAATAATTATTTAGATTAACTACTACGAGCTCCTGTGTCTACAAACAGAAGTGACATCAGTTTGGAGCTTAGAGTGGAATACTATCTACGTAATAATATGTTCTGAGAGATGTCTTCGTCCAAGTAATCGATTTAGTGGTTTATGTCCGGCAATGATGTGCCATTTTCTCACTTCCATGTTGCTTTATAACGCAAAGATCATAACAATATGATCCTATCAGAATATCGAATGAGACTGACAAATTAGCACACAGTTAAATCTATTCTCAATTAAGAATTATTTTTATTTTTCAAAATTCAGATACCTTTTCACCTCTGATAACCATATTGAAAAGCCTAGTTACAATTTTTTTTATGTTTAGTCTCCATACGAAACATGACAACATTTTGTAATTTTTTTGCAGGGGTAATCTATGACAGCGTGGTCTTTCCCCATATAGTTTATAAGTTAATATCTATTTACATATAATAAATATGTAAATACTAATAATTGATGAACCTGGTTACAAAATAAACATTTATAAAACAAAAACTGACCAAGAGCGTGTCGGGCCACGCTCAATGTAGGGTTCCGCAGTTTTCCGTCCGTCACAATAAGTGTTCCCAATTATGAGTTTAAAGGTGGGTATCCATTATGTTCGCGCTCATGAAGCGCTCCGCGCTCCTGCAACTGCTCCTGGTAGTGGGTACTGTTGTTTTCTTCCAAGTTCAAAATGATTTTCCTAGAAAGTCCTAATAAAGTTCTACTTTTCAGATTTTTTTCATATTTTCTAAACTTATGGTTCAAAAGTTAGAGGGGTGGGACACATTGTTGACATCAAAAAATGATTTTGAGTAAACCCCTATTCATTTTTAAATACCTTTCCAACAATATATCACACGTTAGGGTTGAAATAAAAAAAAATCACTTCCCACTTTACATATAGGGAGCTACCCTAATAAAACATTTTTTTCCAATTTTTATTTTACCACTTTGTCGGCGTGATTGATACACATATTGGTACCAAATTTGAGCTTTCTAGTGCTAACGGTTACAGAGATTAAGCGAGGACGGACAGACATGGCGAAACTATAAGGGTTCCTAGTTGACTACGGAACCCTAAAAAAAAAGGATTTTTTTTTTGAGTCGGTAGAAAAATGATTCGACCACTTTGCAATTATAATGTGCAGAGTTGACTGATTAAAACCATTTTGATGTAAGTTATAATGCGTTGATAGATTTTTTTGTTTGAATATGACTGTCTATTTTACTATAAGGAAAACAACACATGGACTATGCAGCTCAATCAAGTAATATGTGCTTTTATCAATGTGTGTTGGGTTATGTAAAAAAAAATATTAATACATTAAATATATAAAAAAAATGATAATGTTCTCAAATATTTTTATAAATGCACATGTGTAATTATATCTGAGCGTGCATTTAAATGCATCGACAAATTCAAATTAATAGTATTTAAAATTATGAGCTTCGCAGGATTTTATTATCACCATTATAGTCCACAATTATAAGCAATATTACAGACTAAGTTAATAACGCAGAGAAACACCGAGCATAGCCCTCTTCGTAGCTCGTTGAGCGACTTTGAGTATCCTCATACGGCCAACAGTTAAGCACCACGTCTTAGATCCATAAGACTTTACTGAAAACACGTACTGGTTGCACAATCTAGTTTTAAAGTTTTGAGATATACCTGATGAGAAGATAATATATCGTGTGATTTCCCGAACACTGCCCAGCCGGGTTGAATCCGTCGATTGACCTCTCAGTCGAAATTGGACATACTCGTCAACAACTTCGAGCTTAGTGCTCCCAACTACTACCGCCATAGATGTGATATAGACGATACATTTGATCGGAAACGTGAAAAAATAAAAACAAATCACGTTTGGCTTAACAGACGGCATTAATTTTGATATAACAGATATATCATTCAACCATTGGATTCAACAGGATAATACGGAACATATATTTACTTTCGCACACCCGCCGGAAATTAGTCGACTCCACATAGTTTGTATGCATAGTTCGTGTGAGATGGCATGGCAAATCAATTTATGCCCTATTCTCTGTCTCTAGTCTTACGAGTTTTCGATATTGAAATGATTTTGCAATTTTTAATAATATTTATTATCTGAAGTGAGCAGAGCATAAAAATATCCAGACCAGCAACAGAGCGGAGCGTCGAGCGAGCGAGACCTACTCATCCTCCGGGAGAGCTTTTATTAAAATTCTTTCTCGCTCTTATCGACGGAAATTACCTTGCTACAAGATTTTTTTCTCATGAATTCCAGTTGTTTTTTTTTCTCCAAGTTTAGAACTTAGTGATAAAGCGTTAGATAAGGAACATTACAAAAACCTATGCACGTATCCCATCAGCATTGCAGCTATTTTTATCCAACTCCCAAAAAGACGATACAATTCGACTGTAATTTTTTTGCTTTGTTTTTTTTTTTTTTAAATTTAAGTACATACTGTAACTGTTGCGACGATATTGAGATTATGATATTCTTCAGTCCACTAAAATGGATGAAAAAATAAACTTACATAAAAACAATAGTTAGTTCTTTATAGTTCTTTGCAGTCGTTTGCCGACTATAAAGAATAAATTAATTTCACACTTTTAAATCAAAGCTAATTCTTCCATACACTATATCTTGGCACCGTACTTCAGAATTTGAAATTTATTTTTATTGTGTTTTTTAATTGGCTTTTAATTTTTGTTAAAATTTAATATATCCACATAATTTTGGCACGATCGATCAGAAGTTATGACAGTTTCAATCCATATTCCGTTGACTCTTGTGGGACGAAATGGGACCGTAATTTCTAAATACACCGACATACGGCGTCCATTATAATAACATGAAAAGAATGGGAAATTAGCAATATTGGTGTACTCAATACTGAATAAACACATCTGCTAGATATTTTGTTATGTTCAGCTTAAAAATCAATTAAGTTATTCCTAGCTAGAGCGAGTGGATTTGTAAGCGAAAATGGGTGCAAAATTATCCGTTAATATTCGCTCCTCATCGCTGCAGCTATAAATTTATAATAAAATAATCATTACCTTAAGTTAGTTTATTTTTAAATTATTTAACAAAAAAGCAATATGTGTGAATGTGATTAATAGCGTCATATCATCTCATTTATACCAGACCAGCAACAGACAGCAGCGTCACAGCTGTGCGGCGTCTCCCCTGCGGTAGTATAGTCTGTACTGCGATCGTCAATCTACCAGTCGAGCGTGACAACTAGGGCAAAGCCTTACAAAAACGGTAGCAGCACGTATCTAGCCGTGGACTTGACTTGTACGGGCTGAAGAAGAACAAGATTTAAGAATGTAGATATAAAAGTCACAGCCTAGTACATCCCCCTCCCGCGGCACAGACCTCCTCCCATTTCTGAGAAGGTTTTATGGATAGGAAAAGTCCGTTGCACTGCCCCAATAAGTGTTGGCGGACTTTACATGTATTCCAAATATTTTTTTTTGAGTTTATTAGACATAAGGTTTCCTCACAATGTTTTCCTTCACCGTAGAGTACGTGGTAGATCAGCACTTAAAATTGTAATTAACAATTTCATATAACAAATGATAATTATTTTGCTATACATATGAAAACAGTAGCTTCGATTACTATGCGAATGCTAATTTATTATTCATTTAAACATCACATTTCAATATTAACTACGGGTGAAAGGTAACTGTGCATAGGGGTTTTCATTTAAATAATAATTGAATTAAATTGCCTGCTGCAGTCTAGCGTTTAGCCCTTATACTTGTAATTTATGCACAGTCAGCTTAAATGGTAGTGTATTGAATACGATTAAAATGCCAATTTTATTACAATTTACTTCAGAAATAATTTGCTGCACGTTGATTGTTTTAACAATTATTTATGTGTAGTGCTCGATTGATTATTTCAAATTTTTTATTATTGTTGTAGTCTGAGTTCGAATCCTGTCATCATCAATGAAGTTAAAGTGTAGGACTGTGCCCTGCAGTACGATTGTGTTTATTGTAATATAAATCATTACCACCTCTAGTGCTTTTTTCTTTACACATATCTTTGAACCTCAAGATGAAACTTCAACAAAAGTTTCAAAATTGTCACAAAGTTAATCAAATGCAAGTTCACACTGTTAAAGTTGTGTGGTTTTATTTATATTCAACTTAAATTGCCAGTCACATTCAAATAGATAACCCATCAGCGTATTAAGAACTAACATCAGAATGCTCTTAAACTGTCAATTATCCGCATTACAATTGCAAAGTGGTCGTTTTATTTCTCCACCGACTCCGACCAAGATTTGGTTCTTTATTTGAAAGTTTATTTCTGGAACTCTTAAGATTTACCAATTGACATCTATTAGAATTTTATTTTGAATAAAACTTTTATAGTCTTTTGAAAACCTAACAGTGAGCAAATCAGTGAGATTTTCCTTGGCAGAGTCAAAACGCGGCTGTAGTACGAGTAGGTCGACTCGACCTGGGAAAGACAACGCTGTCATAGATGGCCCGTGTTATTAAAGGTAAAATATGTTGCCGTGTTTCGTAGGGTGATTGAACAGAAACAATTTACTAAAAACGAGGCTTTCCATCTTGGTCCTCCGGGATGACAATGCATCTGAAATTTGAGAAATCAAAATATTTCTCTATCAACGATATTATCTACCTACATTTACTGACATTTCTGGGTAAAAATGAAGCTAATGATATATATATATATATATATATATATATATATATATATATATATATATATATATATATATATATATATATATATATATATATATATATATATATATATATATATATATATATATATATATATATATATATATATATATATATATATATATATATATATATATATATATATATAAATATATTTGACGGTTTGACCACACAAATAATTTTATTATAATTGAATGTGAATTATATTTGACCTCATTATTTTACAAGTAATTTGTTGGTTACTTTTCTTACATACTACAATTCTACCATTACATTAATAATTTAACACAATAATACAAAAGAAATCGTCCAGACTTTTATAGGATATATTAATGTTATTATTTTATATAAAAGCCGATGTTACTACATTCAAAGAACGATCTGATGTCAAGTTTAATATCGCTGAGGAAATGTGTGAGATTTAATGTTTCTGAATCATTTAGATAACGTAGTTGTTATTGGACAGCCCCTAGAAGTTGATATGAGAGAGCAATTACAGTGAAATTTTACAACGCAAAGCTAAGAATAATTCATATTTTACATTTCTTCTAATATATTGCATATCCGGCTATCACATATCACTCAGTTTACTTTCATATAAATAAGACTAAGAACTATATAAACATTTGTACGAACTCCAGGTCGTCTAAAACAGATACATTCGCATCGCCACCGGAGATTGGAAGTACCAGCGAAACTAGGACTTGCACAGAGTTTGTCAACTTCCAACGATCACCGAATATCTCAAGGATGTGTCTCAGCGTTACTTTGAGAGCGCTGAGACACATGCCAACCCGCTAGTGGTACACGTAGCAACATACGCTCCGACTTCGAACATTAAGCAAAGTGTCCGGAGGCCCCGTAACGTTTTGATTGAACCACCAGATCCGCTACATTCCGACGATACAAATGTCGCCGGCCCATCACACATAGACACTACACATTCACTTAATGCCGTTAACACTTACGATTTGAGGCTGCTGCACGAAAAACTTTCGGCACGGGTTGTCGAAATTGTCGAGCTGTAGGATGGGCCCATTGCCAGCTCAATTTATTGATCCCTTTTTTGTTATCGGATTTTTTTGGAAAATATTGGTTAATAACGCTAATATTATTAACATTGACAAACTGTCAAATTGCAAATAATAATGTCGGAGGAACGATGTTAGGGGAAATTCAGCATTCTTATGATTTCTTCTACATCTATTATAGCACTTTCACGTTCTCTTTAAGGTAATATAGCTTTTGCAAAACCTGATCGCGAAATTTATTTGAGAGTAAATTTTAATTTACAACGTGACAGGTGCGGGTACTTACAACCATACTATCGAGGAACCGTATGAAGTGGCAGGGTAAGTGAATCCACTTCCGCAAGATAGGAGTCGATTCCCCAATGTGACGATATTATCATTAAAGAAAGCCTCGTACGGATAAGTTAATAGGGAAATAAAAAAGGAGCTGAATGCAGAATTTCCCTGATGAACACTCAAATTATTTTAATAAAACTATGGTTTCTAACTAGCCTGCAACTATGGTGAAAATTCCCCAATGGGGCTATGAATGTGGAAGCCTATGTTCAGTAGTGGTCTTTTGATGTGACTGTACTGATGATGATGATGACCTGCTACGTGTATGATAACTTACAGTACATATTCCGGATTGCAAAATATACAAAATACATTATTGGATATGCAAAATGGAATTAAGGTCACATTTGGACAATAAATCAGACAAAATAAAGTTAATTTCCCGTCTTCCTTGAATCTCGTCTCAGTCTCGTCAAACCTCGTGCACAATTTAAATATCAATAGGCTTACTATGATTAGGTAGCTTAGCAGTGAATTAAAACACCTAATATTTAGTTATCGGTTAACCAACCCAAGAGCGAGAGCCGTGGTAGCTCAGATTGTTAGCGCTCGCTGTAAGTCACAGTTGGCGAGCAAACCGAGTGCGATCCCTGCCGGCGCCAAAGAAATTATTAATTGCAATTTTAAGTGCTGACGTGCTCGGCGGTGAATATACCTCTTACGCATCAAATTTTAACGTATAATTTTCTTTATGGTGATTCGTCTTACATTAATGACATTATGCCACACAGTGGCTTCAATTTATTACATCCATATATCTTCCTTTATATACTGTAGCGTGACAAGCTCCGGTCATAATAGGTACTTTAATTTATATGTCAAAATGTAGAAATTCATAAAATAGGTTTGTGCAATTACCCAGATGGAAGGGTTCTTCTCTATATAGCCTGTAGATTAGGTAATTTTTGTTGATACAACCCTCTTACACATATTTTCGGTGCCTACCAGCAGTGCACCCACAGCTGTACTTCATTTTGAAGGGTTAGAATGCTGCTGTGTTTCTATTTGAAGGTGCCAATAGGGGTTAAAGCGACAGTAACCTAATGGCAGGACGCGGACCACGAACTCAAAAAGGTCGTGGGTTCGAATCCGCCATTCGACTACTGGCATGAACCACTCATAACACAAGCAATTTAAGCTTACCACGAGCGGTTAAAGGGAATATTGGTAATGTTTGTAGCATTGTTAATATTATTTTTTTTTAAATATATTTTAAAAAATATAATAACAAGCTATGTGGCATTTTATTTTGTATTTTCGGGGGTGATAAGGCATATCTGCCTCCGTGATAAAATTAAAAATTGTCTTTCAATAAGTATTACGTGTAATCTATATTAAATAAAAATGATTATATTCTGTTCTGATTGAAGTAGGTTGAAAGTGTGTAATATAGACTCTCAACCTATCATGTTTTTATTAAGAAAACCCAAATTGTGATTAAACTCACGACCTAATATTTTTCTTGAGTTAGGAAAAATTGTTCAAAATAAACTTTGCGACCGTTTGACACTCATTCATGTTATTTATTACGTATGGGCTTATAGCACTTGGGTGGACTGGTGTGGCACTGTCAAAAGCGGATAACGGAGAAAGGCCTCGGACTGTGTTTATATTTGATACAGAAATTTATAATTTGCGTCATTCATGTATAAGTTCACTATTTCCTAACATATGTGCGCAATAACGGTCACGTGATGAACATGTAGGTCTCCCCCACAGATTGCTTTATTGAAGGGACATTTGCTTTATTATATTTTCTAGGAGTAACTATTTTTTTTATTTGCAATCGTATATAGATGTATTTTTGTATATTCTAAAAATAGTTGAGGTACTGACTCTCCCAAAGTGATATCTTCTTTCTGTCTTTTTTAACGACTCATCTACTAGTCCAACCTTTCAACTTCACTCAATCAATCAATCACTCAGAACCTTTCAATGTCACTCAAAATCTCAAGTGTCTCGGAAACGATGCTGCCATACTCGGTCTTCAGCTTACACAGTTGTCTCTTTCTGGCAGAAAGGATCTCTGGCAAAAACTTTGGAGCTGTAATGAAAATGCGTAAGTCCCGCTGCATGCATTTTAAGATCAGTCTGTTCAGTTGCCTGTATGCTGCCAAATCTACTAAAGACTGCAGCTTCATTTCCCGTCTAACAGCCATGAGATTAAGAGTGTGATCGGAGAGTTTTTGTGTTTTCTGCGGTAGGTCTTGCAGAACTTAGCTCGTTTGGCAGAGATAGTTTCCACGAGATTGTCATTCATATTGTCCACTGTTTTGCAGTCTTCTTGGTTCTAAAAATTTCTTGTAGCTTGAGCTAAAAGTTTCTGGAATTTCGAATTGGGAGCACGAGGGGAATGAAGCGTTGACTTCATTGGCAAACTCGTAATATATAAATATTGTTAGACATTTTTGCACCTTCTATTCCAAAATGTATTAACCCTTCAGTTCTCATAAAATCCCGTGCAGTCGCATGCGTCCTGCAGATCCCGAGCGGTCGCATGCGACCGCACCCATCCGCAGCACTTAAAACCATTAAAATTATATTTAGAAACTACTTTTCTTTGAAGAAGTTTGACATTAAAAAACGACTATTGTCTTTTGATAACAAAAACAAAACATTCACAGCGAATGTCAGCAGCGTGAAAATCACAATTATTTCAATATATATTACTCGAAATTATTTACGTTTAAAGATAAATAATATTAACAAAAATATTTTTATTACAATTTTATAAGAAAACACTATATAAAAACACTAATAAAACACTATAAAATCAAAAAATTAACACAATAACATTCACACGAAATTGGCTTACAAAATGATCGTTGATTATAAATAAATATCCATAGACTAAGTGACTTTTATATGAATATGAAATTTTCTATCCTCTAGTGGAATACACTAGAGGATAGAAAATTTCATATTGACTCTATAATGCCAAACTTCTTCACAGAAAAGTAGTCTCTAAACATAAGTATTTATGGGTTAAAGTGCTGTGGGTTGAGTTCACATTTGACCTCTTGAATTTTGCTTGTCGTTTGAGAGGTAAATAATTATGAAAAAATCATTGCAGAGAGTAAAACATAAAAATATTCTAATATTGTTTAATAAACCGACACATACCCATACGAGTATGTGTCACTTCATTTCTAATATAGACGCTAGTACAACATTGCTGAATCGCACGCGGGAGCGGCTGCATTTGAGAAGTGACGCAAGTACGAGTAAATTGTTTTATTAATAAAACATGAGGAATAACTGTGGTTTAAATTTTAAGATAATATTGCACTATTTTGTGTTAATAGTAATTTAATAATTGGTACCTAATTCTATAGCCAAATACCTCTTATATATAAATCGATAAACTTAACGTAAGAATCGTTTAGTCAAATAATTTTTCTAAACGATGCTGTGCGCAGGTCTGTTGTTTCCATAAAGTTCACTCGATTTAAGAGCCGTGTAAAATACTTAGAGATGATGGCAGTAAAAGTCAACGATATGATTAAAGTTCCTAGTGTGAGATACCAAGCCCTAGTGCAAGCTTTATATTATTTGTTCCATGAGGTGTAGACAATGTCATCCGAAGGGTCAACGAGTGATTAAGTTTCTAAAGGGAACTGTATCCGCGATTGTTTGATACTACTGGGGACGAGAGACGTGATTCTTTTCTCACCTGAACTTTATATAAAGCGCATGTGGCACTGTGTTTGATAATTTTAGTTTTTAGTGACAATACATAAATAACATAATAAACTATTAATTTCTTTGTATAAAATGTTTATGATGGCTTTCTCATTTCTGTGACAGCTCATTAAAGTCACTTGCATACGAGCCGCTCACATTATAGCAGTTGAAGGTAATTTAATTTTGTTGTCACGCCTTGTGACGCACGAATGGTGACCGCAGCAATCGAAGACGTGTTTCTCATACTTTTAATTTCTCTCTATCACCGGTTTCTATCTATATTACAGCCTTAAGATTTTTATGGCATTTTCATAGTCGCCTCTTATGAAACCAAAGGTAGAAAACAAGATAACAAAATGTACTATAGTGGAACCACATGACTTAATCTCTTTACTAAAACAACAAAACAACCTTAGATATAAATTCACCATATTACAGCTCGTAGGGGACACAATTATATCGGTTTTTTTTTCACGTATCAGTTTATTGCATGCTGTACACGATAAGGTTAATTGCTGAGATTACGATAACGTGTCAACATTTATGCAAAACCATTATTTGGAAAGGGCTGTGCCAAAGAGTAATGTAAAGTTATAGCCTATATACGTCCCACTGCTGGGCACAGGCATCGTCTTATTTCTGAGAGGGTTTTAGGGCAAGGAAATGTCCGCCGCGCAGCCCCTATGAATGTTGGAGAACTTCACACGTGCTCGAAATATTTTTTTTTCTTATTCTTCAGACATGTAGGTTTCTTCCACATATTTTCCTTCACCACCGAGCACGTGGTAAATCAGCACATAAAATTGCAATTAACAATATTATTAGTGCAGGCGGCGATCGAACCCGGGTTACTTGTGTTTTGTTATATTTACAGCGAGCGTTAACCATCTGAGCTACCACGGCTCTTAGAGAGAGAGTAATGTAAGCTTCCGTTATTACTGTTAGCTTTCATTATAACTGTAAACTTTCATTATAACGTTATACTGCCAAAAATGGTAAAACGCACTGACTAGGCTTAAAATGCCTGTTCTCTCTTGCCTTGAAGATACCAACTTTAATTAAATTCCATAAACTCTTTTTATTTTTTTAATGCTTGAAGTTTTTTATATTTTTTTCATGTAAATGATACATATAATATATATATATATATATATATATATATATATATATATATATATATATATATATATATATATATATATATATATAGTAAAGTAAAGTTACAGCCTATATATGTCCCACTGCTGGGCTCAGGCCTCCCCTCATTTCTGAGAGGGTTTATGGCAAGGAAGTGTCCGCCGCGCTGCCCAAATGCGTGTTGACGAACATCACATTTCTTCGAAATATTTTTTTTTCTTATTCCTCAGACATGCAGGTTTCCTCACGATGTTTTCCTTCACCGCCGAGTACGTGGTAAATCGGCACTTAAAATTGCAATTAACAATTTCATTGGTGCCGGCGGGGATCTAACCCGGGTTACTCGCGTTCTGTTATATTTACAGCGAGCGTTAACAACCGAGCTGCCACGGCTCGTGTATATATATATATATATATATATATATATATATATATATATATATATATATATATATATATATATAAACTGCTAAAAAAGCTTAGCCACTCGTGGTCGAGTGTAACTAAATATTGCAAGCAATACTAGCAGTTCCCACCTTCAACTCGGTGAAAATGCGTAGGGAAACTTCTAGAAAAATTTACTTTATTTGTGTTATTTGAACTTTGTATAGCGGTTGTACTGGGTAAAGTTTATGTATTCAAATTTAATTACTTCTTGAATGTATAGTAATACATAGTATGTATTTAATGTACCTAAATTTGAATGATTATGCATAAGCCGAATAACTTATGCCATTTATTTTAGATTCGTAATAGAACTGGCTGCGGAAAGACGGCTTAAGAATATCTAATATCACCACATCATCCAGCAAGCTAAGAGATGAGCCGCAGCATCTTTCTAACGACTTCTGATAAATACTCTAACAATTAATAAAAAATAAAAATATAAATTTCTTTGCAACTTTCCGCTAAACATATAAAATGATGTGTCTTACCTGGATTAAAGCGCACCTCCCGCCCTCCCTCAATTGCATACACTAACTCCGTCACCACTAGACCAAGCACCACTACTCTCAACACCACTATTCCAGGCAAGACACACCATCGACGATAATACGACACGTGTTTCGCCTCTACACGAGGCATCCTCAGGTAATATAGACTCTACGGCGGCTGACCGCTAAGCTTAGCGGTCAGCCGCCGTAGAGTCTATATGATAATGGATTTCCGCAAAGTAACGCCTGATTCTATCAATTAACTCTAACAATTAATGAAAACATATTAAAAATATTCAAGCAACAAACAAACACGTTTGCTTTACATAATTTAGACACCCTGTTAATGTAAAAGGGCTTTACTTTACCTTCGCAATTGTTGAAATTAAACTGTTACGTGCGTAATTACGTGTCAGAATGATGAATTGTCGTGAATAACGTAGAACGCAGAACACGTTTAAAAAGTAATTTAATGAAGTATATGATTTTGAAGCGCAATGACTTAAGTCGTGTATAATGGCTTTGCCTGCAGCGCTGTGGGGCCGTGGTTTTGTTTTGTTACGTAAATATTATTTAATTATGGTTAACGTGTAGATTTATATCCATGTGTAGTTTGTGCCGTGTGATGGCGCTATAAGAATATCCAATAACCTGTGTGGATCCGTGGGTGTCGTGGGAGGCGACAGAGGGAAACTGAACCAAGAGATGGTGTGCACCATTCTCCACGCACAACACAAACAAAATAGAAAATGCGGTAGCCAACCCACCCCTGACAATCTCGGCAAGTATTCGCTATTTAGGGAAATCTATGGAAAAAATCCTATGTTCAGAACTGGTCTCCTGATAGACTACTAAACATGAATAACTTGTGAATACTACTACCAGTAAACATGATAAAATCGTAGTTTTATGCTGTATTAATATTTTGAACCCTGTCGTGGATAAAATATGTACATTTTATTAGCAGTCGAAGCTTCTTTATCTTTTTATTTTTTATTACATTATCTATGCTTTTTTGATCTGCTTATGCCCGGTATCTATGGGTATGCAGATGGTAGTTAGCACAGTTGTGGGAAAATACCAACCAAGTGCCCGGGCCAGTCGGGGTCAAATCCAGTCTGAAAAAGAGGCTATGGTTAAGCGTGTGAATCTCACACTACAGGCAGTCACCGAATGGGAAGAAGCCAATCTCGTGAGATTCAACGCCTAGTGTGTCCAAGCAAAACCCAAGTGTGTCTTTTCACCGCTAAAAAGTACACAGTAGTATGGAGTACGTAGTACACTGACCGCCTCAGTTGTTAGGGGTTAAATTTTCTCTTAATCTCAACTATGGGCGGTTCATTGAGTCCAAAGCCAAAGCAGCCTCAAGAAAACTTGGTGTTCTTGCAAGGGTGTGGCAGTACCTTACGCCGGGGACGCTTCTTACCTTATATAAAGTGCAATTACGGTCATGCATGGAGTACTGCTGTCACATATGGGCTGGTACTGCAAAATGCCCCCTGACAGCGTTGAACTCAGTGTAAAGACGTGCTTAGAGGCTCATTGGTGACCTTGATTTGGTTGAAACCAACCTTTTCAGCCTCAAGTACAGACGCAGAGTAACCAGTCTCTTGGTATTCTATAGGATGCGTTTCGATGCGTGTGCGAATAAATTGCACGCTTTAATTCCTCCGTCTCTTTTCCACCATCGGACAACCAGGCGGTCGGCGCATTTTCACTCCTTTGTTGTTGATATTCCACGCATTAAAAACAAACGGTTTGCTTCTAATTTTATAATGCATACAGAAAAGGAGGTGAATAATTTGCCGAATACAATCTGGGCGTTCTTAAGGCAAGAGTGTAGGCATTTGTTACGCTAAGATGGTGCGATTTACCACGTAAGATTGCTTCACCACTTACCACCAAGTGGGATTGTATTCAAGCACTGGCTTATAATTAGTAAAAAAAGAAATTTCATAAAGCAAGTTGATTCTCAGTCGCTTTCATCCTCTATTAATCCACCCTTTTTTTTGCGCCCGAAGCAAATATGGGCAACCCTCCGGAAAGTGAGGGAGGGAGGCGGTAAATGCTCATAGCATACCACGCAGCCGGCTGCGTGGTTATATGGAGACTTTTACCCACTAAACACCGCCTTTTAGGGACTGGCTTAACGGTCTACCTAGAGATCTCTAAGCCGTATACGAACGCGACCCTATTTGGCAGAAAGGAGGGCGCAAGTGACGAAAAGCCGCTTAGAAGTAGCCTAACTAAGGCAGATTAGGGGATGGTAATCCACCCTCCATTTATCCTTTATTTATTTAGGGGCAGGTTTTTTCTTGACCATTAAATAGGAACACTTTTTGACATAAATTAATTATTAAAATCGGTAAATGTACATGAAAACAGTAGCGTCGAAATAAGAACCTTCCACTTTTTGAATTCGGTTAATGAATGCGCTAATTTCTGTCCCTGAGATGAAAATCGATACTTAATAGTCTAAACATCAAAAATCTATCGCCATCTAATGTTGAAAAACGGAATGACTTTCCGACGGATACAAAAAGTAATTATTAGAGGAAGCTTTTGGTTCGTCTATAAATTAATATTTTTGGGTATTTTGTACCTAAATGAAATTGATATGTGATTCCTTTTTTTATTTGAATTTTCATACAACGAGCTTTAATAGATATTACATTCATACATCATTGGATACGTTCAGTCTAGGTATCAACTAATTATTCACCCTACGGTCCATCAAAAGTGTACTGCTGTACATAGACATATTGGCCATAGTTGCCACGCCTGGAATACTTATTTGGAACTAACTTGGAATAATTGGAAAATAAAAAACGAATTTACTAAATTTCATACAGTTTTAGTGAAATACATGTGATATTGTGAGGTAACTGATACAAGTGACAAAATTGAAAACTTTTCACAACCGACTTCAATATAAATGAAATGAGAATATCATTAATGATTTCTTATATTTACGCGAACACTACACATTGAAATAATACTAGTTTTAACGGAATTTGTCGCGTATATTTAACTTTTTTACCCGACGTTTCGAGAGCTTTACAGCACCCATGGTCACGGGAAGGACTGAGATGTTCAACGTCCAGCTGTCATAGTTAACCGCGGTTACCATAGATTAAAATTTTAACTTTTGTTCCGATCTACACAGTATGAGCTTATGGTATCATCATGGGTGCTGTAAAGCTCTCGAAACGTCGGGTTAAAAAGTTAAATATACACGATAAATTCCGTTAAAACTAGTATTATTTCAATATCATTAATGTTTTCGAAGTCAATCAAATACGCATTATTAAGGAAAACTCAAACACTACTAGTCAGATCCCGATCAAATTTTACATGGCGCCACACGAGAAGCACTAACTTACAAATAAAATTTAAGAATTATCAAACTCCGCTCACCCAGAGAAAAGCTGTGAGATAACACACATAAACAAAATGTACAGTGAATTAAACACCTCCACCTTCTTGAAGTCGGTTAAAATGTTAATACTTTCTCTTACTAACATATTTTTCTTTTTCTTTTCCTTTCTGATAAAATTCAGATATGTAAACCAAATTGTGATAGACTTCAGCTTTGATCGAGATCGAACCCAATAATACGAGCCCAAATCATAGTAAAAAGAACAGAAAGTACAATTCTTACTTTACCTACCACGATTTTATATAATAGACATATTGTACAGACAAGATATTAATGATTATTTTTATATGCATTACGTATACCTCCCACACAGCACTGCAACAGCAAGGTAAGTTTAGATCAAAGTAGATTTTATATAACGGTTGTTGACCAGGGTAAGAATTTCAATAAGTCGTTTTTTTTTCTTTTTAACAAGGTATTGTAACAGGCTTATGAAGACTGAAGGGTTATTCCTTCTTCTTTATTCCGTATTTAAACATTGTGGAGAATAGTGTATTTTTATTCATTTATAGTTTTTCTAATAGCAAATGCATTAACTCTTTTGCAACGGGTAACTTTGGTTAAAAATTAGAGAAAATTTTCCTATAGGTTTGGGAATACTATTTCCATTTTATTTAGTCAATAATTTTCCTGCATTCTTTGCATACGAGAAAATTACCTTGAGATATTATTTATAAGTCAAAAGAGAAATAAATATGTTTTTACAAGATCAATTTTACAAGTTATGTCAATTGATGTGGTTATTACATGCCACCCATATGTTATGATCCAAAGTAGAAGTTAAAGTAGTACCCATCTTTTATTTAAAAAATGATTCTGCTGTTAATTATATAAAAATATGTTTAGTTAGTGGTAGGTTAGGTTAGGATACCAATAAAATCTTATTTTTCCCCCAGAAGGTTAAAAGTCGTGTGATTTCATCCGTCAATTCGTGACTACGTACTATAAAAACACAGAGGAGGCTTCAACAAATATAACTTCTGAGGTGTTCGACGTCCCAATTTCACAGTTAACCACAGCTACCTCCAGATAGATGAAAATTATTTATTTTTGTTCCGATCTACGTTATATGAAGTTATATCTTGAAGTCCTGCAGTTTTATGCTTGGGTTGGGATTTAATTATATTAATTGTAGAATTTTAAGATGGAAGCACTCAGACATTTTGTCTATTGAAATGAGGATGTTTTTTTGATTTCGATAGCCTCGCGAATCATCCTGGGATGGAATCGGTATTCTTTAGGGTGGATAAAAAATCATTATGTTTATTACTTGTTATATATCTACATTCATAAATCTTCTCCTTCTTCTTTAGCCCGTAGAATTGAAGTCCATGGTTGGATATGGGTCTCTCCAGTTGTTGGTTGACGATTGCAGTACGGAACATATCGCAGACCTGACGCCGCACTGCTGTGATACTGCTGCACGTCGTCGGTATAGATATTTTGCAACTGGTGTAAACGAGATAGACACCGTCACCTATCATAAACATACAATTTATGGGTAACTATTTTTTAGAAAATACTGGTTCACTAAATAATTTAAAAATAATCAAATTTACAGTTATGAATGTTTTATCAGAAATGAATATCTTCAGCGATGAGTGGCGAATACTAGCGGATAATTATACTCTCACATGGATCTCACACTCTCTAATGGATATAACATTGTATCTAGCACGTGTTTTTTTATTTAGTATTAATTATAATAGCGTGGCTAATTACCTATTTATTAAATGTGATTGTAATGAACGCAGTGTACTGGTTGACTTTCCCATTTCATCCCGCCAGAAACAACGGTAGGATATGGATGGAAAATCGAAGGATATCTGATAGATCACGGCATAATTATCATGAATATTCATATATTTACTTTCAATAAATTAAAAACCTACTTTTAACAACTAAAAATAATGAAATAATTACACGTTTGGAATTCGATGTTAAGACTTAGTGTGTATCAGAATTAAAGACCCGAATTAAAAATGTGAAATTTCTTATTCTTTACAGTTCTTTGAAGTCGAAATTAAATTTTTTATTAAAACTTAATCTTTTCACTTCGATCAATTAAATACTAGATTAAGGATCAGGAACAAAAATAGGTCGCACAAGTGGCCACGTTTGCACACACATAAACATTTATCTATCTTAGAAAAAAGTTTATTAACATTAACAACTTCAGTTTATTATAAACCTTAATAACAATCTACACAAACTTTAATCACTATTGCAAAATATATTTATTTAAGTCTTTTCATCAGAGAAAGGTTAAAAGCAATAAGTTTAGAATGTCGCGGGGAAATAAAAAGTCATAGGTTACAAAAGTATTTATTCTAAAATGAAACTTAAACTCTTAAGTAATAAGGTTAAACATTATGTTGACATTTTCGTACTTACTCTATCTATTTGGAAGTAGGTGCAGTTCTTGGTATTATATTTCAATGCTCGGAACACAGTGAGTATTGAAAGACGTAGAGTTGCAGAATATAAATATTTTAGGGCAAGGGTCGTTTTGTATGTTTGTTGTAAAACGATTGTCTGCTCTGACGTATGGCATCTGATAGTTTTTGGTTGAAGTTCTATATTGCTTATTTGTAATAATTAGACTTTTAAAGTTTACATTTACACAACAAATATGTTACCTGCTTGCATTACACATTTTTAGCTGAGTACATTGATACCGGGTACTGACGGTGTAAGAATATCCACTACCCCATATCGTACCGTGGGTATCGTAGCATCTTCCAAATAATAAATAAAAATAATAAAACAGTGGCTACCACGCCTACCAAGCGTGGCAACTATTGCAAATATCGCTACTATGACGCATGCCTATCACCCCTATGAACATGGGCAGGCACAAATATTATCTTGAAAAACTTTTCTACAGCTATGGGAAAGAAAAGTTTGATAAAGAATAAGATGTATGAGTAAGCAATAAAGCATTCGTAGACATTACAGTTGAGAACGTACCTACATAATTATATCGCGACTAGGAAAGTGTAGATGCCCGCCCATGCATCAATTCGATCACTTAAAATGTCCCTATTGGCGTGTGTTATTAGGAATACAACTTGTTCAACCAAGTGTACACTTGCCTTGAATTCCGCCCTCCTCCTTTCACCTCCCCATAACTTATCACACCATAAAGATTAATGAGTCACACAATAAAATATTAACATGGTGTATATTAGCATAGATTATTATTTACAGGTTGTAAATGTGGATTCATACAGACATATGAATATAAAACAAAATATAATATTTTTTTCTTTACTCATGTTGCTTGTAATAAATAAAACCACTCTGACACGATCTGTATTATTTATTAGGTTCAACATCTATGCCGTGTCATTAAGGAGTTTTCTTCTTACAATATTTGAGATTTGTTAAGCTCTCTTATGCAGACTGACAAGCCATAACAGAGGTCATAAAATAGGCATAGTAAGTACATGATTATTAGGTTATTTCAAATAAAAAACAGAAGCTAAATAATCTGTCAAAATTTTATGACATAAGCTAAAAGAACCCTTGTTTGTTGCTAAAAGAACCCATTATAATGAACATCTTGGAAATTCATCCAGTAAAGCCTAAAAAATGTTCACTACCTATCTTAGGCCTGCTCTATAAATGCCTTATAGAGGGAATTTTGCCATAGTTGCAACGCGTGGCAAGCGGGTTGGCAACCTCAGGTTTTTATAAGCACGAGTTGTTTTCAGGAAGATGCTGCTGTCCATCTCATTTGCCTCTTACGACACCCACAGGACGCTGTAGGGTGGTGGATGTTCCTACTCCACCATCACATGGTTAGTAAACGTGTCTGAAATGATTACTGTAATTGAAAACGAATTTCTTGTAAGTGCATAAATCTATATGTACTTCTACTACGCAAGTTAATAGGTAGTATAACCTCTAGACTGTCCAAAACCTTCTAAAGGTCGCTATTAAAAAAGTACTCTTCAGACACGAAACAGCCTTAGTAAATGTATCTGTATCTCCCTCTAACTCGTACATCATTGTTTTAATATCATTTACCTACTTATCTCGGTATGGAATTGTCACTATTGAAGTACGAAATGTGCCTATTTTTGTGCCTGTTTCGGGTCATCTTAAGTGGCCCACATTATTGTTGAGCTTGTGCTGTAAAAAAATGTACGCAGAGTTTGTAAAGTGTATTTATCTTATTGTAAATAAAATAAATATTTATTGAAATAATTGTTTCTTTCATTCGTACTACCTATATATAGCTATAGTTATTGGTGGTGGAGGGATGGTCTCCAGAGTTGACTGGAACAACCTACCCTCGGTGACATTAAATGACGTTGTCATACCCTACAGTAAATCTGTAAAAAATCTGGGGATATATCTAGATTCTACCTTGACGTGGTCGCAGCAGTTAAAACAAGTGAGTAAAAAGGTGTTTGCTACTATGGGTTTACTTCGTCATTTACGTTCTTTTCTCCCAATTCCCACTAAGATTATGTTAGCACAATCCTTACTTCTCTCTATTATCGATTATGCGGACGCAAGTTATCTCGATTTAACTGAAGACCAACTGAACAAACTTGAGCGAATTCAAAATATTGCAATTAGGTTCATATTTGGTTTGCGCAAATATGATCATGTATCCGAATATCGTTTACAGCTCAAGTGGTTACCCATTCGCTTTCGCCGGAATCTGCAAACTGTATCTCTTTTGTACTGTGTGTTGTTCAATCCTTTGACTCCAAGCTACTTGAAGGAAAACTTTAAGTTTCTTGGTCATGATCGACCTGATAGAGTTCTTAGGTCAGCCGGTGAACTAATTCTAGAACCATGTTCATTTCGAACAAAATTTATGAAATATTCTTTTACGAGCCAAGCCATAAGGTTATGGAATGAATTTCCACTCCAAATTCGACGTGCGCAAACTTTGGAAAGTTTCAAAAGTTACGTCAAGAACCATTACCTAACACTTTGTGGTTATTTATAACCAATTCTAGCAATAGATAGTTATTCTGTTTTTCTTTTCCTCTTTGTTTCGTATTTATTTATTTATTATCTATGTATATAAACGTATGTGTATATATTTGTATATATATACCTATTTATTAATATTATGTATGTTTATTTTATTATTATTTTTTATGTATTGTTGTGATATTTTAACAAAATATAGTTTAGTTTATTTAGATACTAGAATGTAAGTGTAACATAAAACGCACCACCTCCTACTGTTCTTAATTCCAGTTTCTCCTTAGCCCAAAGGTTGTCTGGAAGAGATCGCTCTTTAGCGATAAGACCGCCTTATTGTACATACGTATATATAAAGTTTCCTCTGTAATGTATTTATTCGTTGTATATGTGTGGTGTACAATAAAGTATATACTAATACTACTACTAAAACCATAATATAGCTGCAGTATGGCTCTACCACGTTATTTAGTCAGTACAGTTTAATTATTGTTCATTCTGACACGTTCTATCAATTGCTCGAACAATTCAAAATGTACATGAATAAAAGGAGTCTCTATGAAACCTGTCCTGGATATTTGAACATAACTTTGTAAATATATCAGAGTTATTTGTTAACTTAGTCGTAATTCGATTGCAATATCGTATTTAATATTGAAATATTAAAGAAATTTTAATGTATTTGAGACGTTGCGAATGAATAAAGTATTTTAACACCACATAATATAAGTAAAAGTTATAGGTGCATATTATATAAACAATCCAAAATTATTAAAATTGAATACACGTAAAGTTATCAGCTTTACATTTGAAAAAGTAATTTTTTTTCGCCATAACATCTTTCAGCTTCACTAATATAATTGTTTTGCAAACAAAATTCGGGACGGCTCACACGCAGGGACAATTAACATCTCTAATTAGAAGTGGAAGAGAGAGAGAGAGAGAGAGAGAGAGAAAGGCCGAGAAAGGGATAGTGAGGTGTTTAAATTGTGTAAGTTTGAACACTAGTTAAATTGTGTAAGTTTTTTTTTTTTTTGAGGTACTATTACTTTGTTGTTAAACTTTTTTCTAAAGCCATGTATAAAATGGGTAACACCATTCAAGCGGAGCGGCTTAAAAAACTAAAAATAAAACGGTTCCCACAAGAACAAAGTGTTTGTTTGATAAATTATTACGCCTCCACGATACACGAGAGAATCTCAAGCCAATCATCAAGTCAGCAGATATTGTTCGTTTCAAGTGAGGTGATAAGTTTTCAAAAAAGGGTGTAATCATTAACAAATTCAATTATTTGAATACATTTATTATAATCAAACAGTAATTTCTGCGCTCAGCAGAGGAGTAACAACAGTTCCAGGTAAAGCTAGGCTACAGCGACGAGGACACGGAATAAGGTTCGTTGATGGTGCAGGAGCATTGTCTGTAAAATATTATTAAACTTTTACCTCTTAGCCCTTTTTGCATTCTATAGTGAAGTTTTGTGACAAATTTGTATTAAATATATAAAATTATTTGATGGTAAGATTTCTTTTGTGCCTAGGAGTTTCAATAGGCTGGTAACTACCTATTCTCTATTTCCACCACTAGGTAGCAGTGCATTCATCGTTTAGTTCCAATTCGTAGGACGAGAGTCAATAAAATTACAAAATGTTAAAGAATTTTGTTTCTAGTTTTCAGAATGCATCAGTCATCCTAGCTTAAATATGTCGACGGGCTGCAGTAATCATTTACCATTTGGTAAGCTATGGCTCGTTTGACACTTTTAAGAAAACAATATAAAACATATTAATTAAAAACACAATATATAAGTGCAATAAATGTTACAAAAATGAAGCCTAGCCTATTCATTAGTCCAGTGTGCGTCCTCTGCTGGCTAATTTGTTAAAAACGGCGATGTAGAAACAATAATAAGTTACGATTTTAATATAAATTCTATCTCACATGCTGTAGTATTTCACTAGTGTTTAGGACTCTTATATTACCCAGCAGTTCGTGAGTAGGAACCACTCTCCCACTTATTGTTGCTGCAAAGCTACAGTACGTGCACTACTGCGTTCCGGTCTGAAGAGTATAGGGAGTATACTTACAGGCTGTGAGGTATTCTATTGTAGTCCTCAGTGGTGAAGGCGCATTTACGTTGGGTACACTGAAAGTTTTGCGTAACTCACAATTGTCATAATTGTTCTTGTTGTTTAATTCAGCAATCCTAAGTGTTTGTGAATATGCTGTTGAAAGCATTTGATTGTGTAATGGGTTATCGTTCTATTGTCTGGACGAGTTGTCGATGAGGTAACAAACATATGTGGTACGAACTTAGACTCCATTCGAGGATATTGAAGTGGCGAAATCAAATTCTGTAAAAGAATTGTATTAGGTGTTTTTGTTTAGGTTATTTTTTCCACTAACTAGAAAGTAATTAATTGAATAAAAAGAAACTAACAACACCAAAATACCTTTTTATTTTCTATGAGGGCTTTTTTCAGCATTGGACTGGATTGTGATGATTATGAACACAAATAGGGCACTATGTTATTGTGACGACATAATGCTGTGTCTTAATCTAGTGATCTGCCACTATCCTCACATTCCTGAATATACTTGCCATTATTGTGTGATTTCTCTTTTGGCTTTAGGGTGACAAACGAGCACTCAGGACACCTGATGGTAAGTGGTTGCTGTGGCCCATAGACATCTACATCTACCCGCGATTAAAATTCAAAATGCAGATGCGTTATCATATTGTACTATTTTATGGTACTATTTTACGCTGGCATTCTGTGAGAGCATGGTCCTTCCCCGGTCGAGCCTACCTATTCGTGCTACAACTATACTACCAATATAACTGCAGCATGGCCCTACCACGTATAAAAAGTTATTATGTTAATGAAACGTCTTAAATATTATTATATTCTAATATATTAAATAATTCAATTTATATTTTTAAAATAAGTACTTACCATCGGCTGGTCAATCCCTACTTACATAATTACAATGAAATAGTACGCCGAAAAGTATTTAAGAATTGTGAACTCACCGAAAACTAACAGGCATATTTAAGTTATATTGTACATATTTCATATTGAATTGAAAGCGGAGACGTAAAAACCGGTTCTGATCTAAGATCAAACTTCATCACCTATTATTAATTCAAGTTTATCCTTTTAAGATTTAGTTCCATCGATTTCTCAGATGTGCAATAATATTATTTATGAATTAGGGTAAATGGTTTTCCTTTGCATCACTGACTTTTGAGTTTATTTAAACGGTCAAATGTAAACCGAAACGCTTCATCGACTGTCAAATGGCAACAACAGAATTATTAATGGTACATTATGTTTCCTTTGAACTCATATTTAAGAAATACATAAAAAAATATTATCAATAAAATATTCTTAAAAAAATCACATAAAATTAGGTTCAACATGCTTGTGTAAGCAATTTTTATAACAAAGCTATTGCACGGATAGCTTGAGGTATAATGGGAGAGCCGTGGCAGCTCAGGAGTTAAGCGATTTTAACAAAATTTACAGTACGCAGCCACCCGGGTTCGATTTACACCAGCACCAGTGTTATTGATAATAATTTTAAGTACTAATTTACCACGTGCTCAGCGGTGAAAAAATCGTGAGAAAACCGAGGAAATAATATATTCCGAGGAGATGCGAAGCCCTCAAATATGCACTTGAGCAGCGAACTCTCTAATACTGTTGGAAAATAACATGACCTATGGCGATTCATGGCGTTCTAATCCGAATTGACAGTGAAATAAAAATTGTGAGAAATCCTGCATCTTTTACAAACAACGTGTATGCATATATACATTTTTACATGTGTGACATGCAAAGACCGCCAACATACACTTGAGCAACGAAATGAGAGAAGGCCTCAGCAGTTGGATACGCATAGGTTGTAACTTTACTTTGCAAGAATGCTCGTGTAGGATAATGGTTTCAGACGTGACCATTTCATATGTTGGGTAGCTGGTTACTTCTTTGCGGATTCTTGTTTATATCTCACAACATTTACTCAAAACTAATATTCTTAAATGACCCCTTGTCTCTTACACTGGTAGACGATCACATGACTTATGGCGTTTCATAGCACTCTATGTCTCTCTATAAATATGCTTGGTACATGGTAGAACTACACTGTAGCTGTACAAATAATTAAATACACTCTTACTGAATATAGGCATAAGCAGCGTAATGCAGTGTGTTTCATATAGTTAGGTAAGGGAACCGGAGACGTTGTTTACTAGTAAGTAGACATTCCATCTTAGTCTTTATGAGTTTAATTTTCAGTCGCAATCAGATATAGACGTCTAAAATCCTCAACCAACTTGTCCAGCAGTGCTTGTTTTATTACACACTGTGACGCATTCCGTCTTTGTCTTCAGAGTGACGGTTCAACTGTAGGATTCTGTGTTTGAAGTAGTTGCAAATAATTATACATTAATTTTGTTTTATATACATACAAGAGTAAATACTGTAATATAAATTGGCCTCGTGAGTAGCCTTTTGAAAATAAATTTAAAGAGAAGAGTGCTTGCGTAACACACAGGTGTCCACTGACTAATGACAGATCAATAAGGTTAATTTTACCGATCCGATACATTTGTAAATTTCTTATTTCATATATCATTTTAATACACTTTAATTTTCTTAGTATTATGATTCCATAGGCATTTACGGGCTGCTTAAAAAATAAGTTCTTAGATAATGCAACCACCGAATATGGTGTTTGCATAAGCTTAGAGGTGGAATTTCTGTCCAAATATATATAGCCCTAAAACTAGTAAACAAATAACGATATTATTGGGCCACAACAAACGAAGATAAAGTAACACCGATTCTTAAATACATACAACAGAAAAAACATACAGTTGAATTGAAAATCTCCTTTTTTTGAAGGCGGCTAAAACTTTATTTTCTCCAACTCACAACGCGACAAAACTGATGCTACCATACACCCCATCTGTATACTTGGCAGTACACCACTGTCCGTCTTACTGGGAGTTTTCTTCCATACATAATCTTTGTGGAATCGTTTATCACTGGCGATTTTTCCGGACCGATACGGCTTAGACACCTTTAATACAAGAGCTTACTCCTTTCTAAACGGCCGACAAAGTACCTGCAATTCATCTAGTGTTGCAGTTGTTCATGTGCAGCGGTAGACAATTACATTCAGGTGAGTCATGTCTTGGTGTGAAATGACCTTAAGTGTCTTTACGTATTTAGTGTGTAAAATTGGAGCAAGTTTTTTTTTACAGAAAAATATGGAGCATAAATTAAAATTGATTAGTTTTTATAGTTGAAATAATCACAGAATCCACACAATTGTTTAATAAAACTGATAGTTTTATGCATTGCGTAATTATGTAAACATATTTGTTTTCATAATTTTACAGTAGTTCAGCTGACGGTTAATGACCAGTAGTCCATGTATACATACAACCAACTGCACGCAAAACAGGCTAGAGAATAGTTTCGCTTTTAAGTACTACGCTGATATGACAAATTAACTTTAGTTTAAAACATTCATATCCACAGATTTAATATCACTCCGGACTCTCAGTGACAAACGTTCATTTGAATACTGTAAGTCAGAAATGTTGGCTGAAGATGTACAAGATTATTAATAAAAGTAAACATACATAACCTTAAGATGGTCTCTTTTATTTTGGAATTGTTAAAATAACGACTATGATTAAAAATAAAACAGGTAAAAAGACGTGACGTCATATTAGTCGTGTCATAGTATGGTATTCGTGCTGAGGTAAGTGCAGTGTGCAACGCCTCCTGGCTAGATTGTACAAAGATCTGCGCAAATTGGCTAGCAGCAGCAGAATGCATGAAATTTCATGTGGAAACCTAGGTCCAGCAGTAGACTGCTATAAATTGATGATAGTGATGATTACTCGTAAGGAAAATAAAACTATAAACTATCCAATAGACCGCGTGCTCCCAAAATACATCTGAAGGTACCGTACGAGTATATTCGATGATAAACTAAAACTGAAAAATAATTCTGACATATGTTACATTCATTTTCAGTAACTTAGATGATAGAAGAGAAATTTTCTGCTCAGGAGTCTATTAATGTAGTCAACTCACAAACATAAGGGGAAGGAGCGTTATGTAGAGTAATCATAGGTTGTGAGTACTTGGTAGATCCACGCTGCGGCTATATTAGGGTTGTAGCACGAATGGGTTGCCTCTACCGAAGTAGAACTACGTTCTCACAGATTAACAGCGTAATATTGATGCGTAATGCTGCTATGTTTTATATGGTGAGTGTAGAGAACTGGAGACCTGGTGTATAGGAAACGAAGCATTCCATCTCAGTTCCCAGACATGACAACGCTTCTGTATTTTGATTATTAAATAAGGATAAGTGTAGATGTCTAAGGGCCGCAGCATCCACTTACCATCAGATGGGCTGTGTGCTCGTTTGTCAACCTTATTTCATAAAATAATTAAGAGAGAACTTTCTTTTTTCTACAATTTTTAAGCAGATAAACGATATCTTATGACGGTTTATTTTTAAGCTATTGCATAGCTTCTATCGCGGGCCTTGAGCGCGGGGACCGAATCCAGAAATTCCGTAACGAAAAAAAACCTCACGCTCCCTTCTCCGACGGGCACGGAGGTGTTGCTTGAAGGCCGTGCATTGTCTAACGTCGTTTCTTTTCGGCAGTCTTCGACTCGGTGTTTGTGTGCGTGCAAATAGACGTATTGTACAACTCTACGAAGCTCGCACGAATCGAGACGAGCTGCTCCGATATCGGACGAATACATAAGCAGCTGTTTATGAGAAAGTAAATAGGTGTATAGGTATTTATGTACAACAGTGAATAGCTGTAAAATTGTTATACTTGTAAAATTTGTGTATAAAGTGTTTTGAATATGAATGACCAAAGTGCATTTATTATTAATAAAGAAAGTCACGAAAAAATAGTGAAAGAAAATGAGTGAGTACTCTATATACATACATTTTATTATTATCACAAATGCAGTATTAATTTTGAATTGAAAATATAATACTGCTATAAAGATAACCTAAATTTTTGATATTAAAATGAGCGATATTAAAAGTAGCCCTCTTTTATACACACAAACACACACACGCGTATAGTTAGATTCTCAATATATATATGTATATATAAAAATAAATTCATTCTTCATTATGTATATAACAGAAGCCATCGAACCAAGCACGTGTACTATTCAGTACCTTTGTTTTTGGTATATAGATAATGCACATGAATGCCGCGCAGAGAAAGTATATATGATATTATATCCATATAAATGTACATCGCGCGAAATTCGATAATCACTTCTTAATATCGTTATTTTTTTTAAATTAATAATTTTGTTTTGGTGTGTCATTACACTATTTATACCTAATTATTTATACCTATTATTTATACCTAGATATTTTCGTTTTATAGAGAATAAAAGCGTAAAGAGCTAAAAAGAAAAAAAAAACTAATGCACGTCAAAGGGCATATTATCAGTGTCAGAAAGATTTAAAGAAAAATGAAGAAAAAAAATAAAAAAAAAATAAACGGTACCAAAATCAAATGCTGAACGTCAAAGGAAATTTCGTCAAAATAATGCAGAAAAATCTTACATGGATATGTAATTTGATTTAATAATAATATTTTTTATTTATTTATTTAAAAACAAATTGTAAACATATGCTTCAATATTACTTAATTTAACGATTTCATCATTTTTTTACAGAAAAAGACGAAAATAAATAAAATAAATAAATAATTATAATTGCATAAGTTGATACAAAATGCTATGCAATAGCTTTACCGCGGCAGTCCCCGAGTGCCACACGTCTTTTTTTTTTCTTTAGACAATTCATTTATTCACGACGTCCTTTCAATGGTTCTTCCGCTCAGCCACTGTATTATATAGATAATTTAAATATTTAGCAACTACGGCTGTTGTATTCGTTAATGAAGTACAATCACAATAATAGATTTTTTTATCCAGAAAAACTTACAAAGCGCTTGAAACTTGCGTTTTAATTACAATAATTGAATCTTCCTGTGATGCAAGTTTGTGCTTCACTGATTTGACTTGTAGTAAAAGAGCTAGACTGAATAGTTTATTATAACAAAACAATTATAATTTGTTTTCGTAGTCTAATGGCAATCACGTTTAAAATTGAACGATCATTTTGTACCACCAAGGAATAGTTTCAAATGTAAATTGCATTTTACAAGAAATAACTATGAATAACAATACTGATGTGTTGTTTCGGAGTTCAACTTCGTCATGTCTACTAACAGCTCGTTACCTTGTAGGTTGGAACACGTTCAACTAAACCTTATAAATGTGAAAACTTGCAAATATTTGAGGTATAATATGTGAAAAATTTCGACAGATATTGTGTCTACTATTTTTTTAATAACACAGTATTGTGTTAACGTTACTGGGTCCAATATTTCTACATGTTTCGGGAAAATAATAAAAGACACGCCAAGGAAATGTGCCATTTAAAGAGGATGCAAGGTGGATATACCACTGTAAAGCAACTATATTTAAAATACTGAAATCTACGAGGACTACCATATCATTGTGCTGCTATTCGACGCTGATGTTCTTAGTATTACGTACGAGTGACTACCAGTCTCAGGTTTGTCATCAGTTGGCTGCAAGAAAAAGTCCCGCGGAGTATATGTGATAAAAATCTTCTTAATCAGTTTATTTATTTCAGAGAAATTGACAAACATACATAAACAATGTACGCGTTCAATATAGAACCTCCGTATTCTTTATGTAGTTTAAAATGTTATTGTATTTTGTATAAAAGACATAAATTATATCGCACAAATTCAGACATCATGAAAATGAATTTGTTTATACAGCGCTAGATGAGTGTGTATCTTGTTATATTTAACTTGTTACTGCATTGTGTACACGTCCTAACCTCAGACCAACAAAGTAAGAAAGACAAAGTGCTGCATACATTTCAAGTGACACAAAAACCGAGCCATAAACATTCTTAACTTATTTTACATACAATATGCATCGGAAATTATTTGCGGTCAAAAACATGGTTTTGGTGTATATGTGTGCGTCCACCAGTGACTAGCTGATAACTAAGTTGAGTGCGTGAGTGCATGTCAAGAAGTTGAGCGTTGTGTGGCATCACTGGAAAGTACACAGTATTGCGTTTTTCTTTGTTGGTTTCAAGGTAAATTAACTGATAAATTTTCGGTTCGAATTAAATGCTAATTGAATTAGTAAAGGTTAAGCTTTGAAAGTATTTATCTTTTACGTATATTATACATTTTTTCAAGTATCTAAAGTTTAAGTGTTATTTTTAATTTCGAGGTTTAAAGTATTCTAACGACATTGTGTGATTTCTTTCATATGTCTTTTTAGGATTCTTGGCGGTCCACCACTGTACGTTTCACAAGGAGTTTTTTTCCATGTACGACCTCTTTGTGGAATAGCTTACCACCGGCGATTTTCTGGAACCGATATGACCTAGGGAACTTCAAAAAAAGAGCTTACTTATTTCTAAAGGGCAGGCAACGCACCTGCAATTCCCCTGGTGTTGCGGTTGATCATGGGCGGCGGTAGTCAGTATCAGGTGAGCAGCATGCTCGTTTGCCACCTCTTCTATATAAAAAAAGGAATTCAATTAGTGGAAAAGGGCTGCTTTGTGCCCCTGTCTGTTTTTGGTTAAAATTTTTACAGTTTTGATTTTGTGACATAATAAAGTACTGCCTGGAATACAGTGGAACGTGGCGTACGTTCATGAATGTAATTATGTTTTACGAATCAAAATAAGAATTTTTGAAGTGGTAACTCTTCAAAGAATTACCAAATTTAAATGTACATAATATTTAGAAAATGATGTGATATTTGTATGTCCAGGAGAGCCATATGTCACGAGCCTATCGCATCAGTATACTGGATGGATCTTTACCTTTAATCTACCAAACCTTGTACTATGAGTCTAATTTTAATAAATTATAGGAACACACGTTGTGTTTAATAAAATATTTACCTAATATTAGAAACGTGCAGGGCGAGTTTAAAGTACCTTATCATCGCGAAAACGACTCTGGTTTGATTAATGTCACTTTTATTTTAAAAAGTAAATTATGTTACATCCTCATTATATACTTCAATATTTATTGATAGATTAAGCGGAGAAATTAATATTTTTAAAGCATTAGGACACAAGCGAGCACGAAATCCACCTGACGGTAAGTGGATGCTGTGGCCCATAGACTTTCACATTTATCCTCGATTAAGAATCAAAATGCAAATGCGTTGTCACCCCTGAGGACTTTACACTCCCTATACGAAACACAGAAGAATTACGATGCTGTTTTACGCTGGTATTCTGTAAAAGCGTGGTTCAGCTCTGGTCGAGCCAACCCATTCATACTGCAACTATAATATAGCTGCAGCGTAGCTCTAAATTAAAATTTCGGTTTATATAGTGCTTTCAAATTGAAATAACTACATACATATCCTAGCAATAGAAAAAATGAGCGCCTATTCTTTCTGTTAAGCTTTGACGAATATTAAAATTTACTTTTAAAATATCCTTTGTTTTTTTTAAACTGCGTTGTCCATATTACCTCAAGGCATTTTTTTAAATTCCAGCCTTGATCTTTGTCACACGCTGTCATTTGCTAGGCCAGCGGACAGTGTGCGAATCTTCGTCAAACTCATTACCAGGCATAGTTTCAAATAACGGATTGATGCTAGCTTTTAAATCGTCACCAAATGTGATTCCGTACTATCTGCAAAAACTTTTAGCTACTGTTATATCACCAGCAACAGTCGGCGAAACAGTTTCAAATATAGATAGACTTGCTTTATGGCCTATTACATCCTGCAGCTGGATCAAATGTCATGAGCGAGACTACGCCCAATATACTTGGGTTCGAAATACTAGTCCCCACAGTAATAAGTTATGCCAAGATTTATCCTTCATGATTGTCCTCCGGTCTTACTGGAGCTACAAAATTATGTGGAAGCAATCCTGATTTATCATGCTACGCTCAGTTAAATTGTCCTTACTTTGGTACATCAGTGATAAAACTATTTAAGGATCAACAACTATCCGTAAAAGTTGACCTAGTACTGCACCCGGTTTTCCACGTGGAAACCATGCGGTGAACGAAATGAGCTGGAATGTAACACCATCACGAAATCATTGTTGATAAATACCTATTCTTCCTACTACTCCCTTAACTATAACATCAATACACGAATAGGAAGGTTGGGTGTTCAGCACCACTTAAAATTATGTAAAGTTAGAACTACTTTAAATTATGTAAAGTTAGAGCTACTTTAAATTCAGCATGTAATATGGATATTTACGGATTTATAAAAAAATAAGCAAACAAAAATGTCAGATATATTCGATTATTCTTAAAATTCTGTGAAATAAACTAATACTACAATATTATGTGTCACCTACACACAAGTTTGTCGTCGAATACCCTTCATGTTTATTTTTTAAGTTTAACTGAAATATTCTCTCCTATATCAAGGTAATTAAAGCTTTCTTTTGTAATTAAAGCCGTCTTACTTAAACTTTTACAGACTACTGAACGTTCAATAAAGTTTGAAGTCAGGGAAGTATACAAATTTGCTGGAGCGGAACCTGATTAATAAAAACCATTGCATTATTAAATTGCACAAGAACAAATTACAAACCAAGATTTTTGCGAAGACATTTTTATTGTAACAATTTTTTAGTAATATATTTGTTTCTAAAAAGTATTTTTAAATTTTCTAATTTATATTGTTAAAGCTAGAATTTTAATTTTTCGATATAATTATTAATTAAAAACGAATTAAAATAAAATATGATAATAATGTTAAACTTGCTGCGCTATATGCGGTTCCATTAGTTCTACTGCAGATACCTTCGTTACGAATTATATCACGCAGATAAACTCCGAGCTCTCTTAGCTCGTTGGGCTATATCGGTTCCATTAGTTCTACTGCAGATACCTTCGTTACGAATTATATCACGCAGATAAACTCCGAGCTCTCTTAGCTCGTTGGGCAATATCGGTTCCATTAGTTCTACTGCAGGTATCTTCGTTACGAATTATATCACGCAGATAAACTCCGAGCTCTCTTAGCTCGTTGGGCTATATCGGTTCCATTAGTTCTACTGCAGATACCTTCGTTACGAATTATATCACGCAGATAAACTCCGAGCTCTTGTCGTGAAGCGACAATAAAAAACTAAAGAACCTAACTTAACTACAACGAAAACAACCAAAATAAAATAAATTATTTAAAAATTTGAAAGGTTTTACAGTTTTTTTTTATAAAAAAAAAGGTATGAAGGTGATGATGGGTTGTAATGAAGATGGTGATTTACAATATTATTAAAAAAAAATAACAAAGATACTGCAACGAAGTATGCACAGGCTATGCCTATGATAGGTGCACAGCTCCTGCTCTAGGTACACGCAGAATCTGGAGAAAGCACACGCAGCGTCTGGAGAAGGTACACGCAGCGCTTGGAGTAGACACACACAGCGTCTTGAGCAGGTACGCAGCGTCTGGAGTAGGTCCACGAAACGTCTGGAGTAGGCACGCAGCGTTTGAAGTAGGTACACGCGGCGCTTGAAGTAGGCAAACACAACTTCCGGAGTAGACACACACAGCGTCCGGAATAGACACGCAGCGTCTGGAGTAGGTCCACGCAACGTCTGGAGAAGGCACGCAGCGTTTGAAGTAGGTACACGCGGCGCTTGAAGTAGGCAAACACAGCGCACTAGTAGGCGGAGGCGTAGGCGTGGCTAGGCGACGACTTAAGGAGCGGGCAGAGGCTTGCAGGATCCCGAGGCAGTGCGGAAAAGGCCTTTAGGAGATGCTTCAAGTATCAAAGCTCAAGTCAGACTCCCCCATTCGCCGATTGTTCGGCTTATTTTCCCTTTTTGACGGATCTGGCATAAGAACGGAAAATTATTCTCATTAAATTTGAAATTATTTAAATTAAAAGCAAATTCTTGTAAATGGCCAAGAAGAAAGGAGTATTTTGAAGTAAAAACATCAGGCCGGTAACGATATTTGAATAAAAATTGCCATGACAACCTGATAAACAACGATGTCAAAACATGTCAAATTTTGGTTTTAGGCTCGTAATACAGAAACGGCAAGATTTAAGTGAAAAATGAGATATTATTTATATAGGAAAAAAAAGTAGCGCAACAGCGCGCCCGAAACCCGAAATTGCAGAATTACAGAGAACTAAATAAAAGACCGAAAAAGGTAGACTCCATTGACATCGATTTAAAAAGTGCTGATAACGGGAAAATACGACGTGAAAATGATTTGTTATTGTGTTCTTATGGTTTAAAAATGTTACAGGTTCCTATGGAAATAAAGGTGATGCAAAATATCTAGTTTTGAGATGAATGCAGAAAATAGAAAACAGAATGGAAAAATAAATTTAAAATAGTGTAAAATGGTATGTAAGTAACATAACACTACACTCTCTTAGCTCGTTTGGCGACCTTATGTTTACTCATATGACCACCGTTGCAAATCCACGTCTCTAAGCAATAGTCTAGAATTATTTTTTTAAGTCTATCGATTTTATAATGAGTTAATTGAATAATATTATCTAGAATTATGATACTTTACTTTGTCTAAATTATTTTTACTGATGACTCTTATTATTTAAAAATATTAATTTTCAAAAGTAAAAAAATTTAAACTTTTCTACAAGTTTCATATAACTTGACAAAACATCCTTAAATAGCCGAATTCTTGTTAATAACTTAGCACGGTAGTTGTTACATTCTCCTTGTTTTGGATTTTGCCTCATCCTTTGATTACATAATATTGTTTCTCCAGTGAGCCATTATTAACTAAAGTTGTCAACATACCAGAGATAGATAAAATGTACGCCTAGGCGCATCGAGCCACTGCTCTTTAGTTCTCGTTTATTTGATTCACAATTGTAACAGAGTAATTACGTCATATTATTCGTCCACTACAGTCTATCAGAAATGCACTGCTGCACATAAATAACTTCAAAGAGAGGATACTTGCCACAGTTGCCACGCTTGGCATGCGGGTTAGCAACCGCGGTTTACGTTATGTTATCTGGAAGGTGCTGCCAATCTTCTGTTTGATATCCCTGTGTCGTCCATTGCAATAATGTAAACAAACAGAAAACTAACAATAAACGCAAAGTAAGTAGAAAATTATTCCAAATAATTAACTTCACCATCCTCTTAGTTTCAAAATTATAACGAATGTATATGGTATGACATAAGTTTTTAGTTTAAACATATGAGATGTTGGTATGATGTAACATAATGTGTTCATCAATAAAGCGTAATGCTTCGAATCACATACCGTTATATTCATTGCCGTTCGATATTAACTGTTTATAACTACTAGTGAGATGTTTCTTTTAGTCGTTTTGGGCCATGGTGACAGCTGTCTATTGCATGGAAATATTAATCAATATATTTATTTTAAACATAAAAAAATATTAATATTGATATAGTCATTATAAAATGTTGGTAGGTTGGCTAATTACGTAATAACTTAAGAAAGAAGAACCCTTAAGTAGAGACTGAATAAATTAACTGACATGGTATTACATGGATTTCACACCTTTTTACGATGGAAAAACTGAGTTACGAGACTTAGTTTTTTTACAAGTTATATTTTTGATGGCATATTATTGACTGCCAAAAGAGCGTTGACTACCAATACTAATTCATTCATAGTTTAATATTTAATGCTATCTGAGCTTGCCTTAAATATAAAAGCAACATTTTCAACACAGTAGTTTGGGCTTGTATCCAACGAATATACAGGTAATCTAAACAACGTCCAAGTATTGAAAAGAAATGATCTTCTGTGTTATAGGAAAATGAAAACGGCCTCTTTGCAATTGTAAAATGCCACATATATCATTCTCTCGCATCGCCAAGTCTTATAGAGGTATATGTTTGTCTCTTTTTAGTGTAGCTTTTTCACAGTCACACTGTACCTTTCAATTAAAACTTACTATACTTAGTGTAGAAGCTGAGGATAACTTTTGGCAGTGTACGTTAGTTTTGCAAGCATGTCAATAAGAGAAACGTTCTATTATCCGCAGCACTCACTATATCGTACGCAGAGCTTGTAGCTCCTGTACAAATATTAACGGCTCAATATTCCACATTAATCGATATCTTGGCGTAGCGGAGTCGCGTCGCTTAAAAAAAAAACAACGTATTTTGTCCGCCTTGACAAATGTCACCTGTATGCACAAGGGTATGCAAGTGCTTGTATCTAACATTTTATATTTGAATACTGGAACTAAAAAAGGTTTACTTACCATTTGAGTTTTTATTGCAGAAATATATAGTATGTGCCATCGCCATTGCCCTATATTATGCAACAAGTGCCTAGGTGCTATTTAACTGGCACAAAAATCCATCCGAACAGAGCGAGGGGTATAAAACGCAGGGAGCGTAATTCTTTAAAAGGATCTAAGTTCCAATGCATTGAGACGCCATTGATATACAAATAGCGGCAATTACACCTTGTATTATTGCGAGTGAGGGCAAAAAAGGCGAAAAAGGGGTAAAAACAGTGAGCAAATTGCGAAAAAAAAAACATTAAAGGATGCTAGAAAAGAGTACTCTACATCTCGTGGAAGACTAATTCTGGCAAAAAAAAAACTGCCAAGAGATGAAGTAATTCGATTTTTATTATTTAAACATAAACAGTGAATTCAAACGGCAAAACGCGTGGCGAGGAACGCTAGGGGTATGCACTGTGCAGTATTGATATCCGGTTAAAATGAAATAAGCTAATAAATAGAGTACTTATACGTAAACTATAATAAAATATACACAAAATATTTAGCTAAAAATTCAATTTCAATACACTTTTAATATCAATATAATAATAATAATTTAGTAAATGTATTCGTAAAATACATACTCGCTAGGAAATAAATTTAATTGAAAACACCCTAAATAATCTGTACCAATTGCTAAAGCGGGTTCTAATATTATTATTTTTTTTCAGGCTCATTGCAAATGTCCTTATGAATGCAAAACTCGATTCAGACCACAAATCGAAATTATTTCAAGAATATTATGGTTTAGCTGATAATTAATGATGAATTTTGCTTGGTTGGCTGCTATAGGACCTGGATAGTCAAATAGGCTACTGTTATTCCGGAAAATCAAACAGTTCCCAAAGGATAGCATGGTCTTTTATATGAATTCGTCCTTCATTCAAGACCTATGAATCAACGCAGTTTTTCCCTGAAAGTTGACATTATATGATAGGATTTTTCCCGGGGAAATTAAAAAAAAATTGACTAAAAACTAATGTTGTCATAATAATAAAATAATTTGTTACATCTCCAGTGTTTTATGTCGTGACTTTATTAGAATGACTCTTGGTATCGAAGCTAAATACTTAGACGTTATAAAATGATAAGATGCAAGGCACATATTTCCTCTTTTAAGTTATAACGTGAAGTACTTAAGATTTTCTTTAGATTAATGAAAAGTATATGAATAATTTGGTCAATTGTTTATTACAACACTTTTAATTACTTTAATATAGTCATTTAAATGTGACAATGGAAATGACGTCAAAGGAAATCCAAAAACTGAACTCTAACATGGGCTATTATTTCATATTCAAATTCCTAATTGTTTTTGTTTTCGCACTTGAAGCGTTTTTTTTATTTTCGGTATTCATTTCATTTCATTCACACTTTCTGAAATAAAATTTTATTCGCTCACAGCTTAATAACAATCAAAAGGATACTTCCAATCTAAGTCAGCATTAAGTTTGTAAGCATCCAGGCCGACAACGCTTCTGTGATTCCTGTGGTGTCGTGATCATCAATGGGCGGCTGTGATCGCTTACCATATTAGGTGAAGTACGGCAAGAGCTTAAATTTCACCGTAATTAAAATCTCAGCCCATCTGTACCTACTACCATAATCATTACCCCTTCAAAGTCCACTGCTGGCTGGGGGGCTATTCTACTACGGGGTGAATGTAAAGTCACGCTCGGCAGATTGGTTGACGAACTAAATACGTTTTTTGATACTTTACCCTAACCCTTTGATACTGCTTACCAGCGCCGTTCTGCATATAATATATGCCTGGCGTAGACTAGGTAATAGCGCATAACGCCATCTGTCGGAAGCTACGCGATATTTGTGGCATTTATTATGGTCAATTCTTACGACACCCTCGGTACGAAATGGGCTGATGGATTATTATACGCCACCCACGGCTCCATATTCCCTCCATATGTAATTTTAGCATGTTATAATATACTTCTCTATTTTCAACATAAAATACATATATTTAAGGTAATGCGAGTAATAAATTAAATCAAACAAGATGAAATTAATTTCCGATGCTCTTTATATTCTGTTCCTTTGAGAATATCAATACGCTCACTCTGGCAACAAAGCTTAGCGATCAGTGAGCATACCAACTTAAATAAGATCTCGTTCTTTAATTTGAAGTGCGTGTTAGCGGAGTTCGTATGCCCTTGAATATTGTTTTTCCGACCGACCCATTCGTGCTGCAACCACAATATAACTACAGCATCTACCGTAAGAAAAACTTGATAATAAAGGTTCATGGTATGTGTGCCATGGAACAAGTTTCATTTTAGCAATGCTGCTCGAGGTAAAGTATGTCACATTGTGATAACAATTCATTAAGGGTTAGACTATCTATAGAAAGGTTCAAGAAATGTCACAAGGCACGGTACTGAACCACTCATATCCATCGAGTTCCTGCATCTCTTGCTCAGTCGTCACACTATCTAGCGTGAACCGCCCTAAACATCGCTTACCGGTACGAGAATGACACTCGAGAACCTTTCTTTCCCACCAGTTCTTGGCTTACTGATCAATGTTTTTGTATATTGGAATGTATATATTATTTGAAAAAAAGGTGATTTAGTTAATATTACCTATTAATGCAAATAAATAGTATGATGAAATTAATTTAATAATAATTTACTACCACTAGGAATTTGGCTCCTTTGTCGTGGAGTCGTTTCTTACACGTAAGTAGCATGAACAAATATCTGCACCAGAAATATTTATTTGTACCCGTTTTAAATAAATTCTTTACACTGCGCCACCGAGCTGTAATTGAACTGACTGTAGCTAGACTGCAACCGGGGCATTTGTAACTTAATTGCAATGAAAAAATTTAAACGTTGAAATGATTAATAGATAATTTATTATTTGTTCGTTTACTTAACTAATTTTTTTAGAGATATTTGTATATAAAACAATCTGTGATGGTAAAGAAATAAGAATGATTTTTTTGAGTGGATCAAAGTGAATGGAAAAACTCAAGAAACAGTGCCTTGCATTCAGACCAAACAAGAAACAAAAGACAGAGCGCTACGTACATTTCAAACGACACCAGGCCAAAATCATGTTCATCGTTATTGTTAGAACATACACTTACGTATTATGCACATAAAGTAATTTGCAATCAACTTTAACTCTCATTACACTTAGCTCACATAAACATATCATGTCAAATATATAAATAATTTATTGCCAAGCTCGTGTAAACTTAGGCAGCTTGAGCATTCAAAATTAATGGGAAACCATAACAATGTTATCCAGAACGAAGCTAGCCTCAACTGAGACCGGCCATCGGCGCAGGACAAGATTGTAGTGCCTAAGTGTATGCGTAAGCACTAGGTGCACTATCTATTCCCTTACTATCATAATCTGATGGGACGGTAAACCAACACAACCGGAAAAAGTTCAGGCGCAGGAAGGAACAACGGCTTTCATAATTACGTGCTATCCGAAGCACAGGGGGAGACACCACAAACTTCCTGACTTTAGGCAGCTAATGAGAATTTGTTGACAAAAATGACAATAATTGATATTTTGACCCGGGATTCGACCCCAGGAACTCACGATCGGTAGTCGCACTACTACAACCACCAGACTGACGAGGTAGTCAGGGAAATTTCAGGGAAAACATAATGTCTACGTGACACGTTATGTTCAAACAAAACACTATCCAGATGCAGTACGTTAGAGTGTCCGCTCTACCGCATTAATTAATTGCACGAGCTCGCTTTTGCGTTACAACTCGCATTCGTGGATGACACTAGTACTAATTGTACTGAAAGTAAAGCTATATGATCAGAAGCATTTTACTTTATTGGAATATTAAGGATAGATCTGCGAAGTAAGACACCGTAAGTTTTGAACCAAAAATGTCAAAAGAGTTAAAGTAATGCAAAGTAAATAAAGCATTAACATTTATTTTGAACTATTAAAGCAATCCATTTGTAATAACGACATTAATTTATGACAAAATAACCAAAAATGTTTTCACTAAAAATACCCTGTCATTTTCAAGGCTGTGGAAAGTCTCATGAAAGGTCATATATTACTGTTGTATTATATGGTCTCAGACAGAGTTCAAAATCAATGTCGGCCGTTTTTTGATAATATATATTAAAATAGTAGGCAGCAGCAGCGTCACGGAGAATTGACTTGCTTTGGTTTCTTCGCTTTTCTTATATCTTGATTCGTTTTTCTTAAGATCTATGCCCTCAGGCGCAGTTCTAGAAGAAGTCCTCTTCCCCTGGAGGAGAAAATAAAGATATTATTTTTATAATATAATTTGATCCTTAGAACTTAAATCTTAAATTGTGATGAAATAATGAAGCAAGAGAAAGTTTTGGCTTTGACCCCTCCAAACTTATAACCAATAATTAGGACCGTTTATGCCGAAAAGGATAATTAATAGGGATTCAAGAGATAAGTGGAATAAAATCACACAAAAAGATTATATCAATATCTCCTGCGTTATTGTAAGAATAAGTAATTTTTACTTTGGAGGGTTTCTTTTAAAATAGACAGTGAACATGAACGCCTGGCCGTATTTGTTACACTAATTCTAAGACTAATTTAATTCAATTTTCATTACAACGACTCTGATTCAGAAGACGCTGCTGACTATCTCCTGACCTGACCCATACGAGGCAATCTAAGGGGAGGCTTGTGTTCAGAAGTGGACTTTTATAGACCGTAGCAGTAATGATATTCATTCATTCATTTATTTATTACAGCGCCATCATACGACACAAACTACACAGGATATAAATCTATACCTTAACTATAATTAAATAGTATTTACATATTTTTCATTGCGGGATTCAAACCCGCGGCTCCCCAGCGCTGCAGGCAAAAACATTATACACACTAAGTCATTGCGCTTCACAATCGTTTACTTAATTGAATTATTTTTAAAACGTGTGCTATGTTCTACGGTATTCCCGGCATTTCATCATTCCGACACATAATTACACATGTTAAAGTTAAATTAAAACAATTGCGAAGGTAAAGTAACCTTTTTCCATTAAAAGGGTTCATAAAAAATGTAAAAGCAAAGTGTTTGTTTGTTGTATGAATATTTTTAATTGGTTTTGTCGAATTGTTAGAGTATTTGCCGCGATCGCAAAGTGTAGTTTTTTTACTATTTTATATCTTCATCTATTATAACCTTTCATTGCGCCCCGTCTTTCGGTGCCAACGGGGTGACGTGGTGATATTAGAGATTCTTAAGCTATCTTTCCGCAGCCAGTTCTATTACAAATCTAAAATTAATGACGTAATTTATTCAGTTTATATATAATAATTCGAATTTAGATTAAATACAAACTATATATTACTAAACATTTAACAAGTAATCAAATCTGAAATACCATAAACTTTACCCAATACACTCGCTATACAAAGTTCAAATAACACAAACAAAGCTAATTTTTCTAGAATTTTCACTACGCATTTTCACCGAGTTGAAGGTGGGAACTTCTGGTATTGCTTGCAATATTTAATTACACTAGAACACGAGTGGCTAAGCTTTTTTAACAGTTCATATATGTCTCGTCATTTTCATGCAAAAATATAAAAAACATCAAAAATTAAAAAAATCAATAGAGTTTAAGGAATTTAATTCAAGTTGGTGTCTTCAAGGCAAGAGAGAACAAGGCATTTTAAGCTTAGTCAGTGCGTTTTACCATTTTCGACTACTTAACATCAAAATTGATTTTTTTTCATAAGAGGCATTTATCATCAATTCAAAATTAAAAGGACTGTCTCTTGTACGAAGTTGTAACAACATTTTTAATTCGAACGCATAGAGAACGGACCAGCAAAAACGTAAAACCCAACATGCGGTGCAACCGTGAGGTGGCAAAACAGCATTCTTTTCTCCATGTCGTCTCTTGTGTGTTGTGAAGGCGACTATGGTAAATTCGAGAAAAATCTTGTAGCTACATTACTTGATTGTGGGACTCCTTTTTAACCTAGGATTTCGTTTGCGTCTGTTCCACCCTTTCATTTAGAAGTACTTGCTTTGCTATTTTCCGGTTGAAGGGTTGCAAGGCATTTCAACTTAGTAGTGTAGACATTCTTATTTTAAGTTAGTTGCAGATGTCCATGAGATGCAGAAGCCAACATACTTACGAAACGGACAACGAGTTGAAGTTGAGCAGCTTACATAAGAAACAGTGTGTATCGTGTCAATATAATACTTGCAACTGAAAAATGTTTCGTTTCAAATGTGAAAGGTAATTATTACAGTTGGCACCTCCTAGTGTAAGAGAAATACACGAACACCTATGCAATTTGTGTTAAATATTAAATCCAATACATCACGATACCTATCCCTCTATAGATAAAACATAAAATCTTCTTAAGTCCTTCTGAAAAATGTCATGTCATTTCAATTTGGACTTATTTTAGACACGGACTTTCAAAAGCCAACGTGTCATGATATTACGCAAGGATAATTCAATATGGCACAGCACATTTGTGTGTAGTTTTATTGTGTTTGCTGATGATAACGCCTTGTGCCAAATATTTAACTGTGTTGAGAACATGAGGCATTCCACCTTAGTCCTCATGGGTGACAACGTATCTGCATTTTGATTCTTAATTTAGGATTAATGTATATGTTTATAGGCCACATCACGCACTTACCATCAGGTGGTCTGTGTGTTCGTTCGTCACCTTTATCCTATAAAATCGTCCCTATTTCGAACCCCCGTCCTTGCTGAAATTTATTTAGAAGCATATATTATTTATTTTCTGTGTATTCTACATATATTTATCTTATATTCATATGATGGACGTGAACGCCACACTGAGCCTTGTCAAAGCCACGGGCACAATATATTCATATAATGGACGTGAACGCCACACTAAGCCTTGTCAAAGCCACGGGCACAACAATCATATCACTTACTTTTTGAACACGTTTGATAGAGATATTTGCTATTTTTAAAATTTCTGCTTCTTTGTCAGTCTATGGCAGTCTACTTCTGAACATGTATCTCTCGCGTATTATTATGGATATGCAATAACAGCCACACTTGGTAGGTATTTTAACCATGGGTGCTGTAAAGTGTTCGAAACGTCGAGTATGTAAAAAGTTAATATATGCGATATGATTCGTAAAAACTAGTTTTATTTAAATGTGTGGTGTTCGCGTAAATATAAGAAATCATTCATTGGAGTTAAATTACAGATAAAAGCTGCTTTAAAATAATATATAATGAGAGCAAATGGTAAATAGATGATAGGAAAGCAATAAGAAGAGTGTTTTATTTATTTATATATCCAAATAACAACATGGCCTGCACTTGTGTACTGTTGTAAATTGCGAACAAGACTTCACCTCTTTATGAACTTTTTATCAAGTTGCATGAAAGTAAGCACACAGTTCACTTGACAGTAAGTGGTTGCTGTGGTCCACATCACATCATGTGGCCACACCACATTAAGCCTTTCCTCGACTACGAATCAAAATTAAAATGTATTATCACCCGTGACGACTAAGATTTAATACCTCGTTCCAGTAGAAAGAGTCTCTGGTTCTCTACACTCACCATACGATACGCCGCAGAGAGAGAGAGAGAGAGAGAGAGAGAGAGAGAGTTAAGTTGCTAAATTACGCCGGTATTTGTCGAGAGCATGGTCCTCCCCTGGTCGAGCCGACCCTGTCGTGCTACAAGTATACTATTACTGCGGCATTGCAATTACCACATACTACTGCTATTGAAAGGAACGAAAGAAAAATTTTTCTTACGACAGTTGTAATATTAATTAAAACTTAATATTTTTATTTGATTTTAAAATCAATGCAGGCCGCAACCAACTTCATGCAAATCTGACCATATATGTTTGATCACCCTGAGGACTGCGAGAAAATGCCACGAAACCTGTCAGAAAGTTAAATGGTTTAATTTAAATAACAACTGAATAAAACTATTATTTACGGATTTTATAGCGTTTAATTACTTTAATTTATTTTTATTATTATCCCGACGTTTCGGGTGCTTTACAGCACCCATGATCACGGGGAGGACTGAGACGTTTGAGGTCCCAATGTCATAGTTAGTCCGGCTACCTTCAGTTTTTTAATATTAATTTTTGGTCCGATTTACGCAAAACGAGCTTATACGAGGGTGGATTGAAAAGTACTCGGCCTAACACAGATCCATTCAATTCTAAAAATCAAATCTACCCAGATTATTTAGTTCAGTTCAGACTAGTTCATTGTGTGAAGTTCGAAACGTGTGCGATAATTAGTTGTGATTTTATAAATTTATTAACAAAGTAATCGGACATAATTTCCGCGAATGGAGCAAATCGAGCAGCGTGCCGTCATTAAGTACCTCCATAAGAAGGGGCTATCATCAAAAGCCATCCATGATGACATGGTCAGTACATTAGGCGATTGTGCTCTGTCATATTCATCCGTCAAAAAATGGATAGCAGAATTTAAGCGTGGTAGAGAGAGTGTGAAAGATGAACCCCGCTCTGGAAGGCCTTCGACGTCAACTACTGACGAAAATATTAAAAAAGTACTTGATTTAATAATGGGAGACCGCAGATTAAAAATTAGAGAGATAGCCGAGATTATAGGTATCTCTTATGAACGAACTCAAAACATCATTGTCAACGAGTTGGGTTTCCACAAGGTGTCTGCGAGGTGGGTTCCGCGACTGCTTTCAGTTGAACAAAAAAGGACGCGATTGACTATTTCACGCGACTGTTTGGAGTTATTTGAAGCCGATGCAGATGATTTTTTGAATAGTTTTGTTACTATGGACGAAACATGGGTTCATTACTGTACACCGGAAACAAAACAACAATCAAAACAGTGGAGAAGACCTGGTTCACCACCCCCTAAAAAGGCTAAGTCGATTTTGTCGGCAAATAAGGTGATGGCTTCAGTATTCTGGGACTCGAAAGGTGTGATTATGATTGATTATGTTGAAAGGGGTCAGACTATAAACTCTGATTACTACTGCACCTTACTACGTCGTTTACGAGAGGAAATAAAAGAAAAACGTCGAGGAATGCTCAGAAGAAAAGTCCTGTTTCATCAAGATAACGCCCGTGTTCACACGTCAGTACAGTCAATGGCTGAAATTCACAACTGTGGCTTTGAACTGTTACCGCATCCGCCGTATTCACCTGATCTGGCACCATCAGACTTCTTTCTGTTCCCTAACCTAAAAAAGCACTTGGGAGGTCAAAGATTTTCGACAAACAACGAGGTCAAAGCAGCTGTAAACGCATATTTTGACTCTAAGGGAGAATCATTTTTTTTCAACGGTCTAAATGCTTGGAAAGGGAGGTGGCAAAAGTGTATTGAACTTGATGGTGATTATGTAGAAAAATAAAAATATAACTGATTTAGTATGTGTTTATTTTCTTGGTTAGGCCGAGTACTTTTCAAACCACCCTCGTATCATAAATTCTTGCAGTGGTATGCTTGGGTTAGGGTTTAATTTTGTTAATTATAGGATCCCAAGCAGATGGTAGCACCCATCCATCTTCTCTATTGAAATTTGGATGTTTTTTTAATTTCAATAGCCTCGCGTATCATCCTTGGTAGGAATCGGTGTTCTTTTGCGAGAATTCGTGGTTTATCAAATCTAATGTATTGGTGGTGACGATCTTGAACACGTTCGCAGACTGCGGACTTCCCAGAGCGTCGGTGCTTCAAATCAGCTATATGTTCCTTCACGCGGCTTTTTATAGATCTCTTTGTTTGACCTATATTAGAGAGACCACATTCACAATCTAGCTTGTACACACCTGCATCCTGTAGAGGAATATTACATTTGATGGATGGTAAAAATTTACTAATCTTCATCGGCGGCTTGTAGTATGTTTTAATGGACGCTCGCTTCAAGATGTAGCCAATCTTGTCCGTAACTCCTCTGACATATGGTAGTACAGCAGGCGCGCACTCGACTGTGACGTAGGCGCGGGACCCGAAGCTTGTTGTCTTGCAATACTTGCTTGACGTGCTGAAGCTCCGCGGCCAGATATTTTTGTGTCACAGATCCCTCGTGCGTCTCGAAACAAAGATTTACCCACGGTAGCTAACTGTGAAGGATGATGGTGAGATTCATCATTTAGATATCGGTAAGATTAAGATTTAGATATCATTTAGGTATCGGTATGTTTTTGATGGCGTTACTTTTTCAGACAACACAACAACATGTGATTGAAAGGCAGGCTACTTTATGCCTACCTGGAACATCTGAGTCATCTTCTAGGCCAAGTGTTGTTCGCATGGTGATTAATCTACTATGGATATTTAAAATTTCTTTATTACACAATTTTTACACTTAATATGTCCGATTTTAGGTATCATTAATCCCATTACCGATGGTTGAGTCCCCACCCTGCACACCACCCACAGTTGGAGGTTCCGCAAGTCCTCCTCGAGCTCCTTCGGGATCAGGCAGCCACCCACAGCATCGGCAAAGAAATGCACGACGCCAATTGACTGGATCTCCAGTGCATAATCACCCACTGCCCAATACAAGTAATTATATTTTATCACATTACAAAAATTGAAGGAAACCTCAAAATTATGTTATCTATATATGTTCTTCACACCACTGTATTCTCATTTCAAATATTAATAGAAAAAAAAAACGTTAAAATTTTTTATTAAAACATCGAGTGAATTTTCGTCAATAACGATTTTGTTCCACACTTCGTTGATTAGTATTACTGTTTCGTATTCGTATTTTATAAAGTAAAAAAAAGTTCGTATTTAGCTTGACATAATATGTCATTACTTTCCAGAATTTGATCCATGTTAGTGACGCAATCGATTGGTGTAACAATACAGTGTCTTTTTTTTTTCAAAATTAGCAGGTTCGATTCCTGGCAATGAATATCGATTTTTCAAAAATCCAATGATAATGTTTTAGTTTTCATCAAAATCGGCCCTGAGGTTCCTTTGAGTCTCAAAGTTTCGGATTTTGCCATTCACGCTCATTGTGAAAATCCAACTGTATTTTATATATAGTTAGGTATATTAGGTAATTTTGTAATAGAAGCGAAATAAGCTTAGTTAATCAGGGGTTGACATTTCGATTATTAGATCTCTAGTTTGATGTTTACCTGATGATAGTAAGCCTATGTAAATTATTGTTCTAGCAACATCAAGACTTCGTCACAGTCGTCGAAGTCGTGCATCACCTCAATCTCAACGGCGATCACAATTCCTGAGTTTTTTGGATCGATTTTTGGCGATAGAAGAAAGAAATATAGAAATAAATCGCTGAAATTCTGAACTTTTAGAAATGCTCATTGGAGACGCCAGTAACTTAAGGTATCTTCGATAAAGATTTAGTGGACTGTAATTTTGGTGCATACGGCAAAGGGGAAAATAAATAGGTGGGATAGCACGCACTGACCTGATGAGGGCTGCCGCGCCTTCCTCCTGGAGTGTCTGCTATACAGCAAGCTCGCCACGTGGTTCGGCGCACACGCACTCTCGGTTAACAGTTTCGTGAAGTCCCACACTCTCCACCTTTGCCCTTACGGGGGCGTCTCACACTTTTATGAGTTACAAAGACACAATGTCTGATGCGGTGAGTATTAAAGATAAACAGGAGAACTCAATGTTCGCCCTGCGCGGTTTGCGGTTAATATATATATATAAGACGCGACGGCTGGCCGTGCGGTGCGGAGAACGTAATGTCACTTATTATAATGACGCGCGCCGAGATCCTCTTTTTCACCTCGGCGGCAGCGCGTGCGGTAGGAAAGGGAAGGAAGGAAGGAAACAAAAAATATGCACTAGTCATGTTGATAAAGTAGATATAACTTAGGACGAACTCAATGCGATATGTAATGTAATGTTGATAAAGTAGATTGTTAACTGGCGTTACCATTTCCTCCCGCCCTTAAAGGGTCACCTTTAAAAGACAACCGTAATATAAAAAGTAAAAGGAAAACAAATAAATAAGCGGTATATAAAGTGAGAGGATGCGCTCAATGCGCATGTCTCATCTACTAACCTTACTTGGTAAGCGAGAAAATGTATACATAAATATAATATTGCGGTTTAATGCTTTTTTAATATATATAAATATAAACTTAATTCCTAATTTAGATAAATAATTATAATCAAAATAATCGTGATTTATTGTCTTGGGAGAGGGCAAATACGAGCAACAGGACGGAGATATGTTCCCTTAGTAGTTCTCACGGTCACTACTCGAACTACGCCATCCTTCGAAGGATGAACAGACTCGACAATCGCTAATGGCCAAGCAAGGGGCGGTTCATTATCATTTATCATAATTACAACCATGCCTGGTACGATAGCCGTAGACGGGGTGTTCCACTTCTGACGAACTTGTAATCCGTGAAGGTATTCCGTCCTCCACCGGTCCCAAAACGACTGAACTAATTTATCCAGTAAAGAATGCCTGTGTAACAGACTGGTAGAGTCAGATTTGACTTTGGGTGCGGGTAATGACAATAAAGGTGCGGTATTCAAAAAATGACTCGGAGTAAGAGCTGAAGGCTCTGCAGGATCAGAACTCAATACTGTCAAGGGCCGCGAGTTTAGCAAGCACTCAATTTGCGCAAGAACAGTATTAAGCTCTTCGTATGAAAGTAACTGATGTCCGATAACTCGGAACAGATGCGTTTTTACGACCTTGATCATACTCTCCCAGGCGCCTCCAAAATGAGGAGAGTTGGGACAGATGAACTTCCATGTTATACGATTCTCAGCACACTCTTGCTCAAGCTTTGGGCGGTATTCAACGTTTAGAAATTTATAGAGATCGCGAAGATACGAAGCGGCACCTTTAAAATTCGTTCCATTATCCGAATATAAAAACTGAATCGGCCCTCGTCTAGAGAGGAAACGTTTAAGCGCAGCGAGGAAACTAGAACTACTAAGATCGGTAGCGATTTCTATATGTACAGCTCGAGTCGTGAGGCATGTGAAAACACATAAGTACGCCTTCTCGCTGCGTACACCACGACGACGTACAGGAGTGTATGCGATAGGACCGGCATAATCGCAGCCCGTGTGTGTAAATGCCTTAATAGCTTGTCTTACACGACTATGGGGAAGATCAGCCATCAAAGGGTAAGTTGGACGGGGTCTAAGCCGGAAACATATATTACACTTGTAGACTCTGCTTCTCACAGTGCGGCGTGCGGAAAGTATCCAAAATTTTTGACGGAGCAATGACAATAACAATTCAGGCCCAGCGTGTAAATTTTTAATATGATAATAGTCAATGATCATGTTCACTACATGATCACTGCGTGGGAGTATAATTGGATGTTTTTGTGTGTAATCTAATGCGGAGTTCGAAAGACGACCACCAATGCGGATTAAACCATTCTCAATAAAAGGCCTTAAACGATTGAAAGCGGGCGAGCGAGATTTGTTACCTTCAATATTTAAATATTCCACTGCAAAATGCTGTTTTTGCAGGGCGCGGAGGATTATAACCTCAGAGAAACTGAGATCATCAGCAGTCACTACAGTAGTGCTGCGGCGGGGCAATAATTTTGCAAACTTACACACGTACGCAATTATACGTAGAAGTTTACTCCAAGAAGAGATGCGGAATGCGAGCTCATAAATCGCAGAACTACAGACGGATGTGCACACAGTGTGCGACAAAATCTTCTTCTCAGGCATATTTGCAATAACCTCATTGTCTAAAGTACGAAGAGGCCATTGAGATGGATCTAACGAAGTCCACTGAGGCCCATGGAGCCACAGGGGGTTTGAAACTAATTTATTTGGCGTAACGCCACGTGAAAGTATGTCAGCGGGATTCTCAGTACCTGCGACATGATAAAAGTTATCAGCGCGAATATTGTCGGTAATCTGAACAACGCGGTTTGCAACAAAGGTCTGCCACTTGTGTGGCGAACTCTTTATCCAGTACAGAGCTACTTTTGAATCTACAAAGGCATAGACTGATATTGCAAGGTCAAGAGAATAATTGTCGAGTACTCTGCGAAGCAATTTTGAGAGTAAAACCGCTCCACAAAGCTCAAGGCGTGCAATAGATAGTGGTTTCGTCGGTGCGACTTTAGTCTTTGCACAAATCAACTGGACGGTGTTACCATTGACGCTCTTTACATGTATGTAGACTACGGCACCGTATGTGTGCTCGCTGGCGTCGGAAAACCCCAGGAGTGACGCAGTACAGTTTTTGGATACACCAACATGTCGCGGGATACGTAAATCATTAAGAGCTGGTAATTCAGCACAGAATTGCCTCCACATCTTAATAATTGGCGGTGGTGGTATGTCGTCCCAATCTAAATTAAGTTGCCAAAGCTGCTTTATTAACAATTTGGCGTACGCGACTGTGGGAGCAACGAAACCCATTATGTCCCACAGGCGAGCGACAGTAGATAAGATGGCGCGCTTAGTGCACGTCACATCAGCGGGAACAGATATCTTAAAATAAAAGGCGTCACTATCGGTAGACCAATGCAAGCCTAGTATTTTATGTGGCATTGATTTATCGAACTCTACTTCTCCTGTAATTTTATGGGAAGTAGGGAGGTTATCTAAAACAGATCGACGGTTGCTATGCCATTTTATCAGGTCCCATTGGGCACCCTTGAATAAGTCTATCAGCTGCCGAGAGGTCTCACTGGCCTCGGATTCACTGGGCATAGAGAACGCGATGTCGTCCATATATAGCGAAGTAAATGCGATACGACTCGCAAGCGGATACTTTGCGCCGTCGTCATCAATGAGCTGTCTTACCGTGCGCAATGCATGGTATGGACTCGAAGTTAAACCGAAGCACACGCGATTGAAGTGGTATAACACAAGTGGGTCTTGTGGACGGAAGCGGTATAGGAAGCATTGGTAACGACGATCAGAATCGCGAACAACTATTTGCAGAAATTGTTGGCGACAGTCGGCTGTCATAGCGATTGGATGTAAGCGGAAAGTTAAAATTATATTGAACAAGTCGCCTTGCAAATTTGGTCCTGAATGCAGAATATCATTTAATGATCGCTCAGTGCTAGTCTTACTGCTAGCATCCAGGACGATGCGCAGACGCGTTGACTTCTTATCTTCGCGTAAGACTCCATGATGCGGTATGACATATATTGGAGCGGGTTCATGAGAGTCATACGGCGGTGCGGGGGATATATAATTTTTAGCTAAGTATTCCTTTATGACGTCATCATATGCTAACCTTAATGTAGGCGAGGCTTGAAGTCTCCTCTCCAAGCACATGAATCGTCGTCGAGAGGTTTCATAAGAATCTCCGAGAGAGTAAACGTCATCTTTAAATGGCAGGCCAACAATATATCTATCAGTAAAAGGATCGCGGGATGTCGTAGATTTATAAAACTCTTCACATTCAATGTCTGAAGGACACTGAATGGGCGGTGCGGAGGGTAGCTGTTCAAGCTCCCAAAATCGTTGCACTAATTTGTCAACGATAGGAGACTCTAGGACTGAGCAGCACGTTAAAGAATGATTTACCTGAAGTGTCGGCACTGAGCCCATAATAACGTAACCAAATACCGTACTCAAAAAAAAAATTTATTCGTCTAACGACTTGTCCGGGCCCTCGGACAAGTCGTTAGACGAATAAATTACGTCTGGACATAGTAAGTGCGGGAAAAGGGATGCGCCTATCAAAACATCAATTTTATTAGGCATGCTATAACATTCATCAGCGAGTCTTATGCCATGGAAGTGTGATAAGACAGATGTGTCTACCACAGCAGTGGGCAAAAGGTCGGTGATTTGATCAACAACTAGCGTTGAAATATTGAAGTTAATATTCGAGTCGAATCGTGAGAAAATTTTAATATCAATCGATTTCGATTTTACAATTTTTTCAACTCCACCGAATCCCTTTACTACAGTACATTCGGTATCGTGTTGTTGAACGCCTAAACGATGACAGCACTCTTTAGTCATAAAATGGCTTTGAGCCGCGGAGTCTAATAATATACGAATAATTTGTTTCTCTCCCTTAGCATCGTAAGCAAATACTTGAGCGGTTGATAATAAAACAGTTCTCTGCGAACGACTTGCGCGCGCGGGAGGCGGTGAACGTTGAGAAACATTCTTGAACGAAGTACACAGCGCGACGTCTGAACGCGCACCTGCGGTGAGGTGTGGCGAGTGTGCGGGCGCGGGGGTTGTAGACTTCAGTGTAACTGGCTGAAGCGGTGGAGAACGCGCCAGCGCAGGGGAAGCATTATCGCTTCTGCGGTGGAAGTGCAACAATGTGTGATGTTTAAATTTACAAACTCGACAACTATAATTTGAAGAGCAACTAGACACTCGATGACTTAAACTGAGACAATTCACACATGCATTGTTACTCTTTACGCATTTAAATCGTTCCTGCGGCGTCATTTTATTAAAGTCTGCACACTTAAATAGGTGTTGATGCACAATATTATCGCACAGACACTTTGAGCAAGTAGTCGTCGTGCTTACGTACGCCTGATACTTCGGCGACGAAGTATTATTACAGCGACGATTATTACCGTTACCTCGTCGATTGTTTGGTGCGCTATTAGAATTTGTACTAGAATCGGTGCGTTGCAAAACTTTGGAGCGGGTCTTAATAAAATTTACTAAATCATCAAAGGTAGGTACCATCGAGTTATGACTATATTCGAAAGAGCGAATGGTATCCGGGTCCAGCTTCTTAAGCGCGATATGAAGAACAATTAAGTCCGCGAGATTATCTAACTTTAAGTTTTGTAAAGCGCGCACTGCACTTATAAAGTTATCAGTAAATAAATCAAAATTATTTGCGGTGGCCGATTGCAATGGCTTAAATTCGAACATCTGATTAATATATGTAGATGCTAGCATACGCCGGTCTTCATATTTGTCAACGAGTGCTTGCAATAAAATTTTATAATTTTCAGCGCAAGGAGTTATACCTGAGCATACAGATAGGGCTTTGCCCGTTAGTTTACCTAGCAAATAGTATAACTTTTCAGCGTCGGTAAGCGATGTGTTGTCATGGACGGTTGATTTAAAGCTAGCATAAAATAAAGGCCATGAGCGAATGTCACCCGAAAATGGCATAAGTTCGATAGGCGGAAGTGAGAATCTGGCTTTAGATGGTGTACTAGTACTTTGTGAATTAGATTGCGAATATTGTAAATAAAGCCTATTTATTCTACCGCAAAGAGACTCAAACGCAATGAGGCTGTTATAATCAGGTTTAGCAATAGGGTTTATTTTTAATAAATGTGAATTATAATTATCTAAGACCTGTTTAAACTCAATACGTAAAGCATTAATATTAGAACTTCCATCAAGAAAACGCTCCATCGTTGAAGTGTTTGTGAGGATGTCCGAGGACATATCATATATTTTTTGCACTATTTCAAATAAAGCATCTCGTTTAGCTAACAATAAAACCAACTCAGCATCAGGTGTGCCCTCATTATCCGAGGAATCGCTATTATTCGATGCTATTTGTTTTTTAGGCGGCATTACAACTTAAGTTATGCGGCAAAAATAATATAATTATAAGCGGGTAGTCTGTAAGCGACCTCGCTACGCGGTTGTATTATTAAATATTAGTTTTGTTAACGATGAACTTTAATTGTTAACTTTTATAATAATTATGAAGTTATTTATAACGAATATAATCCTTTTATATATGCAAATAATAAAGGTAATTAACAGTATAATCTATAGATGTAGTTAAAAGTTGATGACGTGATGTGAACATACAACAAATAATTTATATAGATAATTATATGCTTATTCATTCTATGAATATAGTTTTAAAATTACTATGAATGTCACCTATTAGGACCTATTCTAGTGTTCTAATAAGGGCGGGGTTAATCCGAAGTCGGATTAAAATATAAATAATTAATTATATAAACGCTTATTACGATAACGATCTAATAAGGGCGGAAAGTCAAGGTCAATCCAGCGAGAAGTGACCATTAAAAATGGAAAGTCAAGGTCAATCCGGCTCGAAGGACCATTAAAAATGGAGACGCCAGTAACTTAAGGTATCTTCGATAAAGATTTAGTGGACTGTAATTTTGGTGCATACGGCAAAGGGGAAAATAAATAGGTGGGATAGCACGCACTGACCTGATGAGGGCTGCCGCGCCTTCCTCCTGGAGTGTCTGCTATACAGCAAGCTCGCCACGTGGTTCGGCGCACACGCACTCTCGGTTAACAGTTTCGTGAAGTCCCACACTCTCCACCTTTGCCCTTACGGGGGCGTCTCACACTTTTATGAGTTACAAAGACACAATGTCTGATGCGGTGAGTATTAAAGATAAACAGGAGAACTCAATGTTCGCCCTGCGCGGTTTGCGGTTAATATATATATAAGACGCGACGGCTGGCCGTGCGGTGCGGAGAACGTAATGTCACTTAGTATAATGACGCGCGCCGAGATCCTCTTTTTCACCTCGGCGGCAGCGCGTGCGGTAGGAAAGGGAAGGAAGGAAGGAAACAAAAAATATGCACTAGTCATGTTGATAAAGTAGATATAACTTAGGACGAACTCAATGCGATATGTAATGTAATGTTGATAAAGTAGATTGTTAACTGGCGTTACCACTCATGAATAAACCAGTGCAGAGCATTGAAGAAGTATTTAAGTTATTATCAGAAACTTTAAAATATATATTATTGGTTTTATTGGTTTTTTATTATAATTTTCTTTAAATATTAAGTTGTAATAATTAGAATAAAATTTGACTAGCTTTATTAAATACTTAAACTTATTGATCTTTTAAATATTAAGTAATAAATAATTTCAATACAATTTTACCAGCATTATTAAATACTCAAACTTATTGATGTTTTGAATATTAAGTGTAAGTAATTAGAATATAATTTTACTAGCTTTAATAAATCAGAAGAAAACTTGACAGCTTTATTTAAACAGACTTATTGATCGTAGTTTATAAAATATTATCTTAATACATAATAATTTAAAATAAACATTGTACGAGTAAAACCAGTACGCGTTTTTATCCAAAAAATAACAATTTTAAACATTATATATTTTTTTAAATAAAATATGGGTTTTTATTTAATCTAATGCACGTAACCGTGCTCGCCGTAGCATTTTAATTAGTTCTTGTCGACTAGACTGCCCTATAATAGCCTCTTGAGATATTATTTCATTTCTAGCCCCAGCTTGTGTATGAATGACTGTGTGGAAACGTAACTCCTCTTGACTGTCGTAGTCGTAGTCGTAGATTACAAATGTTGTGTACCACACAACATGCTACTACAATTTTTGCAACCACATCAGGGTGGTAATAGAGTACTCTGTGCACCAAAAGACATCTATATCTCCCCTTTAGCCTACCTATAGCTCTCTGTCGCTGTCACATGGAGTTTGTTGTAGTGTGTAGCAGGTGTACCCTCTTCTACATTAGGTACCGGTACCATCAAATATGTACGTTGTGCATACCCAGAATCCCCTGCAATGACAAAAAATAAATTTTAATGTCCCATATTTTAGTATTTATTCTATCTGAATCCGGTGATTTTACCCTCTTTTTAACCTCTCCTGTAGTATATTCTGAAAGAATAGTCTGCTTTTAAACAAGCTATAATTGTATAGGTACTTGTAACTTACAACATGCCTATGATACTTTTTATATTATCTACACATTATTTTTTAAATATATAATTTGTCGAGTGAAGGTAGGCCAGGCCACAGGTATTATTAACTAAGGAATAAAAAATATACCGATTAAGACACGGGGTAACTCAACTAACAAATATGCAGTTTCACCAGCATTCACTGGGTCCTCAAGGTGGTTCTGTATGATGCTATGATTAAAAATGAAGTTATCATGTGTTGCTCCCCCATAGGTAGCGTCAACATGCAATATATTTAAGTCCGCATCAGTAATCTACAAAACAAAAATAACATTATATTTTGAGTTACCTACCATTTATTTCCATATATACAAAGGAAATGTTCTTAGATATTTTTACAAATCTTACCAATTGGATATATCTTGCATGATTTCCTTTACGACAGTAATATTGCTCTTCATTTTCTGAAGGCCTAACCACGGTAACCTAGGTACCATCATCACATCCTATCAACCCAGGAATTTTATATTTCTTGAAGAATCTGTGATGATATGTACCTATTATTAAGCAAATATTTCAAACTCATTGGTAGGTAGGTTTAACATTAAAAATATAGGTACTACAACATAATTCAGGGGTCTAATAACAAAGGCGGCAAAGTCCCATATCATTATATTGGACTTTGCCGCCTTATTATAATACATAATATATAGACTGGAATTCTGTGGAAACCATATATATTTCCTTACAACACTAGGGTGATTTGGGGCATCAACTACCTCGCGAACACATCGGGAGACAGATGGTTGTGATACATAAGTGTGCACATTCTTTCCACAAATTATCTGATAGCTACCGCCAAGAATGAAAGGGCACATAATAACTGAAAAATAATTATATTTTGTAAGAAAAAAACTTTTGGAAAGTTGTAAGTGAATAGTCTTATTTTTTATAGGATAGGGTAACAAACGAGCACACAGTCCACCTGATGGTAAGTGGTTGCTGTGGCCCATAGACGTCTACATATATCCTTGATTACGAATCAAAATGTAGATGCGTGGTCACCCGTGAGGACTAAGAAGAATTCTTCGTTTACGGTAAAAAAGCTCTCCGGTTCTCTACACTCACGATAAGAAACAAGTCAGCCATAAGCTACTATTTTACGCTGGTATTCTGTGAGAGCGTGGTCCTTCCCCGGTCGAGCCGACCCATTCGTGCTACAACCATACTCAGTACCGTCTTTACCAAAAGGGCACACGGGGCCCGTTCTCAGGGGCCTCCCGTAACGAAAGGCATCGGCCTTATTCGCTTACAATTTACAATAATTTTTATTTTAGAAAAATATAACCAGAAAAACAAATTTATAAAGTAAATGGGGGCGTTATTAGTGACTTTCTGGCGATCCTGTGCAGTGATACGCCATACATTGCCGGAAAAAGTAACATTGACAGATTTCCTGGGTAGAAAATATGTAGTTCCGCATTTCGCCACCATCTAAACGTTTTTGTCGGGATATAGAGTCTTAGTTATTGCCTGGATTTTTTTTTAATTTTTGCAATCTATGTATTTATAACCTATGAGATAAAAATATAATTTGCGGTTTCAAAAAGAATACACGTATTGATGTTGTTATAGAATATTACCCATTTTTGCAAAGACATTAGTTAGTACATATATTTAAATCTCTTAGCTTTTTTTAAATAAAGTTTAGGATAGAAATATTAAAGTTAATATTTTCCTAATAAATTATCGTCCCCGCTATGAAATCTGTCAAATATCATTGTAAAGTGGCGCCGCCCTGGTGGCAGGAAAAGTCATATTATTTGATTTTTACCAATTAAATATAATGAATATAAGATTATAGCAGAAAAATGTTTTTATAATTCACTTGTTTTTACTTTCCAACAGGCCCCAAATTCTTGTGTGCCCGAGGGCCCCGGTATGGCCTAAGACGGCACTGACTATACTACTAATATAACTGCAGCATGACCCTACCACGTATAAAACTATTTGTACACGTAAAAAATATTTACTTACCTTTATTTGATAGGTAATCCGCGACCTCGCTGGCGTGGATTTTTCAATAGATGTTTAATGTCTTCTAAACACATTCTCTATCAATTCTTCAGACAATCGATAATTTTAAGTATAGTCTTTGTGCCTTACAACTACAAGAAATCTATGAATTTCACAAGCTTGACGACGGCTATCATATATATATCTATCGAATGAGCTTCTTCTAATAAACTTTCTAATAAAAACCAACGAGCCATACCTATCGAATTATTATAATTCTTATACTGTAACACTCTTCGTTACCGTGAACTAATGAGTCAAAATGAACTCGCACACCAATCTCGATTGATTGCGAGCGAAGTAAGTCAACATTCTCAAGCAACACGGTTCGTCTCGTAGCCACACTCACAAGTGTGGCGCTACCGGCCCTGTTGAGATTTAGAGAATATGAGTTTGACATCTCACCGCGGATTCCACTGTCGAGACAGAATATCACCACTGTACTTGCACTACTGTGTTGAGTGTGGCTGCGAGGCATTCCATCTTCATCTTCTTCTTTCTATTCCATTTATTTGTTTGAAGTTGGCTGCAGGTGTCCATGGACTGCAGTAGCCACTTCCCGTCAGGTGGACTGTGAGTTCGTCTGTCTCGAATACTCGCGTTCATATGAGATAAGGCGCAAGAGATTGCTTGTTTCTTTCGTAGATAACAAGTTAATCTAAGTTTAAAAAGTTAAGTGGAAAAGTTTATTGTGAAGTAAAAGTTCATCGTACATTCAGTATTTTATTTACTTTAAGTTGACAAGTTTATTTTTATCTCATCCCCTCTTCATAAGCGATGCTAGCTAATTTTCTATGTATGAGTCGCGTTGAACCGAGAGCACGCAAAATTGCCATTTCATATTTATGAAACTGAAGGAGGCTGTGACGTAGTGATACATTGTCAAATACGAATGCAATTTGTTAGCTCTTATTTACGTGTGTATAAGCTTGATGTCGTTTTACTGATCACGAGTTAATAGGAATTAATTATTTACATTACAAACATAGCCCACATTTCTGTTAACACAAAGACACATTTATTTGGATGTAAACTGTAAGCCTCATCACATACACAGTACGTATGCGTACGTAGTTAAATATTAGTGGCATTATTAAAATAGAATTGAATGACAATTTTTATATTATTATCGTCGAAAGATATTCACAAGGTTACATTTCATATAGAAAAAAAATTCGTGTATTTAATTTTCGATGTGTTTAATACTGGATGATTAAATCTATGAAAGTAAATAAATTACTATATTGTGAGAACGTGACAGAACTACTCAGTTGCAAAGATGCAATGGTGAGCCAAAGGAAAGGAAAAATGCGCTGTCATGATTAAATTAGATTTTGCGCTAAATAAAATTATTCCTGGTATCTTGGAAATTTGCGTTCAGTTAATATTTATGGATAGTTGGAGAAAAAAATATATTAAGAGGACATGGAACAATTCAAAACGAGGAGACTCCAACCTCACCCTCACATAGTTGAGCGTATTGAGTGACAGGTGAGGTTCCGGCGACTGGCGGTATAACCGTTATTTTGTGAATAATTTAAATAAATCATGAAAGTTTCGAATTAGTATCTCTATGAATGTACTACGTAGTTGTGTAAAAGTGGTGCAAATGTTTATCTGTTAAAAATAAACACAGTAAATATTTCATTTTCACGACAATATTAATAAGTGGATGAATTAAAGTAATCGTTTTATTCTATGAACATTAGAATAGAATAGGATAAAATATAGATTATAAATAATTCTTACTGAAAGTCATTTTTTACTTTGACCACTAGTTTGAAAAAAAACTTCTGTCCTTGGAAGAATAAACTATAAACTAAAAGGGCATTTAATATTCACGTAAATATAAAAAATCATTATTTAATACCTTTACAGTCACAAGAAGTTCAACTGATAGACACCTACAGACATGGACACCTACAACCAACTCCATGTAAAGTAAGCAGTAGATGCAGTTTTACGCCTGAGGACTAAGATGAAATGCACCACAGCGTGTGACAACAGCAGTGGCTGTACTGCGTCAAGCTGCAGTTATGGTAGAGATGACTTTAACTTCAATGTTCTAAAGAAAATAACGCTAAGTATAAAACATCAATATTATTTATATATATTATTAGTATATATATATATATTAAATAGTATGTGGCATAGCTTCAAATTTACTACATATATAAGAAACGCACGCTAGGAATTAATATCAAACATGTGTGCTACCACTGCTTAGCTATTCTTTTTTTGTAATCTAAATGCATATGAAACCGACTGTAGGAAACAGTGAAATAAAACTACCTATAATATATAGTGCGAATTACAAAAATAACGCTCACTGTCATCTATAACGATAAAAAACGTATGAATAAAATTTTGTGCAGAAAATAAACTACAATAAAATACAAGAACGTGACTTGTCCATCACACAGTGTTCAGAGCGTCCGGAAGCATTAATTAACAAGCACCTTTGTAAATGTAACAGTCACAAACAAACCCGTCAAAATTTTCGTACAAACAAATGAAAAGTATAACAAATAAGGAAAAAAATGAAGTGGCCGTTAAATATTTAACTTCTTAAAAATTCTCTACACGACTCTACCATTACCATATCTTAAATTTTAATTTCACGCGGCAATGGACGGAATTTAAATATTATTGCTAGAAGTCATGATTTTGTAAAGTTCCAGTACAATTATTGTTGTAACTTTAAATAAGTTGAAATAACCCGAAAAAACTCGAAAAAACAAATTGATATTATAGGAGTCGCAGGAAGATAATATATTTCATATAAGATAATTAAAAAATAATATAACAGCAAAACGATAATTATGCAAATATTATTTACAACGATTCATAATATAAATTATGTAAAAATCACAGATAACATTTATTTATTATAAATGCTCTTCAGAATACGATTCTTTGAGTTGTGACGTATTGTGGCGACGTAAGAATGTATTTTTTAATAAAATAAGAGTAACAAACGAGCACACAGTCCCACTGATGGTAAGTGGCTACTGTGGCCCATAGACATCTGTATTTATCCTCGATTAAGAATCAAAACGTAGATGCGTTGTCACCCCTGAAGACTAAGATAGAATGCCTCGTTTCCAATAAAAAAGGTACCGGATCTCTACACTCATCATATGAAACAAAGCAGTATTAAGCTGCTATTTTACGCAGGTATTCCGTGAGAGCGTAGTCCATCCCCGGTTGAGCCAACCCATTCGTGCTACATACATAATATAACTGCAGCGTGGCTCTCCCACCCTAATTCATCCCCAGTTTTCGGTAGATGGCTGTATAACCAGTTGTAAAATACCGCGACTGACAAGGGGCCGCAATGTCAAAATGGTGCGACATGTCCTGTACTGCGAGCGCAATCTACCTTCCAAACATTGCGAACAAGGCATATCCTCCAAGCAAAAGGAGAGGCTCACATCCAGCTGTAGACTTTTCTCGTAATTAAAAAGAAAACGATTATGATTTTTGGTTTGAATATTTTAAAAAAATCACAATAAGTGGGCCATGTAGCACGTTTCATTTTAACAATAATTCTCGAAGTTCCAATCATGCGATTATATTATTTACTACGTAACGTAAATTGTTTTACTACATTCTCTTAAGAATAACAATTCATTAAAACGGCTTGTCGTCACTGAACATCAGGATAGCCGCGTGCTATTTTGTTCCTTCTCCTTTAAAGAAAAGCTGATCACTTTCCATGTTTTTACTTGCAATTTCTACGTTTTTATAGTTATCATAAGTTAATAGAAACTGAGAGCGTATTACGTACTCTTAGAAAATAAATAAAAAGTACTGTATAAACATAAACGCTAAGGCATTCTTGTGAATAGTTGACATTTTGTAACAGAAACCGAAACTTTTTTATTCAATATAGATTATAAATAACACTTTTTGAAAGTCACTTTTTTAATTTACCTCTAGTTCGGAAAAAAAAAACTATGTCTTGGGAATAACCGGAAAGTATCCCAGCAAGACTTTTTTTTTGAAATAACAGCTTTAAATCATGTATGTTATAATTAATAACACATAACAAATTAGAAATAGCTTGATGGCGATTACACTTCCAAGAGGTGATTATCATTCATAAATTTCTTAATATTATAATAACTCTTGTACAAACTTAGTTTAATAAAGTTTTTGAACTTTGTGCAGGTAAATTTTTTATACTTTCAAGGATTTTGTTGAAAAGCGTACATTGCCCCAAGATTGAATTACTGACTCGGTAGAGTCGAGTAACTGGTTCTACTAGCTTATGTCTGTTTCTAGTATTTACAGAATGAATATCACTTATTTTTGTAATAACTCTTTTATTTTTGTGTACGTATACTATATTTTTATAAATGTATTGAGAAGCCTTAGTTAATATATTAATTTCTTAAGCTTTTTTACTGAGCGAGTCTTTGGGTTTTAAAACTCTAACGGCCCTCTTCTGTAAAACAAATATAATTTCAGTGAGAGTCGTGTGTCCTCATAGAAAAATATCATACGATGTTATGACATGGAAATAGCTAAATATAACTAGACTAGCTGTTTCACACTGGTAAGAACTTCTAATCTTTTTTACAGCACTTGCCGCAGTACTAAGTCTGGTTGTTAGTTTTGATATGTGGCAATCCCATGGAAGCTGTTGATATAAACAAGACTCAGCTTCTCCTCATTTAAAATTATAGTAGTACTAACATGTTTGAAATTCGGAGTTACGAATTTCATGCGTTTAGTTCTAGTGCCATTTAAATGCAAATTATTAACATTAAACCAATTAACTAATTTAGATTATTATTTACTTCGTTACTATATAGTAACTGTCGTTTGAATTTGAAGAAGTGTCATCAGCAAATAATACTGTATGGTGGTTATCCCTACTATGTAAGATAAGTCATTAATATATACATACACAATAAGTGTCATCAGCAAATAATACTGTATGGTGGTTATCCCTACTATGTAAGATAAGTCATTAATATATACATACACAACGCGAGCCGAGAATTGAGCCTTCAGGCACGCCTATTTGTACGATCGACATGGAAAAACTCTTACTTTTAGTGAAACCTAAATTCGACGCTAGGTTTATATGGCCCTTCATTGTAAATTTAATATAGCCTTTGTCTATTGTTATGGACTCCTACAGTCGTCCGTTCATTTTGTGTTTTTTTTTTTCATGTGTGATTCAGCTATGTTTTAACTAAAAAACCGTTGCGAAAAGTAAAAAAATATTTTATAATTTAATCTAACAGAGTACCGAGAATACATTTAACGCTCCTCATAATTTCGCTTACATTACTTCTTGCGTCACGCCTCATGTAGGAATACAAAGTAAAAACATTTTCCATGTCCATTCCAAGTTCCAGTTCCATCCATAAAGATGCACAAATTAAATAAGTAAACAAAACAATGTTTTAAGTTTACATCGCAAATTTTGTCATGGAATTTAGAAAGCGGCTATAACCTAAAAAACCAAATAAATTAGACCTGAGTTCTGCTTACAGTTTATTGTTTAATATAGATCATAAAAGTCAAATTTTGCGCAATTTCTCTTTAATTCTATAATTAAATTCTTTAACTAAACTTGATAGTATATTAATGCATATTTACTTAAATCAACATACTTGCTACACAAATAAAAAATATAAACCTTTCGAGAGTTTCGGTGCACGTATTCAAATATCAAGTTGAAACGTAACGAACTGTTACCGAACGTGAGGGAGTTGAACTCACAAACTACTGGTATGGGTATTCATTCATTTAAACATTTCTGTGAATCACGAGTAGGTCCTTTCTCAGAATATATTTCTTATACAAAATTTATTCAGATCAATTCATTTTTGAGGTGGTGCTTCAACTATAACTATAAAAGTTGTCGTTGAATTTAAAACACAATAATTTAAGAGATCTATTAGTAAAATACTTAATATGACGACTCGGTTTTATACTGCTTGTTGGTTAGATAGTCATAGCAACGTTTTCGTTTTCGTTTTTCATTTGTTCAGAAACAAAATGTTGTTTTTTTAATCTGTCTAATTTAACTTAAAGTGGTACTGTAATGGTTGTAGTTATGGACCGCAGTTTAACATAAATTATTTCATTAACTTATAACGCATTTTACATAATCTTTGATTAATATTCTAGCGTTATTTATAAAGTAGGTTTTGTACTGCATTAAGTAAAATCTACAGCCTATTTCGTTCTTCACGTTTTCAACATATATTTTTTCTTATCTCTCAGATATGCAGGTTTCCTCACGTTGTTGTCCTTCACCGCTGAGCACGTGGTAAATCAGCACTTAAATTGCATTTTTTAAATAAGTGCCAGTGTTAATGCATGTTCACACATTATTTCGTAGTGACCGTAGTACACGGACCAGAGCTACGCCGCCACTACTCATTTTGTTCCCAATGTAATAGGTAGATTTTCTAAGCGATTATTTTTTGATGAAGTAATACATTAAATGAATCGTACTGTATGCACAAGTTTGAGAAGTACAACAGGTTACACAGTACAGCACATTATTTTATTAATTCTCGTATTGACATTATTGTTGATTGCTTGCACTTAGTGATGAAGTAAGCGATATGAAATTGCGAGCTAATTGAAGCGTAAAAACCTTATAATATTAAACGTTAACGATCTTAAATTACATGTCAATATTTGTCAAAACTGAACAACAAAAAAGAAACAAGTTGTTGCGCTCATTTTTACTATTGATAGATATTGATATGTATGGTGATTTCGATTGAAGGCTCTATATGAACCAAATTTTATATTTCGTTGTTATTACTCTCGTGGATCATGGAGTTTCATATCATCATTACAGCCCCTCACAAATCCACTGCTGAACGTAGGCCATGGAGTTTCATAATTTAAAACAAAAAGCACATATTTTTGTTCTTTTGTTTGACTGAGAACATTTCTTCACATTTATTGTTATAGAAATTTTTCTAACACTATTTTAGTAAAAATCTAAACGTAAAACAAGCAATGTTTTGATTCGTTTTAAACGCTTTGTCTTTATTCCTATCATAATTTATGGTAAGTAAAATAAAATAAGACATTTACAAATATTTATACTATTTTCAATACAACACCAAGAAGAAATACGTATTAAAAATAATGTTGTTGTGATGTGACTTCATACTAATTTCATTATATCATTACTCCAAGTATTCGGAGATGTTTTGCTAGACTGCGCTTGTCCATGTGTTGTTAATTCGTAGAGCTATATGTACGGCATAACATTGCCATTTTAGCGTAATGGTTACTTAGTCCATGTCAATACTGAATGTAAATGTAGATGTAGAGTAAAATAAAATCCACGTTACGGATTTAAAACCCGACCATCGTACCAAATTGTGTGATAAGTATTACATTGTCAGAAAAACTACTATAATATGCTTCCACTTGTAAGACGGACTGCTTATACACTTTAGTGTTAGGATTCCGAAATATTCGGGCTTTTTAAGCTCTTTTTTAACTAACTGACGATAAGAAGAGACATGTATAGAGTTAAATAATGCTTATAATAATTAAGTAAGCGAGAATCAAGGATGAGTAAGGCAGTTGAAGGAATATTGTAAGTGCACTGCTGCTTGCTAGAAGAAGAAGTTAAGTGATTGGTACCTCCTTGGTCTAGTGGTTGTAGTAGTGCGACTGCTAATCATGAGGTCCTGGGTATGAATTCCGGGTCGAGCCAAGAATAGATTATTGAGTTTTTCCGTCAAGAAATTATCAGTAGCTGCCCGGAGTCAGGAAGTTGGCGGTGTCTCACCCACGTGCCTCGGAAAGCACGTAAAGCCGTTGATCCTGCGCCTGCTCTCTCTGGTCTTGATGGTTTACCGTCCCATCGGATTATGAGAGTGAGGCAATAGAGAGTGCACCTATGCTCGCGCATACACTTGGGTACTATAATCCTGTCCTGCGCCGATGGCTAGTCTAACAGGCTGTAACGGCAACGGCTACTATACCACCTTTCGGGGTTTCTTCAAAGTAATATGGAACCACGCATGTATTATAACCTATTTAAAACAAAAAAGAATCTTTTAAATCGGTTTGGCTGAGAAACTGTGAATTTGCATTAAAAAAATTTAGTAATAAAATTTTTAAGTCGTTTAAAAATATTATTGTATTTTGTAACACAAACCTAGATAGCGTCAAGTTCAGACATAATACAAACGAATTTGTTTATCTCGAGTTCGCATCTACAGCGCTGTGTGAGTGCGGTTCTTGTTATATTTAGCTTGTTACTGCACTGTGTACAAGTCTTAGCCTCAGACCAACAAATAAAGAAAGATAAGGCGCTGCAAACATTTCAAGCGACCCAAAAACCAAGTCCAAACCATGCTCAACTTGTTTTACATACAATACGCATCTCAAATCATCATCGTCATGATGATGGTAATCAAATCATCATGGTGGTATTAGCGAATTCATAATGTACCAAACCACCAAGGTTGTATGGGTTACCGAAGATACACAAACCAAACGCTCCACTACGTCCCATAGCGAGCTAGATCGATTCACCAACTTATAAGCCGGCACAACACTTGGCAAAAATACTGTCACCACTGAGAGGACATACCAGAGCACACACAAAGGATTCGTACCATTTTGTTAGTGAGATAAAAGACCTACATCTCGTTGACAATGAAACTATGGTCAGTTTTGATTTTCAGTCACTATTCACATGCCTACCTATTGAAGACTGCATCTCAATTGTAACTAGGAAGCTAGAAGATAACAACATGCCTGCTGAATATGCAGTATTACTCAAACATTTCCTCAAATCTGGCTATCTATTGTGGAAGGAAGAGTTCTACAAGCAAGTAGATGGTGTGGCAATGGGCTCACCTGTATCTCCCATAGTCGCCGACATGTTTATGGAGGACGTCGAGGAGAAAGCCCTTCTTACTGCTCCTGTAAATCCAAGATTCTACAAGCGGTACGTAGACGACACCTTCACCCATACTAAGCGATATTTGAATCGTGAATCTCACCATCATCCTTCACAGTTAGCTACCGTGGGTAAATCTTTGTTTCAGAGGGCACGAGGGATGTGTGACAGAAAACACCTTGCCGCCGAGCTTCAGCATGTCAAGCAAGTGTTGCAAGACAACAAGCGTCGGATCCCGCGCTACGTCACAGTGACCGAGTGAAGCCGGCCACAGTCGAGTGTGTGCCTGCTGTACTACCATATCTCAGAGGAGTCACAGACAAGGTTGGCTACATCTTGAAGCGAGCTTCCATTAAAACATACTACAAGCCGCCGAAGAAGATTAGTCAATTTTTACCATCCGTCAAGTGTAATATCCCTCTACAACATGCAGGAGTGTACAAGTTAGATTGTAAATGTGGTCTCTCTTACAAAGATCAAACAAAAAGATCCATAAAAACCCGCGTGAAAGAACATATAGCTGACGTGAAGCACCGACGCTCCGGGAAGTATGCAGTCTGTGATCATGTTCAAGATTGTCCCCACCATTACATCAGAATTGATAAACCACAAATCCTCGCAAAAGTACACCGACTCCTTCCAAGGATGATACGCGAGGTTATTGAAATTAAAAAACATCCTAATTTCAATAGAGCAGATGGTGGGGTGCTGCCATCTGCTTGGGATCCTATAATTAACAAAATTAAACCGAAACCCAAGCATACCACTGCAAGACTCAAGATACTGTAAGTTCGTTTTAGGTAAATCGGACCAAAAATTAATATTCAAAAAATTTAAGGTAGCCGGGCTAAAAAAGACATTGGGACGTCAAACATATCAGTCCCCCCCCGTGACCATGGTTGCTGTAAAGAACCGGAAACGTCGGGAATTAAAAATAAGTAAAATCATTGAATAAAAACTATTATTTACGGATTTTATCGCGTTTAATTACTTTTAATTTATTTTTATTATTATCCCGACGTTTCGGGTGCTTTACAGCGCCCATGGTCACGGGGAGGACTGAGATGTTTGACGTCCCAATGTCATAGTTAGTCCGGCTACCTTCAGTTTTTTAATATTAATTTTTGGTCCGATTTACGCAAAACGAGCTTATAGTATCATGAAGTCTTGCAGTGGTATGCTTGGGTTTGGGTCTAATTTTGTTAATTATAGGATCCCAAGCAGATGGTAGCACCCAACCATCTTCTCTATTGAAATTTGGATGTTTTTTAATTTCAATAGCCTCGCGTATCATCCTTGGTAGGAATCGGTGTTCTTTTGCGAGAATTTGTGGTTTATCAAATCTAATGTAATGGTGGGGACGATCTTGAACATGTTCGCAGACTGCAGACTTCCCAGAGCGTCGGTGCTTCACATCAGCTATATGTTCCTTCACGCGGGTTTTTATAGATCTCTTTGTTTGACCTATGTAAGAGAGACCACATTCACAATCTAGCTTGTACACACCTGCATCTTGTAGAGGAATATTACATTTGATGGATGGTAAAAATTGACTAATCTTCTTCAGCGGCTTGTAGTATGTCTTAATGGACGCTCGCTTCAAGATGTAGCCAATCTTGACCGTGACTCCTCTAACATATGGTAGTAGAGCAGGCGCGCGCTCGACTGTGGCCGGCTTCACTCGTTCACTGTGACGTAGGCGCGGGACCCGAAGCTTGTTGTCTTGCAATACTTGCTTGACGTGCTGAAGCTCCGCGGCCAGATGTTTTCTGTCACAGATCCCTCGTGCTCTCTGAAACAAAGATTTACCCACGGTAGCTAACTGTGAAGGATGATGGTGAGATTCACCATTTAGATATCGGTTGGTATGGGTCTTTTTTCTATACACAGTGTGACCAATGGTGTTATCAGGATTTCGGATGACTAAAACATCTAGGAAAGCTAAAGAATTATTTGCCTCTAACTCCATTGTGAATTGTATTTTAGAGTTTATGGAGTTAAGGTGGTCTAAAAATGCAGTTACTCTGTCAGATGGTAAAATTGTGAAAGTGTCGTCTCCGTACCGCTTGTAGAACCTTGGATTTACAGGAGCAGTAAGAAGGGCTTTCTCCTCAAAGTCCTCCATGAATATGTCGGCGACTATGGGAGACACAGGTGAGCCCATCGCCACACCATCTACTTGCTTGTAGAACTCCTCCTTCCACAATAGATAGCCAGATGTGAGGCAATGTTCAAGTAGTATTGCATATTCTTGAGGCATGTTATTTTCTTCTAGCTTCCTAATTACAATTGAGATGCAGTCCACAATAGGTAGGCATGTAAATAGTGACTGAACATCAAAACTGACCATAGTTTCATTGTTAGCCAGATGTAGGTCTTTTATCTCACTCACAAAATGGTATGAATCCTTTGTGTGTGTTCTGGTATGTCCTCTTAGTGGTGATAGTATTTTTGCTAAGTATTGTGCCAGCTTATAAGTTGGTGAATCGATCTGGCTCACTATGGGACGTAGTGGAGCGTTTGGTTTGTGTATCTTCGGTAACCCATATGTTGATGATGTAGGCCGCTGGTGTCGTCTGGGAGAAAAATATACAAAAAAAAAATTTGGTGAGCGCGTGTACATCCGCGGGGAGGGAGACATAGGTGTCACCTCGTATGATGTTCTAGTGCAACTAACTCGAAACGCGGGATCATGTACTCAGCGGTGCAACACCGTTGTTGCAAATATACCTTCACCCTACTGATAAAAATCGCGGTAAGTGCCACCGTCCCCGTATGCACACGTACTTATTTATTATAGAAAAACAGCAAGTACATTAGGTAAGTAACAATGTTTTATGAGTATATTTTTTTACATATTTTATTTTTTATTGATTAATATTATTTATATTTCAGGTGTTCGAGAAGCAACGTGAGCGTCGTCAACATCCTCCCCCCAAGTGTCGGTTCGCCGACACTCATTATCAAGCTGGAGAAAGGCCACGCGAGCAGCTGATCGCTTCATCACTCCTGACTTAGTCCTAACGTCAACTACTCTGACTCTGCCGTCTGAACCTGGATAAACCTTTTCAATAATACCTATTGGCCAACAGTTTCAGGGGGTCATTGTAGAAGCGTGCTCGTCGCGACCCCTGCCAGCCCTTTTCAGGGCTGCAATTCTACTCAGCTGCGCACCCATGCGAACGAGGGTTAGGGCGTCCCCCCAAGGCGACGCACACCAGCTCGTCCCCGTTGGTGTGGATTGCAGCGCGCAAAGCGGCGATGGGGACCGCCACCCGTCACGCACAGCCCGACACGGCGGAAGGTGGAGGACGGAGTGCAGAGTTGGCACGTGGAATGTTAGAGGAGGCATGAGAGATAAGACGAATGAGTTGATCGAAATAATGAAAGAAAGAGGATTAGATGTCGTGTGTATGTCGGAGACCAAACGGAAAGGCAGTGGTATTGAAGAGCTCCCTGGCGGGACGTTAGCTATATGGTCCGGAGTCCCGGAAAGCGAGAACGCCTGCCAGGGAGTGGGAGTGCTGTTGTCGTCCCGGTTGGTCGATCTTATGACTGAATACAAGGTTGTGAACTCAAGACTTCTCTGGGTTCGCTTCAAAATGGGACTGACGAAGTTATTCCTTTTGGCTGTTTATGCGCCGGTAGCTTCGTCGTCCAGGGCTGAGCTGGAGGAGTTTTGGGAGAATGTAAGAGAAGTTCTAGATTTGGTTAAGGGAAACGAAAGAACTGTTGTATGTGGTGATTTGAATGGATGGGTAGGCATCGCTCGACCAGGATACGAGTCGGTGCTTGGAAAGTTTGGAGATAAAAGGGTTAATGATGCTGGCAAGCTTATACTGGCTGTATGCAAGGAAAAGGGTCTTCTTGTGACAAACACTATGTTTAATCACAGGAAGATCCATATGTACACTAGAGAAAGAAAGAATGAGAGAAGTATGATTGATTTGTTCCTGGTGGATGACCGACTGCGAAAACAGGTGATGGATACACGAGTGTTCAGGGGTGCTGACCTGGGAACGGATCATTATCTAGTAATTACTAGATTTAGGGGTTTGTTCGCGGGTTGGCGCCACAGGACGGCAGTAACAGAACCACAGTCGGTCTGTCGCATCCGAAGCTGGAAGCTTCAGGAAGCGGATACTAGGGACAAATATCACACGAGGGTAGCCGAAAAGCTTGACACCATCGATGGCAGGAAAGAATGTGTGGAGAGAATATGGCAGAACCTTAGGGATGGAATGGTAAGTGCAGCGGAAGAAGTATGTGGTACGACAAAAAGAGGTAGTAGTAAAAGAAGAGATGCATGGTGGAATGACGAAGTGAAAGAAGCTGTAAAAAAGAAGAAAAAAGCATGGTTAGACTACTTAGCCTCTAGTAACGATGAGCATATGAGAGAGAAGATGAAAGAAAGATATAAGCTGCAGAAAGTTCATGCGAAAACATTGATTGAGGATGTACGTGAAAGGTGTAGAATAGAAGCGGACGAGAGGTTGTCGCACAACTTTAGGGAAAACTCCAAACTCTTCTGGAAAGAGGTTGGAAGGTCCCGGAGTGGTGCGACAGCTTTAAGAATGAACAAAGTGCTTTCGAGAACCAATGACGTCCTCTCAGAAAAATCGGACGTCATGCAGCGATGGAGTGAATTTTATAGAGAACTGTATGCGTGTCATGATCTTAGTGAAGGATCCGGGGGTGACGCCGTGACTGGCACGCCAGACACGGACCTCGATGACACTGAGGTCATCAGCATGAAAGAGATTGAACGTGCGATTCGAAGTTTGAAATGTGGTAAGGCTGCGGGACTAGACAGAGTTACTGCTGAAATGGTCAAGTACGGTGGGCCTCGCGTCTGGGACAGCTTTCATCTGCTGTGCAATTTGTGCTGGCGGACGGGAGATGTCCCGGATGATTGGCGATCCGCGGTCATTGTGCCTTTATATAAAGGTAAAGGTTCACATTTTGACTGCGGGAGCTATCGGGCGATCAGCTTGACCAGTTTAGCAAGTAAAGTTTATTCGAAGGTTTTGACACGCAGGATGCAAGAGAAATCGGAAAGATTCTTATGGGAGGCACAATGCGGATTTAGACCTGGAAGAGGATGCACGGATCAAATGTTTTCTCTCCGCATGATCACGGAGAAGCTTCTGAGTGTTAACCAGAGGATTTTCTGTGCTTTTGTGGATCTGGAGAAAGCATTTGATAAGGTTATAAGGAAGAAAATGTGGGAACTGTTGCCGGGATATGGTGTGGATGGTCGATTGTTAAGGGCTGTGCAGTCACTTTACTATGACTGTAAAGCCTGTGTGCGGGTAGGGCATGACCTGTCACCCATGTTTAGCGTCCAAGCGGGCGTAAAACAGGGTTGTGTCATGTCTTCCTGGCTGTTCATACTGTATCTCGACAGCTGTTTACAGAAGCTGAAAGATAGCTGTTTGGGTGTGAAATTGGGTGACATAAAAGTTAATTGTCTACTGTATGCTGATGATGCAGTGCTTATTGCACCATCAGAAGCAGAACTGCAGGCATTAGTCACGTGTATGAAAGAGGAATGTGAAATTAAAGGTCTCCGTTTGAATGCTAATAAAACTAAGGTTCTGGTATTTGAAAAGGACGAAGAGAGAACGAAATGTGAAATATGGGTAAATCAGGAATGTCTAGAACAGGTAAATGAAATTGTATACTTGGGGAGTGCTTTCAGCCGGGATGGAAGATGTGATTTAGATGTAGATAGGCGTGTCGCTGCCGGAAACAAAGTCAATGGTGCCCTGAATGCATTAATAAAAAGGCAAGGCGTGGTGAAGAGTGCACGCCTTGCAATACATAACGCAGTGTTGGTACCGACTTTGTTATATGGCAGCGAAACCTGGGTATGCCAGAAGAAGCATAAAAGCAAGTTGAATGCAGTGGAGATGCGATCTCTTCGTAAAATGTGTGGCGTTACCATAGCCGACCGAAAGCGAAACGAAGAGATTCGCAATATGGCAGGATTGAAAGATGACCTTATCACAAAAATTGATAGGGGCGTACTCCAATGGTTTGGACACGTTGAACGAATGAGTGAAGACCGAATGGTGAAGAAAATATATAGAGCGAAAGTAAATATTAAAAGGTGTCGAGGTAGACCGAGACTAACTTTCGAAGACCATGTGAGCAAATTGCTCGAAGAGGGGAGGGTCAAGAGTACTCGGATACCTAGACGTGCATGTATGAAGAAGTTAATGAACCTGAAAGAAGCGAAAGAGGTATGTAAGGATCGTGACACCTGGCGATCTGTTCTCTCTGGCTACCCCGTTAGGGATTGTGCGTGAAGATAAGTAAGTAAGTAAGTAAGTAAGGCCAACAGTTTCGAAATAATGATGGATCGACTACTACTACAAGATCTCCTACTTTTAATTGCGGACCTTCCCTATCCCATTTACGACGAGGAATTAGCTCTGGCAAAAACTCTTTTACCCATCTGCTCCAAAATAAGTCTGTCAACCGTTGGGCAATACGCCACTGTCGTCTAACATACATGTCGCCATCATCAAAGACCCCAGGTACAGGTAAGTTCGACGAAGATCCTAGTAAAAAATGATTTGGAGTTAATGCCTCTTTACTTTGAGGGTCCACCGAAACATGGGTAAGCGGTCTACTATTAATTATATTTTCGACTTCAGCGAGAAGCGTTAATAAAACTTCTTCTCGAGGAGCCCTCTCTCTAAGAACGACTTTCAGTGCCGTTTTCACACTTCTAATCAGACGCTCCCAAGCTCCCCCCATATGAGGACTGGCTGGTGGTATAAACTGCCAGGAAACTCCTTTGTTTAATGCTTCGGCTATAACTTGCTGCTGCTTAATTTCTTCAAAAGATTTTCGAAGTTCAGCATCAGCACCTCGCATGTTAGTTCCGTTGTCAGATATGACAGTATGAGGCCACCCACGGCGTGCAGCCATCCTCCTAAGTGCCATTATAAGTGAGTCTGCGGTAAGCGTCGATACTATTTCAATATGAACAGCTCGTATTGTTAAACATGTAAAAAGAACACCATATCTTTTGGGTCTCTGCCTGCCCACAGTTACTTCGATCGGACCGAATAAGTCTACACCACAAACGGTAAAAGGTCTTTGATGATGAACCAATCTTTGAGATGGCAAGTCCCCGAGGCGAGGCGGTCTTGGTGCTGCTTTTCGTATTCGGCAAACTAAACACTGTGAAGCTACGGAGCGAACTGTAGGTCTCAGATTTACAACCCAATATTTTTGTCGTAGCTCGTTTATTACAAGTTCATTATACGAATGAGCAGCACGTACGTGGAAGTCCAAAACCACCAGCCTTGCTATGCGATGTTTACCATCCAGAATCACCGGGTTTTTCATAGTTTCAGTGACGTTTGCAGCCGCGTTTATACGCCCTCCTACACGCAATAAGCCGTCTTTATCTAAAAATGGTGTCAATGAACGTAAACGACTATCACGATTAATTTCTTTATTTTGTTTCAGCAAATCAATTTCAGTCTGAAATGATTGTGATTGTGAATAGCGTAACAAAAGTACTTCGGCTCTATTCATTAACAAATTATTAATACGCCGAGTACCGGTTTTTCTACATTTTTCTATAAATAATAGTACAGATGCGGTGCAGCGAAGCAAGCGCAGCCACACGGAGAAACGGTTTGGATCCGGAATAGGCAAATCATAAATACTATTACAATTCTCCTTTGGTGATTTTATTACTACATATATTTTATCTAACAGCTCATTGTTGCTCTTTTCGTTATTTTCAGGCTCTCGGGGCCAATACTTTTCTTCCGTGTACAGAAAAGACGGACCCGTTAACCAAGAGGAGTCCTTGTTGAAGTCGTAAGCATTATTTTTTGTAGCTAAATCCGCTATATTTAAATTTGTCGGCACATAATGCCACTCATCAATTTTACTTAACTCATCAATTTCACCTAACCTATTCGCAATAAAAACTTTGTAATTTCTATGCTCGTTACGTATCCAATAAATAACAATCATTGAATCAGTCCAATAAAAAACACGTGACGGTTTAATTCTATGCTCCTTTTTTATAGTCTCTGCCAAGCGACATGCTAATAGCGCGCCTTGAAGTTCGAGTTTAGGCATAGTTAACGGTTTTAACGGCGCAACGCGACTTTTACTCGCAATGAATGACACCTGCACGCCGTTGCTGTCTTGTTTACGCCAATAAGCAACACATGCGTATGCGCATGGAGATGCATCACAAAAAATATGCAATTGCAACGACGTCTCATCGTCGTTTACGGTGTGGCCGCTCTTCTCATTCACACCGACAGAATCGTTGCTATAGAAATACCACCGCGGGATTCGAACGTAACTCATTTCTTGTAGCTGCGAAATCCAATCTTTAAATAAAACAAATAAACTATCTGTTATTTCCTGATCCCACTTTATACCTACATTCCATATTTCGCGCATTAAAATTTTGGATTTTATCGTAAAAGGTGCTAAAAAACCATAAATATCATATACAGACATTATAATACGAAGAACTTCACGCTTAGTCGGTTTTCGTGATAGTTGTAAAATATCACTCGGTATACGCTTTAACGAAAGGTCGAACCCGAACATATCACTCGCGGGAAACCACAAAGGCCCAAGCGTTCGTTCCGGCTGGGATTCAACATTAAACCGTATCGCCATGTCATTTAAAGTCTCTTTTGGCATATCATTAAGAACATCTGACTTGTTACTTAACCAGTTACGCATCACGAAACCACCTTGCTGATTAATATATGAAACATCTTTTATCATTTTTGTAGCAGTAGCGACGTCTGGTAAACTATCGATAAAATCGTCCATATATTGATTTTTCCTAATTGCATTAACTGCATCCGGCATTTTATTCTGAAAGCGCAATGTGTTTTTATTTTGGTTAATATATTGTGCTATAAATGGGGAGCAGTTAGCGCCAAAAATTAATGACGTCATAACATATTTCTTAACAGGATGTTGTATAGGTAATTTTGAACCTTTGTTACTACTTCCGAAGCCTAATTGTTCATTTTCATTGCTTAAATAGATATCTTTCCACAAAAAACGCAAAGAATTAACATCTTCTTTTCGTACATTAATCCTTAAAAACATATCTTTTATGTCCCCTATGATACCTACGCGGTTTTCTCTAAATCGTAACATTATTCCTAATAACGATTGTAACAAATCAGGGCCTTGTAAAAGAAAATCATTTAAAGAATAACCGTTTGACTTTGCTGCCGCGTCATAAACTAAACGCAGTTTTTTCTTATTTGGATTATCTACACCAAAGTGCGGCAAATACCATATTATACGTTTATTAGAGTTTTCATCGGTCTCATTAAGTTCTCTAGCATAACCATTAGAAAATAAGTATCTCATTCTTTCACAATAACGAGTTGCATACTCTTTGTTGAGCAAAAATTTTCTTTCTATTGACTTTAGACGATTAAAAGCGTTAGGGTAAGAGTCGGGTAAATGTAATTCATCGTATTTCCACGGTAAGCCGACATTCCATTGAACATTTACTAATTCTGCAGTGTCATCTAAGATTTGTAAAGCGCGTATTTCGTCTGGGTTGCGGCGCGGCTTCGAACTTACACCAATAGACTCTAACGCGAAGGATCTACGAACCGCATCGTGCAACTGCGCGCATGTGCATTCACCGTTATCGTTATCGAGAGAGAGATCGCTAGCAATCGATTCTACCGTGTGTAAGTGAAAGATACACTGCGACTGTCCCGCCTTTTCGCTGCAACTATTAATGAAAGAGACAAAGCGATCAGTGCAATTAACATCACTTACCATATGTCCGTGCACACACCATCCAAGCGCAGTTTGAGTTATGTACGGCTCACGCTGCTTACCACGAACACAACGAATGGGAGAAATTAAATGATGGTTGTCCTGACCTATTAATAATTTTGGCTTAGCGTTACAATTACATAACATAAGATCTTCACTTAACAATCCATAATTATTAAAGTCCATATTCGGCACTTTTTGTGTTGGTAAATTTAATTCTTTAATTTTACGCGCACGGAAGGTAAACATTTCGTTATACGAATTGGTAACACTAACACTCACTACTTGAGATTCACACACAAGCTCGCCCGAGTCCCATGCGCTGCGCGCGCGCAATATCACGTTTGCACCGTATAATCCGAGCTCATCTGCGATATCAGAGGATATCACCGTCACGGTAGCTCCATCATCCAGTAGTGCATGCGTATGCAAACTGCCATTCGGTCCGTGAAGAGTGAGCGGCACCACTTTCAAAAGCACCTTGTGACAGTGGGATGCCACCGTATGAGTCACTGTTTCATTGGTGCTGGGATGCTCATCCTCACTTCGCTCCACAGTTTTTAAGCTTTCTTCCAATGGTTTAATCCAGTGCAGTAAACGATGATGCGGTTGATTGCAGCCGTCAATGTCGCAATTACTGCCAATACAAGACATACCATTCGTATGGCGGGGGGCAAGACATTTGAAGCAAAGTTTATTTACGCGTACAAATCGCCAGCGATCTTTGCGTAAGGCGCGCTTAAACCGAGAACAATCTGCGACACCATGAGCCCATTTTCGGCAAAATTTACACTTTTCCGCGTTTTGTAATTGATTACTATTTGTGTACAACAACGAGTGTGAACGGTGTTTACGTTCATCGGGCTTCTTTAAATTATATTGAGCGTGAATATGACTTACTCCTGATGCAGCTGTTTTAGTGGCTTCCTCATATAAAAAATCACTAAGCAATTCTAGCTTCGGTAAATTACACTCTCGCTGTTCATAAACGTAGTCGGTCCATTTTGCGACAAGCAAAGTTGGAAGCTTAGATACGACAATCGATACTAACTCCGGGCTGCGAAGATAATCACTTTGTTGCATTGCTTTGGCAGCGGCCACATAGTTCTTTATTTTTATTGCAAAATTAATGATATCATTATGATAAGTTAACGGCAACGGACATAGTTTTTTAAGCTGTAAAACTATTTTACTCATAATTGTTTCTGGTTTGCCAAATCGAAGTTCTAAGGTGTCAATTATTAAATCGGGTGTAGTTCCACCAATCAAGAGTGAAGTCACTGCTTCTTTAGCATCGCCACGAAGACACTTACGTAGCCGCTATAAATTCTCTGTGTCACTATATTTGCATAATTGGGTAGATTCTTGGTACGCCTGTTTAAACTGCAACCACTCCATTGGATCTCCAAAAAATAAAGGCAGGTCTTTAGACGTTGCTAATCTTGTTAAGAGCTCCTGGTTCTGTATTTTATATGATGAGGCAGCTACTGCATCATTCAAGGCATGTGCCAGCTTTTCTAGGCCGATTTTTTCACAAGAGTACTCTTCTCGGTTCTCCTCATGCTGGTTTCCTGGAGCATTCAGCCAATTTTCAACTTTGCTGGTCGAAGATTTCATAGCCGACTTGTGGGAAGAGCGTGAATGAGACTCCAATTCTGCCATCTCAGCTGCAAGCTGTTTGTTTAGCAGCTTCGACTGAATATTTGCCTTAAGCTTGGCAGCTTCTGCCTGAGCACTCTTAACTTTGGCTTCTGCTTCAGCTTCAGCTGCTTGCACTTCAGCTTCCGCTGCTTGTATTTCCACGAGAGCCATAGCTTTAGCGGTTTCGTATTCCAATTGCCGTTTGCGTGCCGTACTTGACGACGTGCCTGCGGTCTTTGATGACTTTTTACTCTTACTAGAGGCACTTAGCGCATTTCCAGGTTTTTCCAGCACTTCATCCTTTAAGCTGAACGATGGTAACACATCTTGGTTGTTCTTGCACTCCGATTTTGCAGCGGTGCCACGTGGTCGTCGCTTTTTTTGCGGCGTAGCCGGCGCGTGGAACATAACTGGTACTTATTATTATTATATTTTTTGCAGACGACGTAAGGATTCGGCCGAAGGACCACTATGTTGATGATGTAGGCCGCTGGTGTCGTCTGGGAGAAAAATATACAAAAAAAAAATTTGGTGAGCGCGTGTACATCCGCGGGGAGGGAGACATAGGTGTCACCTCGTATGATGTTCTAGTGCAACTAACTCGAAACGCGGGATCATGTACTCAGCGGTGCAACACCGTTGTTGCAAATATACCTTCACCCTACTGATAAAAATCGCGGTAAGTGCCACCGTCCCCGTATGCACACGTACTTATTTATTATAGAAAAACAGCAAGTACATTAGGTAAGTAACAATGTTTTATGAGTATATTTTTTTACATATTTTATTTTTTATTGATTAATATTATTTATATTTCAGGTGTTCGAGAAGCAACGTGAGCGTCGTCAACACCATACAACCTCGGTGGTTTGACACATGATGGTATTAGCGAATTCACGTCGAGATTTAATTTTTCGGAGTATTTCTTTATTAAATCGCTAGTTGTTTTAAGCATGTTAGTTGTAGGGTCTGTTTTGACCTTTTTATATGTACTTTCGTCCGATAAAAGTTGTTGTATTTTAAAATTATATTCCGACGCGTCCATTACTACCGTAGCATTTCCTTTATCCGCGCGGAGAATCGTGAGTTCTGGTCTGTTCCGTAAGTTATTTAGCGCTGTAAATTCGTCTTTGGGAAAGTTTGGTTTCGGCACTGAACTACGACGTAACAAGGACGAAATATCTTGACGTATGGCCTCCAAATCTTCCTTACCGATATTATTCTTAAACAGACAATCCTCAACACTGCAGATAATTTCTTCGTACGGGATTTTTCGCGGAGTTAATGCGAAGTTCATTTCCTTCGCTAATACTTCTTCTTCTTCTTTCTTTTGTGGCGGTTTGATTAAATTCGCCAATGACGTATAGAGTAGAAGATGAAAGCTTATGAGTTTAATTAAAATAAGAGTCTGTGATAATACAAGGATTCAGTTTTCCTCCGAGAATTTTGACAAATCTATTTGTTGAGTTACCTAGAACAAATATGACAAACACAGGTGTTAGACTCTTACCCGTATGTTAAAAGTGACAAGGATTTAAAGTTTCATATTATTAGTATTAATAAAATCACATAAAATATACACAAAAGGAGTACTGGTATATGTTAAAAGAGAATTAAAATCTATAGGTCGAGGAATATAAGGAGGAAGGTAATCATAAAGGGAGGAGGATAATTTGGGACAGTTGAAAAAAATATGGTTTGTGGAACCTTCATCTAAGCCACATTCACACAATGAGCTATCCCTTACTCTGATTTTCGCCAGATGTGCATGTGTACAGGCGTGTCCAATTCTTAATCTACAAATGATTGAAGTTGCATGTTTATTTGCTTTGTTAAATTTAAAGAACCAAGGCTTGGGAGGAATAACCTCTTGGATGGCAGCATAGTGCTTACCTTTAACATTTTTGGAAACTTCCCATAATTTATTCCAATTTTCATTCAGTTTCCTTTTAGCTAGCAAAATTAGGTCATGTGAGTAAATTAAATTTTGTAGAATGCCATTAGCAATTGCATTTTTAACGAGTACATCAGCTGTTTCGTTACCATGGATACCACTGTGGCCTGGAATCCAGGCCACTGAAACATGGATTCCTTTAAGATGGCATCTGAATAGGGTATTTTTTATTTTAAGAATTAGTGGAAATTTATGTTTGTTATGGAACTGATTGGACAAAATAGCTAACAAACAACTTTTTGAATCTGTGAAAATAACTGTTTTATTAAGATTATGTGACTCTACATATAACAAAGCTTCACTGATTGCAGTTGCTTCACCGGTAAAAGTGGAGGATAGTGAGGGGCATTTAAAGTTAAGAATGATTTTGAACTTAGGAATCCAAACAGCAGCTCCAGTATAGTCTTCATCAGACTGTTTTGAAGCGTCTGTGTACATGACAAGCCAATCTTTAAAAGTGTTTTCTATAATTTCTTTTAATTTCAAATTTGCCATTGGAGAATCCTTTTCTATACCTAGATCTAGATGAATGTCGGGTTGGAAAACAATAGCCTCGTAAGGAACATCAAAGAGTGGATTTATTTTACATTGAAAGATTGGGTAAGGAAGCTGAAGAAAAATTACAAAACTTTTAAACAAGCAGGGAGAGTCCTTATGGGTCCAGTATCGGTCCGATGAGATATACTCTGAAAGAAGGTGCAATTTAGGAATTAGGGGATGATCTGAAAGCTGGCATATCTTAAATAAGAATCTGTCTGAAAGGTATTGCCTTCTTAATCTTAAAGGAGGATCTACGCACTCAACCTGAAGAACATTTATTGGTGAGGATTTCATTGCCCCTGTAATAATGCGAAGGCATTTCGATTGAATTTTGTCCATTACTTTTAGGGATGATTTATTGCAAGGCTCCAACAGAAAACATCCATAGTCAAGGTGGCTTCGTATTAAAGCATTGTACAGTAATTTCTGAGAAAAAGGATGGGACCCCCACCAAACACCTGACAAAGACCGAAGAATATTTATGTTTTTTTCGCATTTTTGTGTTATATATTCAATGTATGGACCAAAGGCCAATTTCGAATCAAGGATAACTCCCAAAAATTTAACATTGCCTCTAACTGGAAAAGGTTGCTTATCATATACAACGGATATATCGGGAACTCGCCTTTGGCGGGAAAAGATCACCACACTACTCTTGGCCACAGATAAAGAGAGGCCATGATTAGTTAACCATCCTTGTAAATAATCCATGGATGAGTTTAGACGGGAACATGCCACTGTGAAGTTGTTTGAGGAGATGTATAGAGCTAAATCGTCTGCATATTGAAGAACATTACAAAAAGAATTTACTGAAAGTTCTAAATCGTGAGTATATATAGAATAAAGGAGAGGACTAAGAACTGAGCCTTGTGGAAGTCCTTTCCATATAGTTTTTGGGGGAAGCAGGAGATTTTTAACATTTATAGATATTGATCTAGAAGAGAGAAAGTTAGAGACGTAATTGACTATCCTCACTGGAATGCTCAGATTAAGCATTTTCTGCCTGAGCACAGGAAGTAGCACATTATCATATGCAGAAGAAATATCCAAGAAAACTCCTATGAGAAATTCATGTTTTGAGAAAGCAATATGAATATCTGTGACCAAAGTACTTAGGCTATCCATGGTACTTAAACCTTTTCGGAAACCGAATTGGCTTTTAGGTAAGAGATTATTCCTTACCAAAAACCACTCCAAGCGATTTTTTATTAAATGTTCCAAGATTTTTGCCAAAGTACAAGAAAGGGCAATAGGTCGGTAACTGGAAGGGTCATTGCTAGACTTACCTGGTTTGAGAATGGGCAAAATAATTTGGGTTTTCCATTCAGCAGGAGGATTACCAGTAATATAAATAAAATTTAAAATGGATAGTAAGACAGTTTTAGTGTTCTCACTACTATTAATTATAAATGAATAAGGAATCCCATCAATACCTGGTGAGGAGTCTTTAAGGCCATTGAGTACAGTAAACAATTCTTGAGAAGAAAAGGGGGAATCAAATTTATCATTTGTTTTTAAAAAAGCAGAATTAAAAACTAGGCATTCATCATAAGATGGGACTGTTTGTGGTGCAAGTTTATTAGAGAATTCATCTATCCACGGGGAAGGATCATTAGAAATTATATTTTCACTAGAAACTGCACAGCGATATTTTTTAACATTTCTCCAGACCAAAGATGGGGGAGTCCTAGGCGACAGTGACTCACAGAATTTAAACCAACCAGTTCGCTTTTTGTCTGACAGTAATTTTAAGGTTTCTGCAGCAATTTTTTTATAGGAGATATAATTCTCTGCAATCATAGAACGGGAGTATATTAATTCAGCCTCTTTTCTTCTCCTACAAGCTGCTGAACAATCTTGGTCCCACCAAGGAGGGGAAGGATACTTATTTTTGAAAGGTTTTTTTAAGGGGATTGACTTATTAGCAGCAGAAATAATTGCATTTCTGAACTCTATATATACAGGAGCAATATTATCATTGTTAATTGGGGGAAGATTTGAAACCTCTTGTTCCAAAACTGTAGAATATAATTGCCAATTAGCTTTGGATAGATTATACTTTAGTCTTGGGCAAAATGTAAAATTTATTCTAGGTGAAGTAGGAGGAGTGATGAATGTAGGAAAATGGTCACTGCCATAGCTAGAAGGTAATATTTGCCACAAAAGAAGGGAAGCAATATCTGGGGAGCAGAGAGTTAGGTCAACGGCACTTCTAACATTTTGTAATGGGGATACTCGACGGGTAGGAGACCCGTCATTTGGAATACAGAGATTAAAATTATCAATAAGATCTAAAAATAAGGGAGCCAGTGAATCACACAGATGGGAGCCCCAAAGAGTATGATGCATATTAAAATCTCCCAAAATAACCATAGGAGGTGACAGAGAAGAAATAAGTGTTGCAAGTTCTGTTAAAACATTTGCATCAGGATTAGGAATGTAAACAGAGAGAATAGAGACATCAAGGGCCTTAATAGCAACAGCATTTACTGCTGGACTATGAGACGGGAGAGGAATTTGTGAAAATGTAACTGTTCTTGAAATTAAAATAGAGGTGCCAGCACGACCATCACTCCTATCATCCCGGAGGCATGCATAGCCTGAAACCCTAAAATGAGACTCAGGTCTAAGCCATGTCTCCTGGATGGCAAGAATGAAGGGATGAAATTTATTAATGAGGTAAATGAGTTCATTTTTTTTATTTCTAATGCTCCGACAATTCCATTGAAGAATTGGCGGGACTGCGAATGTTACGGGCTAAGGAGGAAAGCTGAGTAAGTTTTTGGTGTAAGCTGAGAGGAAGTTCCGTGTCACTAAAACGGGAGATCATGTTAATTAGAATTGATATCATAAGTTCGCAGAAATTATCATTACTAGAGGAGTTGTTGTCATTTCCCAGTAGAGCACACCCATTAGGAAGGGAAGAATTAGGATTCTCAACAATTGCCTGATGGGCTGCCATATCATATCCAGAATTTAATGATTGGCTATAGGTACGTTGAGGGATAAAAATTGTTTTTTTGTATGATGCAGTTTGTGAGAGCTGAGCCGAAGGGGTTGAAAGACTGTCAGTTATGGTATAAGGGGTCTGTTGAGAACAATTACGAGGCTGGATTCTTGTTGTATCAGCAAAGGATCTTTTTGTCTGAGGGAATCTAGCTGAAGCTTCTAAATATGAGATATTTTCTTGTGACATAACAAGTTTAATAGATTTTTGCCTTAGATGTTCAGGACAAGTAGGGTCTTTTGCGGTGTGGGGACCTGAGCAGAATAGACAAGTAGGAGTTTGTCGAGAACAAGCTAAACCTTCATGATTCTGTGCACACACAAAGCAGCGAGGAGATGATCGGCACTGGGAAGTAACATGGCCAAATCTACAACATTTATGACACTGTATTAGTGGCAAAATATATTTTTCTACTGGCATTGAAGTGTAAAAACAGTAAATATGGGGAGGAAGTTTTTGTCCAGAAAAAGTTAGAACAACCGTCTGAGTTGGAACCCATGAAACGCTATTGCTGTCACTAACTGATCGTCTATTAAGTCGCCGTGCTTTAATTATAGAACCGTAGCCAGAGGGAATTTCTATAGCTGCTATTAATTCTTCTAGTGTCCACTCTATGGGAACTTGTCTAACTAGCCCCATACGAGTGATACTATATGAAGGGATGGTTGCTTCATATTTGGAAATTTGGAGAGCTGGGTGATCGATAAAGGTGTTTGCATCTGCAGCTGTTTTAAACTCCACTGATATTCTATTTCGTCCAACTTTTTTGACTCCATCATGGACTATATTTTTAATATTGTTATGATACAGAAAGTGACCGAATTTAATTGGTTTAAGAGTTACTCCAGACAGCTGATCATTTGAGATTTTACTTACGTGAACTAGAAAAGGAGCGGCATCATCTTGAGAGTACTTAACTTTTTTATTAATAAAATCAGGATGGGTATATGAGGATTGTATTGAAGGAAACTGTTGTTTTGGATCAGTAATAACTATTTTTTGTGGATGGGCAGACTCGTTACTTACTTGGGCACGTTTACGGTTAATTAGTTCTACATTATCAATGTTAATGGGTAAGGAAAAGGAATCATTGCGACCCCTTCCGGGATCGGGAGGTTCGTCCTCCATTATATTACTACAACAAAAAATTACATAAAAACGGCACAACTACAAACACTTACTAATTTACAGATATTAAAACCTCCACCAAGACAGAAAAATTTACTATAGTAACTCAACAACACTTAATAAAATAATAAATTTTAAGCAAAAAAGGCACGACACTTGTATCTCTCACTTCCTCCAAGTCGCGTGTTCCACCGTACTTATGTTCTTATTTAAATTGTTATTTACGACTGTCACTAAATATGTATGCCTCCTCGCAAGTCCAAGTAATCTCGCTAACATGGGCGTGCAACTCATTATTTTTAGAGTGTAGAGAAAAACTTTCCGTATTAGGGCTAGCAAACTACTGCTATGGGAGGGTGGGTAATAGCTTATATCTTCAAATGAACTCAGAATGGCGACTCACTCCGTCCCCGAGTCAGCGGTGGAAGGGGTAAGTCGGTTCACAGCCAACTTTAGTTTAGTCAGTTGAGTGTCTTTTAAAGCGTGCAAAGTCACCTGTAGGTTAAGGGGACTACCTGGTGAATAATTATATCTGAAAAATGAAGCGATGAAATATAATCAGTAATTACTGTAACTATATTCTATTACTATACCAGTAAGTTTTCCGTGTGATAAGTTAAAGATTACTATAATATATACTATAATTATTATTTTATCCTAAGGCACAACTTGCAATTCAAAATCATTTATTAAAAAAGGAGAATCCAATACAATTTGATCTATGCCGTCATTGTTTCATTTGATCTCTATATGCATACCTGATTGTCGTACTTTTTTCAGGTACATTGATTACAAGAAAGGTGTACAGATGTCAAATTAAAAAAAATAATTAACAAAATCATGATTTTAAAAAGCAAAATTAGAAAACAAAAATGTCAAATAAAAGCAGCAATGAAAATGGCGAAGACAAAAATTGTTTCCATATCTTTTTTAACTTCCTTAAATCTCATTGTAATAGGTAAAACTTTGTTTCACAGCATATATGTTCTGAATAATGTTTTAGACACTTTTTATAAAATCTTTGATTAAAGGAATTAAATAAAATCAAACAAAAGTGACTAACTTCAGTCAGTCAGTAATATCTGCAGTATCTTTGCTCTCTTGGGGTAATTAATAATGTTTTGAAAATAAAATCAAAACAAAGTTGTTACAGACAAACATTTATTTTACATTAATTATTAATTTTTCAATTGTAAAGACTTACTTGCACAAAATATTAGACCATCTGATACACGTTGGTTAAAATTCGTGCTTTACTCTTAAATTTAGGTATTTTGTCAGGTTACACTGAGTTATCTGTCAGCTTACATGTCCATCATTCAGTAGTTCATTTTCTCCCGCATTAATATCTAACTGTAATTATTATTTATGCTCCCATTTAGTTTAATTTAAGTTCAAAATTAATTTGAGTTCAACACATTCCTTGGGGGCAAATTGTGAGGAAGACTTTAATAAAGTTTTAAATAATTTGGATTGCCTGCTGGCAAAAAATGAATTACACCTGCCCCCAAAGGAAAATAGAATTAATATAGACTATAGTTCAAAAATTGGCAGCAATGATTCGCAAGAATTTGCAAATAAAATTGTCACGGAGACAAAAAGGTATGTGGAAGGGCAAGTTATTAAAAAGTCAAAAATTAAAGTTTGCAAATCATGTTTTACATGTAATAATGAATTGTGTGATACAACTCCGCCACAAGTAGACAATTACATTTTATCTGTGGATGTCACGCGAAGATCACTTATGAGACCTTCCCAAAACTTTTTAGTGTGTTGAAAATGTGATTAAAATAATAAAAAATGCTTTACAAAACGGCCCCTACAGTGGTATATGTGATAGAATTAAATTATTAATAGATCTTGGTGTGGAATTCGAATTTTTGTCATGTAAAAAGCATATTTTTTTACGTGGTAGAGCCACGCTGCAGTTATATTAGTAGTATAGTTGTAGCACGAATGGGTCGGCTCGACCGGGGAAGGACCACGCTCTCACAGAATACCAGCGTGAAATAGTAGCTTAATGCTGCTGTATTTCGTATGGTGAGTGTAGAGAACCGGAGACCCTTTTTACTGGAAATGAGGCATTCCATCTCAGTCCTCACGGGTGACAACGCATCTGCATTTTGATTTGTAATGGAAGATAGATGTAGATGTCTATGGGCCGCAGCAACCACTTACCATCAGGTGGACTGTGTGCTCGTTTGTCAGCCTATTCTATAAAAAAAAAGAAAGCTTAAAAACCTTTATAATTAATTATATAATCAGTTTAATTATTCACAGCTGGTGCATGAATGTCATGAAAATATTGCAGTGTAGACATGTTAAAATTGATGAAAATGACAAAATAAAAATTCAAGCTAAAAATACTATTTGACTCAAAGATATTTATCTCTATATCACATTATGATGTACTTTTAACTTTCTAAACTTACTAATTGAGATGCTTATGGCGCTACTCCTTGCGAACGACCTTGAGCGGTCGGTTCCATACAATCCACGCGATCTCGCTACAATATATCGTCGTTGCGCGTGCAATACCGCGGAAGAGCAGTTTGTAAATACCGCGTAACAGCAAAAAGTGCAAAATTGAAATTTCGCGGCTACAGACCCTTAGCGCTGATTCGCTTATACTACTTCCCACACAATTTGAATTAGCCAATAAGAAACGTCATATTTCAATCAAAACAATACCGCGTAACAGTACTTGCGTTTGAAGTTGGCTGCAAATCCGCGTATTTACGAAATGGGCGAACAAATTGAAACACGATTAGTGCGTGCTCTCGAAAATAATTATTTTGTAGTGAATAATAACCACGTAAGTACGTTTTTATTCTTTATAGTGTTTAGTTTTTAATGTATTTATGCTTGAATAGAGTAATTAAGTACAATTCTTTAGTATTTTTATGATTGTGAGTAATAATAACCTGTAACACGTAGTTAAGTGGTATTGATACTACATTATACTAGTTGTGTTTATCATTTACGCGGTATTGCATTATATTAAATTTATGTTTTTTTTACATACAAATAATTTGAAGTAACCGAATAATGATGGAGGACGGAGAAAATGAAGAGTTATTTTTAGAGAATGTTGATATTAACGATGACGTGGTAACTTTAAGAGATCTATTTGAAAGACGAAAAATATTGTTGCGAAAAAAGAAGGAAATATTGAATAAACAATATTATGCAAATAAACTTGCTGCAGAAAATCAGCAACAAGAACTAGTTTCCGTTCCTTTGTCAGGGGAATTAGAGCAAGAACCTCCGACCCAAAATTTGACATCCGAATTGACAACAATATTGGATACTACTTCAACACAGAATAGAGATGAGAATATTACTTCTATTGATGTAAACATTAATATAGTGGAGCCTAATAAAAATGACCTTGAATTTTCGTCCGATGATTCAGTCACTGATCCTTCATTTGTCGCCCTCTCAGACATAACAAATTTAAAGCCACTATCACCAGCAAATACGGAGTGTTTTCCCGAAAGGGAAATAGAAAATACGGCGAAGAAAAATGGAAGAAAGCGCAAAGGGAATCCTAATAACTGGAAAAGAATAATAAATAAGCGGCAAAGGATGATGGGCGAGGAATACATTGGATTTAAAAAAGATGGCACTAAATTCGTTCAAAATGATCCTAAACCCGCCAGAATAATGGGTCCAATATGTATGTCGAAGAGATGTTTCAGTGGTAAAGCTATGTATTGCCCAAAGCTAACAGAAGAAGTGCGGTCAGAAATTTTTAAAACCTATTGGAAAATGAGTTGGCATGAAAAGAAAATGTATATAGCTTCAATGGTGGATAAGACACCTACAACTAGAAAAACTAAGAACTCAAATTCAAGGCGCAGTGACACCAAAGTTTACTATTTAAAAGTAAACGATAAAAAGGAAAGAGTTTGCTTAAAAACATTTTTGGAAACATTGGGCATAAAAGAATGGACAGTTCGATATTGGCTAGGAGAGAAGACGACTATCGACAATGAATCTGAACCAAGTGCTGTAGTAGCCACAGAAACAAAAAAAGAATCAGCCAGAAAATACTTGATGGCGCTACCGAAACTACCGTCTCATTACTGTAGACAATCTACTTCAAAGCTATATTTAGAACCCATCATACAAACAAAATCACAATTGTATCGTCTATATGTAGACTACTCAGTTTCGCGAAATGAACCTGTGGCCTCTAGGAAGGTATTTGAAGGGGTTTTATTCGAAGAGAACATCAGTCTATTTCAACCAAAGAAAGACGCATGCGACCAGTGCTGCGCTCACAAAGCAGGTAACATGTCAGATGAGCAGTATATAAAACATATTGAGCTAAAAGACTTAGCTAGAATTGAAAAAACCCTTGACAAAGAAGCAGCACGGAAAGGGACGATACATGCATTAACAGCAGATCTTCAAGCAGTCAAATTGTGTCCTTCACTCAACGCCAGTGCACTATATTTTAAGACAAAACTTGCCGTCCACAACTTTACAATTTACAACCTGGGAACTAATGGAGTCGCGTGTTACTGGTTCGACGAGACGGCATGCGACTTAAAAGCTACTACATACGCATCATTTCTTGTAGATTATTTAACTAAATTACTGGAAAATGATCCAAAGGATGTAGTATTGTTCACAGATGGCTGCACAGCCCAGAATAGGAATAATATTGTGTCGAATGCGTTGTTGCGTTTGGCCATGGCCAAGAACATAGTTATAACTCAAAAATACTTGGAAAAGGGCCACACTCAGATGGAAGTCGATTCGGTGCACTCGGTGATCGAAAGAAAATTGAAAAATCGAGAAATATTTCTACCCTCACAATACGCAACAATCACGAAGGAGGCCAGAAAAGTGCCGAGTCCTTACCAGGTTATTACTCCTGATCATACATTTTTTAAAAACTTTACTCATAAAGATCACCTCATTTATGATTCAATAAGACCTGGTCGTGGGGCGGGTGATCGTGTCGTCATGGACATAAGGGCCCTAAGATACAGTCCTAGTGGGACAATTGATTTCAAACTCCACTTTGTAGACGATTTTGTTCCTTTACCCAGAAGACCAAAAAAGATATTATCTGACTCTTTAATTGATTGCGTAGGTCCATTGTATGAATCCAGACAACCAATATCCAAAACAAAGTATGATCACCTACAGGAATTGAAGAGTGTCATACCTAAAGACTGTCATAGTTTTTATGATAATTTACCTTTTAAATAATATTCCTAATAACCAAGATCTTAAATGCTGTGATTATTAATCGTTTTAATGAGAATTTAAGAACTAAGATAATAGAAGTACTTCTACGTCTAAGATAATAAGAATATAAGAGCATCCAGGTGTAATGATTGCCATATTTAATTGTTAAAGCTTTTAATAAAAAAAAATCGTATTCGTCCAAGAAACTAATTAACAAAGATTGAAAAGCTGGGATTTTAGAAGATCGAGGAGGCTGATTAGATTATTCATAATTAAGTGAACGTAATTGTTTTATTGTAATTAGAGAAATTCAGGGATTGTGTGATTAAATTGATATCTAGAGTAAGAGTTATTGTTTTTTTTTCTAAGAAGATGTATAATTTTGTATGTTTTTTTCTACTATAATATATCATAATAAATTCAAATTAATAATATAATATGTATTTTATTTTAAGCCCGCGTATCTCCTAAAAGTATAGTATTTAAATGTAATTTGCTGGTACAAAACCGCGTAAGTGACTTTACACGAAATCTAAACAAGTTTCTAGTACATTTACGTTAAATTTCTATAAAATAAGTAACAAAGAAGCTGCTATAAAGTTCAGTCGGTAATATAATTATAAATTACCAAGTTATTAAGTTTTTTCTTCTTCCTGTAAAATTCTAAAAATGTAGATACGCGGTATTTACAAACTGCTCTTCCGCGGTTTTGCACGCGCAACGACGATATCGCGTAATAAATACGCTCAAATTTTTGGAATTATTTAAATTAAGAAAGAAAGACGAACTTAAGAAATAATATAGATTTTTAAATTATCTATCCAATAGTATGTAATGTGTAATCCTCAAATGATTAGAGCATTGCCTTTAACAACAGATGCATGTTATCAATAATTTTATTCATTTTTAAAAATAAGTTTTAAATGTATAGATAACACATAAAAACTAATTAAAACGTGGAATGTGATGATAGGATATCGAACACTTTAATAATGTGCTTTTGGATGTAGTTTATTTCTCATAACTAAAGAGATAATAGTCTCTGAAAAACACACTTTCGCAAGGTTTTGATCGGGGCCTTAAGTAAAGTAGATAAATAATCACATAAGCTGTTTGATGACACCTTAATTTTGATATTTTGGAGAGAAAAAACCTAATTATAACCACTTCTATTTTTGGTATTTCTAAGAGTTTAAAAATATTTTAATGTTTGAAGTTTTATTTTATCATTATTGATTTTAATATGTCTGCCTTTTAATATTTTATTTATAAATTATTACACAAGCTCTTAGGCCATCTTTGAGGGTCTGAACTATGTATAATTATTTTGATCATCAAATTAATGATAAGGGTCCTTACTTTTTTGTTTATGTCATGTTAGAAATTCAAATTTGATATTTATTAACAATTTAATGATTTAAAATATCCCATTTCCGGGGAATCATTGGTCAAATGTTTTTAATTATTTTTGTTATAATCTTCAATACATCGTAAAGTTTTGTGAAAGTCACAAAAGCGTTTTTCTTGAAACATTACAAATTTAATGAATTTGCTTGGTGTGGAGTTGTATTACAAAGGTCATTATTACGTTATTTACATACCTACATTAATTTTCATCTTTTTATAACTTTTAAAATACAAATATTTTAGTTTTAGTTTCTGCAAATTTGCTAACTGCCAAATTGTGAGCAGTAAAATTTCTTTTAATTAGTACCTCTTTCTTTGGCGTGGAGGACATTTTTACCAGTAAATATTCCAGATTTTATAATATATTATTAGCATCTTGCTAACAACTTTTCACCAAGGAATAATTTAAATTTAAATTATTGAACAACAGTTTATTGAATACACCTTAAATTGTTGGCAAGTAGGATTCGTGTTTTCTGCTTCGTGGTTTTTTTACTAAGGAGAAAGTATTCAGCAGAGTTTTAGTTAAATTAACACATTAACTAACTTAATATGTTGTTATCATATAGATATTGAAACAAATCTTTTGTCGTATTAACATAAGATATTGTTCAATTTTTATTTATGGAAACTGTTTAAAATGATAACACACACTTCCATCTCTTTTTTAACTTCCTGAAATCTCATTGTAATAGGTAAAACTTTGTTTCACGGCATATATGTTCCGAATTATGTTTTAGACACTTTTTATAAAATCTTTGATTAAAGGAATTAAACAAATTCAAACAAAAGTGACTAACTTCAGGCAGTCAGTCATATCTGCAGTATCTTTGCTCTCTTGGGGTTAGTAATATGTTTTAGTTGTAAAAACTTATTTGCGCAAAGTCTAATACCACCTACTATTACACTATTACTAATACACGTTGGTTAAATTTCGTACTTTACTCTTAATTTTAGGTGTTTTATCAGGTTACACTGAGGTATCTGTCAGCTTACTTATCCATCATCCAGTAGTTCATTTTCTCCCGCATCAATATCTAAAAGTAGTAATTAATTTTAAATGCTCCCATTTAGCAGTCTACTATGTCATGCGTATAAATCTTAATTATTTTCAAATAAAATTTCCCCTTTCGATAAGTGTAGGATCAAACAAAGAGAATTATTTCTAATTTTAAATTTCAAAAGCATTCTTGCTGTTTTTTGTCCTATTAACTTAATTATTGCTTACTTTGGTATTAATTGTGTTGTTGTTTTATACGTGGTAGAGCCATGCTGCAGTTATATTAGTGGTTTAGTTGTAGCACGAATGGGTCGGCTCGACCGGGGAAGGACCACGCTCTCACAGAATACCAGCGTGAAATAGTAGCTTAATGCTGCTGTATTTCGTATGGTGAGTGTAGAGAACCGGAGACCCTTTTTACTGGAAACGAGGCATTCCATCTTAGTCCTCACGGGTGACAACGCATCTGCATTTTGATTTGTAATCGAGGATAGATGTAGATGTCTATGGGCCGCAGCAACCACTTACCATCAGGTGGACTGTGTGCTCGTTTGTCACCCGATCCTATAAAAAAAAAAAAAAAAAAAAAAAAAAAAAATTAATCATAGAGGGATTTAGAAAGGGAATGGGATGTACAGATCAAGTCTTTTCCATGCGCATGATCGCGGAGAAGTTTCTGGCCAAAAACCAGAAGGTTTTTTGTGCGTTCATGGACTTGGAAAAGGCCTATGACAGAGTGGATAGGGATTTGCTATGGCAAACACTGAACTCATTTGGGTTGAGCGCTGGCTTGATACGGGCATTGGAGTCTCTTTATAGGGACTCTAGTGCTTGTGTTAGGATCAACGGGGTCTACTCGGACTGGTTTGATATCCATAAGGGTGTCAGACAGGGCTGTGTGGCTTCCCCGTGGCTGTTCAACCTATTTATGGACAGTTGTTTGCAAAATTTGAAAGTTGAAGAATGCGGATTAAGAATGGGTGAGTTAACCGTCAAATGCCTTTTGTACGCCGATGATCAAGTTATTCTTGCGTCGTCGGCGGCAGAGTTGCAAATGATGGTTACATTAATAAACGGATCATTAAAAGAAAGGGGTATGAAAGTGAACGCAAGTAAGACGAAGGTTAGACGAAGAGTAGAATAAACGCAGTAGAAATGCGGTCGTTAAGGAGTATGTTAGGGCTGAATCTGAATGACAGGGTAAGGAATTGTGTAATAAGAGAAGAGTGTGGTTTGCAAGATGATGTGGTGACCAGGATTAAGAAAGGAATGATTCGGTGGTTTGGTCATGTGGAAAGAATGAATGAGGAAAGAGTGACAAAGAAAATTTATGGTGCAGAAGTGAATGGCAGAGTCGGAAAGGGACGTCCTAGGCGAAAATTTATCGACCAAATTGGCGATTTATTGAAAACGGGCCAAATTAGGAGTACCCTTAACCGACGAGCATGTATGCGTAGGTGTATGGATGTGAAGGAGGCAAAAGAGGTGTGTCAGGATCGTGCCAAATGGAAGTCTGTAGTCTCTGCCTACCCCTCTGGGTGACAGGCGTGGGTGTTTATGTATGTTATGTATATGTAATCATAGACAACATTTAATCATGTTTGTTATAAATCTTTTATTATATATTTTTTTTAATTACTGCCATCGTAGCATTTTTGCAAAAATCTATAACAAATTGATAGCTTAATATGAGCTTTATCTCCTTTATCATCAAACCAAAACATGTTTATGGTTATATTCTCACTCTTAACATCCTCAGTCTTCGGAACCTATGACAGTTGTATTGTAATGTAGTTTAGAACACTAGCATCTCATCAAACATTAAGAAACACAAGCAATCTGCCATGTTCAAGCTTTGTTCTTTCATTTGCCTAAATATAATTAAGTTTATACCTGGTTTAATTAGTATTTATTTAAGGACATTTTTAATGTCCGTCTTCAGGACAAAGTGAACAATTTCCTTAAAAATATATATCTTGTAAGGCTTTTTTCTTTTTATTGAAATTCCTAAACAATTTGTCTTCAAAGTTTTATCATCTTCCACGACATTCATGTTTTACTTGTACTAACTGCATATTTAGGAATTCGTGGGTGTAGAATAAAACTTTGGCTATTTTTGACTATCAGAATTCCCCAATTTATTAGATTGATTATAATTTCGCAAATAGTTTATAAAGTCGTATAATGTACGAGTATGTTATAATATATAAAATGCTCGTTTTGTAATAAAAAAATATAATGATTACACATGTAAAACAATGGTAAAGTGGGCATAAGAAAGTCACTTTTGTAAATTATTTGTATTTTTTAAAATTGTGGTTATTACACACATTTAAAAAGATTTGTTATGTTACTAAAGTATGATAACATTATCAAGTTCACATTTTAAAGATTAATAATGCTGCTCCAAAATGTATCTTTTTTATTAAATTAATTAATTTTAAATACTAATTCATAAAATTATGGAAGAGGAGCAAACCTTTGGAGAGGATTCAATTACCAATGTGCTCTTAAATGGGAAGGAGTTGAGTCTTGTGGATGATACCACTGTTTCCCTGTATTAATATTGGGGTCATGTGACTGATATTGAAGCCATATTTTGATTATAAAAGAGAGCCGCACGGTCAATTTTTATCTTAAATTTTAAGGAGCCTTTTAAAAAATTTAAAGAAATAAACACATTAACTTTGGCATAGCAATATATTTATGAAAATGTAATATAATATGTACGTACATAAAAACATAAATAGCTTTCATAAGAATAAAGAAAACACCAGGAACAAACATAAACTTGTAATACCAATTACTAGAATCCACTGAGTCAGTAGTTCTGTTATGGGACAATGTATTATACGCTTTTACAACAAAATTTCAGAAAAAGTACAAAATTTGTCAATTAACAAAAATGTTTTATTAAAGGAAAAATGTACAAAACTGTTATAAATAGCTTTCATAAGAATAAAGATGTTCAAACTTTAAACACTAGGAACAAAAATAGGCTTGTAATACCAGTTACTAGAATCCAATGAGTCAGTAGTGCTTTATAGGGCAATGTATTATACGCTTTTACAACAAAATTGCAGAAAATGTACAAAAATTGTCAATTAACAACTTGAAATGTTTTATTAAAGGAAAAATGTACAAAAAGTGTTATAAATAGCTTTCATAAGAATAAAGATGTTCAAACTTTAAACACTACGAACAAAAATAGGCTTGTAATACCAGTTACTAGAATCCACTGAGTCAGTAGTGCTTTTATGGGGGCAATGTGTTATACGCTTTTACAACAAAATTGCAGAAAATGTACAAAATTTGTCAATTAACAACTTGAAATGTTTTATGAAAGGAAAAATGTACAAAAAGTGTTATAAATAGCTTTTATAAGAATAAAGATGTTCAAACTTTAAACACTAGGAACAAACATAAGCTTGTAATACCAGTTACTAGAATCCACTGAGTCAGTAGTGCTTTATGGGGCAATGTATTATACGCTTTCACAACAAAATTTCAGAAAATGTTCAAAATTTGTCAATTAACAATTTGAAATGTTTTATTAAAGGAAAAATGTACAAAAAGTGTTATTATAATATCAAAGAATACATAAAATAACTCCTGGGTATGAGGTGATCGCAATCATTGTATTGTACACACTTGTATGTACTATTAAAATTTATTTAAAAAATGATATTGTAAAGTGAAATATGTTTAAAAAAAGTCACGCTGGGTTTCTTGTTGGTTCTTCCCGGGACATTGGTATCGGTGGTAAATAAAACACGATTTCCAATAAGTATTATGTAATCATTGATTTATATGTTACACTAGATAAGTAATTTCCGCGCCAAAGCGTTGTCACTTCACATAAGGCCACAGCCTTATACTCAGCGAACGTCGGTTCAGTGTTCAAGGTGACGCCGTCCGAGTTAAGCCGAACGATTCACAACAAAAAATGGGTAAATGCGTAGTGAAAGAATGCGTTTCAAGGTCACAAAAACATAATAAATCAAGCGGAATCACTTTCCATACGTAAGTTTTAATTTATATATTCATATTAACGTTTAAAACACTAAAAAATTAAATAAAATATCGAATATTGCAATTTAGGTTCAATGTTGCCACTTTTCCGCCTTTGTGATTTTTCTACATTAATGGGAGACTGTATAATTTATGGAATAAGTTAATTTTGTTTTAAAATAAACAAGTAAAATTGATTGCTTAAAAATAAAAACTATGTTTCAACCTTTATACAAAATAATTATTCTTATTTTAGTTTATTCATGAATGGTCTATTAATTATATTTTATTATTTTATATTATATTAATAAATTTGCAGTGTACCTAAAGATGCAGCACGCCGTAAGAAGTGGGTGGAAATAATAAGGTTGTTAAGAAAGGAGACTGACTGGGTGCCTTCTAAATCTACTGTCATTTGTTCTAAGCACTTCCGGAATCAAGACATACTTGAACCAAAAAGCGATTGCGGCCGTGTTCATTTGTCTAACGAAGCAATTCCAATGATTGTAGTAAGTAAATGTTTAATAAGGTAGTTAATTCATATTGTCACAACATAGGTAATATTTGTCAAAAATACCTTTTCTTAAACTCAATATTCACTCATTCAAACACACACACACACACACACACATACACACGTTGTGCACACGACTAATGCTTTTTCTCATTCCTTGATTTTCGTTTACTGCATGTTAGTTAATTGTTAACCAAATTTTATTGAAAGCACTGGTTTGTACAGGTACTGGTTTCTCACATATACAGTTATTACAACTAGTTTAGAAGCCAGGGTTCCATTTAAATTGTTAAAAGATTTGTGGCAAATAAATAATTTATTTATTTATTTAAAACTTTTATAGCAATGTGTAATGCAAACTAAATGTTTTTATCTTAGTTATCAGGTTAATCATAATGCTATTTTGACTACAATAATTAATGGATATTGACGAGGAAAAACCACAAACCATAAAGAATAATCAAAATGAAACAGATTTAGAAAAAGAATGGGTCGTGCTACAAACGAATGATAACATTTTTACAAACATAACAAAACAAGTCATTGGATATATTTCCGGCTATATTGTTGACAAAGTTGGTCAAAATCTTAAATGTGAAATATGCATCAAAGCTTTACTAGCTACAGAACTGGAGTGGTTTCATAAGCTAATTAATATAAAAGATAAAGGAGGTTTATGTTATCCATCAAAACATGCGTTTGAAATATGCATGAGTTGTGAAAGCACTATAAGACATGCCATAAAACTTTCCGAAACTAAGTCTTTGTCTACTAAATTTGGTCTTATGACATTAGCTACAAAAACATTAAAAGTGCTTCAAGGAAATATATTATTAAAAGAATTTGCAATACACCCGGGGAATCATTTATCTTCAATACAAGTTGATCATTCCCTTTTATTGATTAATGCCATTATTTATAAGTACTTAAAAATAAGATTGTACCACGAAAGTAAATTATACACTCAAACACACAAAAAAGAATCCAAAAGGCAATTATATAACAAACTGATGCTTCATAGCGGAGTTTGAGAGCATGGACTATTATGAATATTTAAGCGGATTAGTATTACAGATTAAAACCATTTATATTATCTTACAAATAGACTTCCGCAGAGTCACGCCTGAATCCATTAACTATCCTCAGTATTGTTGCAAAAAAAATATAAAAACTTTTTAAGGTTGTTAAGTAGTTTAGAAATTCTATAAACAAGAAAATCAACGAAATTTATTGATAACCAAAGTTTTTGTAGCTAATGTCATGAGACTAAATTTAAGAGACAAAAACTTGGTGATGATTTCACAACTTATGCATATTCAACACAGATCTCGCTTAAGAAACCTAAAATTGTTTTTTTTATTTGCTTTATTTTTTGTTTGATTTATTAGTACAATAAAAATAATATATAAAAACATATTTTATTTCATTACTTATGCTTACTTCTGTTCATCTAATAAGAAAATATACAAATTTAAAATAAAAACAATTTACTGCAACTTTAAAAAAAAACTCCTTTATATTGCTCATTTTGGGTAAAATTTCATAAAGTATGCAACACCAACCCGCCACTGCATGTTTGTGTGTCTATCTTTATCTAATCTTAGGGACGATATTGTTTTCCGCGACTTGTGTAAGTGAGACAGATATATGTTTACTTAAAAATTTTAATGATTTCAAAGCTACGTCGTCGCATTTGGATAGTGGTTACACTTTGTTCGACGCGCGGCAATGTGGTTTGCTCCTCTAGTCTTGTATAACTCAATGTATGTAATAATCTATATTTAATTTAAAAAAATGTTCTATTCTCTGTAATATAAGATATTTACTAACTAGTAGGGACATTGTATAAAGAAATCAATTGATATTGTGCAAATACTGTTAAATTTAACACATCTAATGTTATTCAATAACTAAGCAAAGAATTTTTAAACAATAAACGTTTTAAAAATAACCTGTTTTTTTATTTTTTGGTATAGGAACTTACAATTGCCACGAGAAACATAAACAACTATTAATTACATTGCAGCACTTGCGCAATGTAATTAGTGGTTGTATATAAAATAAAAATATTAAAGTGCAAAAAAAAAGGGCGAGCCCGAAGCACCAATATTTTAACGCCATCTATTAGGCAAAACAAGAACTTTAACTAAAATTAAACTTGAGTCGCACATCTATCTCTAGTATATATACAGTAATCTATGCTCGCTAATACTTTCATTGTCGGTTCGTCCAGTGTATGTTTTGACAAATTATAGACAGTGCGTTGTTTATAGTTTGTGTCTATGGTCAACGGTTGTTTATTGTTCTGGCGTTGACTTGGATGTTTGGCATTTGATTTGATCGTTAATTTTTGGTATTTTTCTATTTGTTTATATTTGCATTCATTGTATTTTGATGTTTCTCGTTTGTTTAAAGTTTCGATGCAATTATTAAAATCAAACGTCGTTAAAATTGTCTTTAGTTCACTGGACAAATTGTCTATGGTGTTGTTTATGAAATGTAAATCGAACCGTTTCTGCTGAATCACCGTCCGTAACAACTTTTTACTTGCCTGATTTAAGATCTTAGCGCTTCCTCGAATGTCCTTCTTTGTTGATATTTTGACACACGTAGGAATGAGATTATGGTCTCTGCATCTCTTCAAGAAATTTAAAGATGTTATATATCTTGCGCGCTTGGTTTTAAGATCTTCTAATCGGCGAATTTTATTTGCGATTACCAGTCCGTACTGGTTCACATAATGATTTCTTAAATTTACGCGAACACTACACATTGAATAAAAACTATTATTTACGGATTTTATCGCGTTTAATTACTTTTAATTTATTTTTATTATTATCCCGACGTTTCGGGTGCTTTACAGCGCCCATGGTCACGGGGAGGACTGAGATGTTTGACGTCCCAATGTCATAGTTAGTCCGGCTACCTTCAGTTTTTTAATATTAATTTTTGGTCCGATTTACGCAAAACGAGCTTATAGTATCATGAAGTCTTGCAGTGGTATGCTTGGGTTTGGGTCTAATTTTGTTAATTATAGGATCCCAAGCAGATGGTAGCACCCAACCATGTTCTCTATTGAAATTTGGATGTTTTTTAATTTCAATAGCCTCGCTTATCATCCTTGGTAGGAATCGGTGTTCTTTTGCGAGAATTTGTGGTTTATCAAATCTAATGTAATGGTGGGGACGATCTTGAACATGTTCGCAGACTGCAGACTTCCCAGAGCGTCGGTGCTTCACATCAGCTATATGTTCCTTCACACGGGTTTTTATAGATCTCTTTGTTTGACCTATGTAAGAGAGACCACATTCACAATCTAGCTTGTACACACCTGCATCTTGTAGAGGAATATTACATTTGATGGATGGTAAAAATTGACTAATCTTCTTCAGCGGCTTGTAGTATGTCTTAATGGACGCTCGCTTCAAGATGTAGCCAATCTTGTCCGTGACTCCTCTAACATATGGTAGTAGAGCAGGCGCGCGCTCGACTGTGGCCGGCTTCACTCGTTCACTGTGACGTAGGCGCGGGACTCGAAGCTTGTTGTCTTGCAATACTTGCTTGACGTGCTGAAGCTCCGCGGCCAGATGTTTTCTGTCACAGATCCCTCGTGCTCTCTGAAACAAAGATTTACCCACGGTAGCTAACTGTGAAGGATGATGGTGAGATTCACCATTTAGATATCGGTTGGTATGGGTCTTTTTTCTATACACAGTGTGACCAATGGTGTTATCAGGATTTCGGATGACTAAAACATCTAGGAAAGCTAAAGAATTATTTGCCTCTAACTCCATTGTGAATTGTATTTTAGAGTTTATGGAGTTAAAGTGGTCTAAAAATGCAGTTACTCTGTCAGATGGTAAAATTGTGAAAGTGTCGTCTACGTACCGCTTGTAGAACCTTGGATTTACAGGAGCAGTAAGAAGGGCTTTCTCCTTAAAGTCCTCCATGAATATGTCGGCGACTATGGGAGACACAGGTGAGCCCATCGCCACACCATCTACTTGCTTATAGAACTCCTCCTTCCACAATAGATAGCCAGATGTGAGGCAATGTTCAAGTAGTATTGCATATTCTTGAGGCATATTATTTTCTTCTAGCTTCCTAGTTACAATTGAGATGCAGTCCACAATAGGTAGGCATGTAAATAGTGACTGAACATCAAAACTGACCATAGTTTCATTGTTAGCCAGATGTAGGTCTTTTATCTCACTCACAAAATGGTATGAATCCTTTGTGTGTGTTCTGGTATGTCCTCTTAGTGGTGATAGTATTTTTGCTAAGTATTGTGCCAGCTTATAAGTTGGTGAATCGATCTGGCTCACTATGGGACGTAGTGGAGCGTTTGGTTTGTGTATCTTCGGTAACCCATACAACCTCGGTGGTTTGACACATGATGGTATTAGCGAATTCACGTCGAGATTTAATTTTTCGGAGTATTTCTTTATTAAATCGCTAGTTGTTTTAAGCGTGTTAGTTGTAGGGTCTGTTTTGACCTTTTTATATGTACTTTCGTCCGATAAAAGTTGTTGTATTTTAAAATTATATTCCGACGCGTCCATTACTACCGTAGCATTTCCTTTATCCGCGCGGAGAATCGTGAGTTCTGGTCTGTTCCGTAAGTTATTTAGCGCTGTAAATTCGTCTTTGGGAAAGTTTGGTTTCGGCACTGAACTACGACGTAACAAGGACGAAATATCTTGACGTATGGCCTCCAAATCTTCCTTACCGATATTATTCTTAAACAGACAATCCTCAACACTGCAGATAATTTCTTCGTACGGGATTTTTCGCGGAGTTAATGCGAAGTTCATTCCCTTCGCTAATACTTTCATTGTCGGTTCGTCCAGTGTATGTTTTGACAAATTATAGACAGTGCGTTGTTTATAGTTTGTGTCTATGGTCAACGGTTGTTTATTGTTCTGGCGTTGACTTGGATGTTTGGCATTTGATTTGATCGTTAATTTTTGGTATTTTTCTATTTGTTTATATTTGCATTCATTGTATTTTGATGTTTCTCGTTTGTTTAAAGTTTCGATGCAATTATTAAAATCAAACGTCGTTAAAATTGTCTTTAGTTCACTGGACAAATTGTCTATGGTGTTGTTTATGAAATGTAAATCGAACCGTTTCTGCTGAATCACCGTCCGTAACAACTTTTTACTTGCCTGATTTAAGATCTTAGCGCTTCCTCGAATGTCCTTCTTTGTTGATATTTTGACACACGTAGGAATGAGATTATGGTCTCTGCATCTCTACAAGCTAGATTGTGAATGTGGTCTCTCTTACATAGGTCAAACAAAGAGATCTATAAAAACCCGCGTGAAGGAACATATAGCTGATGTGAAGCACCGACGCTCTGGGAAGTCTGCAGTCTGCGAACATGTTCAAGATCGTCCCCACCATTACATTAGATTTGATAAACCACAAATTCTCGCAAAAGAACACCGATTCCTACCAAGGATGATACGCGAGGCTATTGAAATTAAAAAACATCCAAATTTCAATAGAGAAGATGGTTGGGTGCTACCATCTGCTTGGGATCCTATAATTAACAAAATTAGACCCAAACCCAAGCATACCACTGCAAGACTTCATGATACTATAAGCTCGTTTTGCGTAAATCGGACCAAAAATTAATATTAAAAAACTGAAGGTAGCCGGACTAACTATGACATTGGGACGTCAAACATCTCAGTCCTCCCCGTGACCATGGGCGCTGTAAAGCACCCGAAACGTCGGGATAATAATAAAAATAAATTAAAAGTAATTAAACGCGATAAAATCCGTAAATAATAGTTTTTATTCAATGTGTAGTGTTCGCGTAAATTTAAGAAATCATTATGTGAACCAGTACGGACTGGTAATCGCAAATAAAATTCGCCGATTAGAAGATCTTAAAACCAAGCGCGCAAGATATATAACATCTTTAAATTTCTTGAAGAGATGCAGAGACCATAATCTCATTCCTACGTGTGTCAAAATATCAACAAAGAAGGACATTCGAGGAAGCGCTAAGATCTTAAATCAGGCAAGTAAAAAGTTGTTACGGACGGTGATTCAGCAGAAACGGTTCGATTTACATTTCATAAACAACACCATAGACAATTTGTCCAGTGAACTAAAGACAATTTTAACGACGTTTGATTTTAATAATTGCATCGAAACTTTAAACAAACGAGAAACATCAAAATACAATGAATGCAAATATAAACAAATAGAAAAATACCAAAAATTAACGATCAAATCAAATGCCAAACATCCAAGTCAACGCCAGAACAATAAACAACCGTTGACCATAGACACAAACTATAAGCAACGCACTGTCTATAATTTGTCAAAAGTCAAAACATACACTGGACGAACCGACAATGAAAGGTTTTTTTCGGAGGAAGTGAGAGATACAAGTGTCGTGCCTTTTTTGCTTAAAATTTATTATTTTATTAAGTGTTGTTGAGTTACTATAGTAAATTTTTCTGTCTTGGTGGAGGTTTTAATATTTGTAAATTAGTAAGTGTTTGTAGTTGTGCCGTTTTTATGTAATTTTTTGTTGTAGTAATATAATGGAGGACGAACCTCCCGATCCCGGAAGGGGTCGCAATGATTCCTTTTCCTTACCCATTAACATTGATAATGTAGAACTAATTAACCGTAAACGTGCCCAAGTAAGTAACGAGTCTGCCCATCCACAAAAAATAGTTATTACTGATCCAAAACAACAGTTTCCCTCAATACAATCCTCATATACCCATCCTGATTTTATTAATAAAAAAGTTAAGTACTCTCAAGATGATGCCGCTCCTTTTCTAGTTCTTGTAAGTAAAATCTCAAATGATCAGCTGTCTGGAGTAACTCTTAAACCAATTAAATTTGGTCACTTTCTGTATCATAACAATATTAAAAATATAGTCCATGATGGAGTCAAAAAAGTTGGACGAAATAGAATATCAGTGGAGTTTAAAACAGCTGCAGATGCAAACACCTTTATCGATCACCCAGTTCTCCAAATTTCCAAATATGAAGCAACCATCCCCTCATATAGTATCACTCGTATGGGGCTAGTTAGACAAGTTCCCATAGAGTGGACACTAGAAGAATTAATAGCAGCTATAGAAATTCCCTCTGGCTACGGTTCTATAATTAAAGCACGGCGACTTAATAGACGATCTGTTAGTGACAGCAATAGCGTTTCATGGGTTCCAACTCAGACGGTTGTTCTAACTTTTTCTGGACAAAAACTTCCTCCCCATATTTACTGTTTTTACACTTCAATGCCAGTAGAAAAATATATTTTGCCACTAATTCAGTGTCATAAATGTTGTAGATTTGGCCATGTTACTTCCCAGTGTCGATCATCTCCTCGCTGCTTTGTGTGTGCACAGAATCATGAAGGTTTAGCTTGTTCTCGACAAACTCCTACTTGTCTATTCTGCTCAGGTCCCCACACCGCAAAAGACCCTACTTGTCCTGAACATCTAAGGCAAAAATCTATTAAACTTGTTATGTCACAAGAAAATATCTCATATTTAGAAGCTTCAGCTAGATTCCCTCAGACAAAAAGATCCTTTGCTGATACAACAAGAATCCAGCCTCGTAATTGTTCTCAACAGACCCCTTATACCATAACTGACAGTCTTTCAACCCCTTCGGCTCAGCTCTCACAAACTGCATCATACAAAAAAACAATTTTTATCCCTCAACGTACCTATAGCCAATCATTAAATTCTGGATATGATATGGCAGCCCATCAGGCAATTGTTGAGAATCCTAATTCTTCCCTTCCTAATGGGTGTGCTCTACTGGGAAATGACAACAACTCCTCTAGTAATGATAATTTCTGCGAACTTATGATATCAATTCTAATTAACATGATCTCCCGTTTTAATGACACGGAACTTCCTCTCAGCTTACACCAAAAACTTACTCAGCTTTCCTCCTTAGCCCGTAACATTCGCAGTCCCGCCAATTCTTCAATGGAATTGTCGGAGCATTAGAAATAAAAAAAATGAACTCATTTACCTCATTAATAAATTTCATCCCTTCATTCTTGCCATCCAGGAGACATGGCTTAGACCTGAGTCTCATTTTAGGGTTTCAGGCTATGCATGCCTCCGGGATGATAGGAGTGATGGTCGTGCTGGCACCTCTATTTTAATTTCAAGAACAGTTACATTTTCACAAATTCCTCTCCCTTCTCATAGTCCAGCAGTTAATGCTGTTGCTATTAAGGCCCTTGATGTCTCTATTCTCTCTGTTTACATTCCTAATCCTGATGCAAATGTTTTAACAGAACTTGCAACACTTATTTCTTCTCTGTCACCTCCTATGGTTATTTTGGGAGATTTTAATATGCATCATACTGTTTGGGGCTCCCATCTGTGTGATTCACTGGCTCCCTCATTTTTAGATCTTATTGATAATTTTAATCTCTGTATTCTAAATGACGGGTCTCCTACCCGTCGAGTATCCCCATTACAAAATGTTAGAAGTGCCGTTGACCTAACTCTCTGCTCCCCAGATATTGCTTCCCTTCTTTTGTGGCAAATATTACCTTCTAGCTATGGCAGTGACCATTTTCCTATATTCATCACTCCTCCTACTTCACCTGGAATAAATTTTACATTTTGCCCAAGACTAAAGTATAATCTATCCAAAGCTAATTGGCAATTATATTCTACAGTTTTGGAACAAGAGGTTGCAAATCTTCCCCCAATTAACAATGATAATATTGCTCCTGTATATATAGAGTTCAGAAATGCAATTATTTCTGCTGCTAATAAGTCAATCCCCTTAAAAAAACCTTTCAAAAATAAGTATCCTTCCCCTCCTTGGTGGGACCAAGATTGTTCAGCAGCTTGTAGGAGAAGAAAAGAGGCTGAATTAATATACTCCCGTTCTATGACTGCAGAGAATTATATCTCCTATAAAAAAATTGCTGCAGAAACCTTAAAATTACTGTCAGACAAAAAGCGAACTGGTTGGTTTAAATTCTGTGAGTCTCTGTCACCTAGGACTCCCCCATCTTTGGTCTGGAGAAATGTTAAAAAATATCGCTGTGCAGTTTCTAGTGAAAATATAATTTCTAATGATCCTTCCCTGTGGATAGATGAATTCTCTAATAAACTTGCACCACAAACAGTCCCATCTTATGATGAATGCCTAGTTTTTAATTCTGCTTTTTTAAAAACAAATGATAAATTTGATTCCCCCTTTTCTTCTCAAGAATTGTTTACTGTACTTAATGGCCTTAAAGACTCCTCACCAGGTATTGATGGGATTCCTTATTCATTTATAATTAATAGTAGTGAGAACACTAAAACTGTCTTACTATCCATTTTAAATTTTATTTATATTACTGGTAATCCTCCTGCTGAATGGAAAACCCAAATTATTTTGCCCATTCTCAAACCAGGTAAGTCTAGCAATGACCCTTCCAGTTACCGACCTATTGCCCTTTCTTGTACTTTGGCAAAAATCTTGGAACATTTAATAAAAAATCGCTTGGAGTGGTTTTTGGAAAGGAATAATCTCTTACCTAAAAGCCAATTCGGTTTCCGAAAAGGTTTAAGTACCATGGATAGCCTAAGTACTTTGGTCACAGATATTCATATTGCTTTCTCAAAACATGAATTTCTCATAGGAGTTTTCTTGGATATTTCTTCTGCATATGATAATGTGCTACTTCCTGTGCTCAGGCAGAAAATGCTTAATCTGAGCATTCCAGTGAGGATAGTCAATTACGTCTCTAACTTTCTCTCTTCTAGATCAATATCTATAAATGTTAAAAATCTCCTGCTTCCCCCAAAAACTATATGGAAAGGACTTCCACAAGGCTCAGTTCTTAGTCCTCTCCTTTATTCTATATATACTCACGATTTAGAACTTTCAGTAAATTCTTTTTGTAATGTTCTTCAATATGCAGACGATTTAGCTCTATACATCTCCTCAAACAACTTCACAGTGCATGTTCCCGTCTAAACTCATCCATGGATTATTTACAAGAATGGTTAACTAATCATGGCCTCTCTTTATCTGTGGCCAAGAGTAGTGTGGTGATCTTTTCCCGCCAAAGGCGAATTCCCGATATATCCATTGTATATGATAAGCAACTTTTTCCAGTTAGAGGCAATGTTAAATTTTTGGGAGTTATCCTTGATTCGAAATTGGCCTTTGGTCCATACATTGAATATATAACACAAAAATGCGAAAAAAACATAAATATTCTTCGGTCTTTGTCAGGTGTTTGGTGGGGGTCCCATCCTTTTTCTCAGAAATTACTGTACAATGCTTTAATACGAAGCCACCTTGACTATAGATGTTTTCTGTTGGAGCCTTGCAATAAATCATCCCTAAAAGTAATGGACAAAATTCAATCGAAATGCCTTCGCATTATTACAGGGGCAATGAAATCCTCACCAATAAATGTTCTTCAGGTTGAGTGCGTAGATCCTCCTTTAAGATTAAGAAGGCAATACCTTTCAGACAGATTCTTATTTAAGATATGCCAGCTTTCAGATCATCCCCTAATTCCTAAATTGCACCTTCTTTCAGAGTATATCTCATCTGACCGATACTGGACCCATAAGGACTCTCCCTGCTTGTTTAAAAGTTTTGTAATTTTTCTTCAGCTTCCTTACCCAATCTTTCAATGTAAAATAAATCCACTCTTTGATGTTCCTTACGAGGCTATTGTTTTCCAACCCGACATTCATCTAGATCTAGGTATAGAAAAGGATTCTCCAATGGCAAATTTGAAATTAAAAGAAATTATAGAAAACACCTTTAAAGATTGGCTTGTCATGTACACAGACGCTTCAAAACAGTCTGATGAAGACTATACTGGAGCTGCTGTTTGGATTCCTAAGTTCAAAATCATTCTTAGCTTTAAATGCCCTTCACTATCCTCCACTTTTACCGGTGAAGCAACTGCAATCAGTGAAGCTTTGTTATATGTAGAGTCACATAATCTTAATAAAACAGTTATTTTCACAGATTCAAAAAGTTGTTTGTTAGCTATTTTGTCCAATCAATTCCATAACAAACATAAATTTCCACTAATTCTTAAAATAAAAAATACCCTATTCAGATGCCATCTTAAAGGAATCCATGTTTCAGTGGCCTGGATTCCAGGCCACAGTGGTATCCATGGTAACGAAACAGCTGATGTACTCGCTAAAAATGCAATTGCTAATGGCATTCTACAAAATTTAATTTACTCACATGACCTAATTTTGCTAGCTAAAAGGAAACTGAATGAAAATTGGAATAAATTATGGGAAGTTTCCAAAAATGTTAAAGGTAAGCACTATGCTGCCATCCAAGAGGTTATTCCTCCCAAGCCTTGGTTCTTTAAATTTAACAAAGCAAATAAACATGCAACTTCAATCATTTGTAGATTAAGAATTGGACACGCCTGTACACATGCACATCTGGCAAAAATCAGAGTAAGGGATAGCTCATTGTGTGAATGTGGCTTAGATGAAGGTTCCACAAACCATATTTTTTTCAACTGTCCCAAATTATCCTCCTCCCTTTATGATTACCTTCCTCCTTATATTCCTCGACCTATAGATTTTAATTCTCTTTTAACATATACCAGTACTCCTTTTGTGTATATTTTATGTGATTTTATTAATACTAATAATATGAAACTTTAAATCCTTGTCACTTTTAACATACGGGTAAGAGTCTAACACCTGTGTTTGTCATATTTGTTCTGGGTAACTCAACAAATAGATTTGTCAAAATTCTCGGAGGAAAACTGAATCCTTGTATTATCACAGACTCTTATTTTAATTAAACTCTTAAGCCTTCATTTTCTACCCTATACGTCATTGGCGAATTTAATCAAACCGCCACAAAAGAAAGAAGAAGAAGACAATGAAAGTATTAGCGAAGGGAATGAACTTCACATTAACTCCGCGAAAAATCCCGTACGAAGAAATTATCTGCAGTGTTGAGGATTGTCTGTTTAAGAATAATATCGGTAAGGAAGGTTTGGAGGCCATACGTCAAGATATTTCGTCCTTGTTACGTCGTAGTTCAGTGCCGAAACCAAACCTTCCCAAAGACGAATTTACAGCGCTAAATAACTTACGGAACAGACCAGAACTCACGATTCTCCGCGCGGATAAAGGAAATGCTACGGTAGTAATGGACGCGTCGGAATATAATTTTAAAATACAACAACTTTTATCGGACGAAAGTACATATAAAAAGGTCAAAACAGACCCTACAACTAACACGCTTAAAACAACTAGCGATTTAATAAAGAAATACTCCGAAAAATTAAATCTCGACGTGAATTCGCTAATACCATCATGTGTCAAACCACCGAGGTTGTATGGGTTACCGAAGATACACAAACCAAACGCTCCACTACGTCCCATAGTGAGCCAGATCGATTCACCAACTTATAAGCTGGCACAATACTTAGCAAAAATACTATCACCACTAAGAGGACATACCAGAACACACACAAAGGATTCATACCATTTTGTGAGTGAGATAAAAGACCTACATCTGGCTAACAATGAAACTATGGTCAGTTTTGATGTTCAGTCACTATTTACATGCCTACCTATTGTGGACTGCATCTCAATTGTAACTAGGAAGCTAGAAGAAAATAATATGCCTCAAGAATATGCAATACTACTTGAACATTGCCTCACATCTGGCTATCTATTGTGGAAGGAGGAGTTCTACAAGCAAGTAGATGGTGTGGCGATGGGCTCACCTGTGTCTCCCATAGTCGCCGACATATTCATGGAGGACTTTGAGGAGAAAGCCCTTCTTACTGCTCCTGTAAATCCAAGGTTCTACAAGCGGTACGTAGACGACACTTTCACAATTTTACCATCTGACAGAGTAACTGCATTTTTAGACCACCTTAACTCCATAAACTCTAAAATACAATTCACAATGGAGTTAGAGGCAAATAATTCTTTAGCTTTCCTAGATGTTTTAGTCATCCGAAATCCTGATAACACCATTGGTCACACTGTGTATAGAAAAAAGACCCATACCAACCGATATCTAAATGGTGAATCTCACCATCATCCTTCACAGTTAGCTACCGTGGGTAAATCTTTGTTTCAGAGAGCACGAGGGATCTGTGACAGAAAACATCTGGCCGCGGAGCTTCAGCACGTCAAGCAAGTATTGCAAGACAACAAGCTTCGAGTCCCGCGCCTACGTCACAGTGAACGAGTGAAGCCGGCCACAGTCGAGCGCGCGCCTGCTCTACTACCATATGTTAGAGGAGTCACGGACAAGATTGGCTACATCTTGAAGCGAGCGTCCATTAAGACATACTACAAGCCGCTGAAGAAGATTAGTCAATTTTTACCATCCATCAAATGTAATATTCCTCTACAAGATGCAGGTGTGTACAAGCTAGATTGTGAATGTGGTCTCTCTTACATAGGTCAAACAAAGAGATCTATAAAAACCCGCGTGAAGGAACATATAGCTGATGTGAAGCACCGACGCTCTGGGAAGTCTGCAGTCTGCGAACATGTTCAAGATCGTCCCCACCATTACATTAGATTTGATAAACCACAAATTCTCGCAAAAGAACACCGATTCCTACCAAGGATGATACGCGAGGCTATTGAAATTAAAAAACATCCAAATTTCAATAGAGAAGATGGTTGGGTGCTACCATCTGCTTGGGATCCTATAATTAACAAAATTAGACCCAAACCCAAGCATACCACTGCAAGACTTCATGATACTATAAGCTCGTTTTGCGTAAATCGGACCAAAAATTAATATTAAAAAACTGAAGGTAGCCGGACTAACTATGACATTGGGACGTCAAACATCTCAGTCCTCCCCGTGACCATGGGCGCTGTAAAGCACCCGAAACGTCGGGATAATAATAAAAATAAATTAAAAGTAATTAAACGCGATAAAATCCGTAAATAACAGTTTTTATTCAATGTGTAGTGTTCGCGTAAATTTAAGAAATCATTAAGTAAAATCAGTTAAATAAACGCGATAGAATCCGTAAATTTAGTTTTATTCAAAACAACAATTTGTTTTTTAATTCCGTTACAGACACTTTGTGTACTGTGGGATATTTTGACGTGCTGTTAGCAGTTGATTTAAACAGCATTATCTTTGCTCTCGTATTTGAACTAAATGAGGTACAAGAAACATAAATCTGTTAAGAAATGTGACCTACTCATGTCCCAGTGAATTATTTCCTATGAACCCCAACACCAGTAGTTTCCTAGTTTATCTTTGTTACGTCCACTTACAGCTCGTTACGGTTTAAATTGATATTTGTATACCTGCACTAAATCTCTTGAGTTTTTTAATTTTGTCAACAATTTGAACTTTGTATAATGGGGTGGTTTAACCAGATATTAATCCGCATTTTAGGTACTAGCGCATAATATGTATTAACTTCATTGCGTGTATTTAATGCATTGTATCATATCATAATAATATATAAACCAAAAATAATTTATTTGAATTCAAACTAGTAGCCAGGCTACCTCAATTCCATTCAGATTTCATTACATTCCAGAGACATTGGCTCGCATTCGAACAAAAACTCTCAAATCGATGAATAGCGAGAATTACATGAAGCTTTAACTAACGATCGTAAAAAAAAAAGGGCGCTAGTAACAATAATGTCCTCCAGACCGATTTTTGGTCACGGCGGCCAGTCTGAACAAAGACTATTTCCGTGTTTTTGTTCAAACTGGCTACATATAACATAACGCGCTTTTGTTGTATACTTGTGATAAATGTAGAATTTAACCCTTATGCCTCACAGTATTAAGAATGAGTAAAAATTAAACGTTATGTAACTCTAAGACTTAGTTTTATTCAAAGCTTATATCCACCGCCTGGTGAATTCCATTTCTCTCTCACTCTCTTTATGTCATCTTCACGTATAAGTTACGTTAACGAGCACGTTGATTAGCAAGACCAGAGCTCTTCTTGAGTTCTCATTAAGGATCGTTTCACACTTCACTGCTCTCCACCCTAAATGTTAATATTTTATCTTAAAAGAAACTTTAATATTTTACAGTGTTTTATTCAAGAAACAATAATAAGCACAGGGACATTAATAATACTTGAACTCGATTGTATGATGATGATATATCCAAAAAGTTCAGCCTTTTACAATTTTTGTTTTAATATTGAGTTAACTTTTTTTTAATAATTTTATAATCATATTTAACACTTAGCGAAAGTTCACTGATATGTTATGCCTACTCAAAGTACATGCCACTTTTTATGTTCAGTAAGTAAGTCTATACTTACTTTTTTTTATAAAATTTCTTAAACCACAAAAACGATTTTTAAAAATGTAATCTGGACACGTAACCGATAGTATCAGTCGTTCCTTTTTTCTTTTTCTTCTTTAGCATATTTTCTTTAAGTAGTTTATTCTCGGCCAGTAGGTTCGTAAGCTTTGTTCTCGGTAAAAAGGGGTCTCCTGTTTTCGACACAACAGAGTACCTAAACACAGAAACATTAAGCTGCTATCTACGCTGGTATTCTGTGAGAGCGTGGTCATTCCGCGGTCGAGCCGACCCATTCGTACTACAACCTTAATAAAGTTCCAGCATGGCTCTTTCACGGGTATAATATATACGATCAATACAATAAGTACCAGATATACCTTTGACGCTGTCGCCTATCATCGATATGAGCATTTTACGTCTGGAGTAAACAAGATTGTATACCGCAATCTGTCGGAAAGTCGGAGGCTATATAATTTTTCAGACATTTCCCATGGTCGTTTCCAATGACACGAACATGTGATCATCACGACATAGACGAAATGAGTCGAACTCGAATGGGACAAAATGGCGGATTTTTTATCACATTACTATAAAAGTAAGGTTTTAATTGTCATTAGTTTTTACAAGTCTTTTCATTAGAGACGACCATGGGATCATTACTACATAGACGAAATGAGTCAAATGAGACAAAATGGCGGATTTTTTATCACATTACTACAAGAGTAAGGTTTTATTAATTGTCATTAGTTTTTACAAGTCTTTTCATTTTTATCATCCAATTAAATGCAGAGGTACATTGCTTGACGTAAATTATATTTCACAGAAATATAATTTAATGTCTACCACAAAGCTCATTCAAGCCATGGCACAAAAATTTTATTCTTTATTTAATTTTTTATTCAGGATTGTTAGAACTTTGTGTATTGTCATAAAAGGCTGAAGAATTTTTTTCTTTAGATACTAATTACAAATTAAGTACTTATAACTTTTAACAAGAAGTAAAAACCGACTTCAAATTGCTACCTAGGGCTAGAATTCTTTCTCCAATTTTTTTATAGGATACGGTTGACAAACGAGCGCACAGTACACCTGATGGTTACTGTGGCCTATAGACATTTACACATGTATCCTTGATTAATAATCAAAATGCAGATGCGGTGTCACCCGTGAGGACTAAGATAGAATGCCTCGTTTTCAGGAAATAGTGTCTCCGGTTCTCTACGCTCATTATACTAAAACAGCAGCAATAAGATGCTATTTTACGCTGGTATTCTGTGAGAGCGTGGTCTTTCCCACGATTTTTTGAGTTCGCGGTCCACACATATGTTATGTGTGGACCGCGAACTCAAAAGGTCGTGGGTTCGAATCCACCTTTTTCCTTTTTTCTTTTTAAAAACGTTACCTCCACACTAGGATTTTCTCCTGTATCGTGGGGGCAGTTTACAAACACAAATTTCACAAGGACAAACATCCAGACCCGGAACGATTACTTGTAGGTCATACAAATACTTGTTCCGTGCGGGATTTGAACCCGCGACCCCCAGCGCAGCCACTCATTGCTAAGCCACTACGCTACGGAGCCGTCATCACCTTTCGACTACTGTGGTGAACCACTCCTAACACAAGCGATTTAAGCTTACCAGGAGCAGTAAAAATATTAGTGATGTTGGTACAATTGTTTATTTTTTAATCAAAAAACAAACAAGAAACAGCAGCTAACGTTACTTCTTAAACGCAATTATAATAATGAGTTCACGGGTTCAAATCCCGGGTTAGGCTAAGAAATGCTCAGTAGCAACCAGGAGTCAAGATTTTGGCGGTGTCTCACCCCGTGCCTCGGAATACACTTAAAGCCTCTAAATTTTTAAATCTCTAAAAAACTTTTAAATCTCTCTCCGATCGTGTCGGATTGCCGTCCGATCGGATTATGAGAGTGAGGGAATAGAGAGTGCTTGCGCATACACTGGGGCACTAAAATCCTGTTCTGCGCACATGGCTGGTCTCCGTTGACGCTGGCCACTATGACGACATTCAGTCTTGATGATATTACATGTGTTCACATGCACATTATCACAAGTGTAGATTTATGATTTGTTCTAAAACAAGGGCCTCGTAGACGGAGGACAGCCAAAACCGTTTTAAAGTTACTGGCGCGGGACTCGAACTTATCTATTTTTCAAAGTATCTTCACGATTTAATTGCTTAAGCTCGTGCATGACATTGCTATAATTTTCAAATTTAATATTTTTACAAATAATGTTTTAAAAGCAGATAAAAAAGTGAGCTTCTCTTACATTAAGACGCACTTATTTACCTCCCCTCGTATTCTTGCTTGTGAATAAATAGTTATCTACCAAAACTACCTCGCCCCCTACAATAGTTTTTTGGTAATTTGTACCAAACATTTCGAATACCAAACAGCAATAACTTTGACGATGAACCCTGCACCAGTTCGATATTAACTCTTCACTTCAATGCTAAAATTATGCGCATCGTTTGATATAATATTTTAATTTAATTCATACTTTCTTTTAGTACTAGAAGTCCCTTAAGTTCTCAGAACCGCTGTGTGAACTTTAAGGAAATTTAAGTTAACTCTGGTTTTTGGTTCTTTAATATCATAATAATAAACTTAACCAACGAGACTGTTTTGGAGGTGTACTGATATGAAAGTAGTGAGAGAGGTGTATCAGGATCGTGCCAAATGGAAGTTTGTAGTCCTTAACCACCACTAGGGTGATGGGCGGGAGAGTTTATGTATGTGGGCACAAATCATGAAAACGGTAACAAAAATTCTGAAAACCCCATATCAATCTGCAATCGAAAATAAGATCTAAATATAAGCGTTAGCCCCCTGAACAAAATAAATCGCTGAAATAGTAGCCCAGTAGTTAAGCTGCAATAAACTTGTACTTTGAGATCTTAGAAGTTTCCTTGCGGCTATTTTGGCTCTGGACTCAATGAATCATCCAAAGTTCAGGTTTAAAGATATGCCAGCCCCTAAAATATGAAAGCGGAAAGTAATGCTTGAGGTCGTACGGGAGCTTTACATTCAGTGCAAGTTTACAATTCTAACGACAACACGTATACAAATCTTAACGCAAGAACAAGCTAAAACATTAGCTCTGTCACTAACTGATTATCGTGTCGTAATTTTTTTTTGAATTTTTTTAGATAAACTAGCTAACTAAGCGAAAGAGGTATGTAAGGATCGTGATACGTGGTGATCTGTTCAATCTGGCTACACCGTTAGGGATTGTGCGTGAAGATAAGTAAGTAAGTATTAGATAAACTACTTTTACTTTTTCGTACTCTTTTCATTTAAGTAACTAATCATATTATATATCATTTGGACTTATCCATATTTATATTTATTTTTATTTTCTAGTACGCCATCTCTATTTTAACTATTGTTTGCATCAGTTTTCTACGCAAAGTTTGTCTGAAAGAAATCACTTTCAAAATGATACGAGCGCCTCTTGTACATATTATACAAAACGGTTGTCTCGTCTAACGAACTGTGTCAGGATACTATTTCATAAGAACATTACGTGCCTTGTACTTGCTGGTGCTTTTATTATTTATACGATTACTTGCTGAAATTGCTTTTCATTCTTAAAATTATTTCTAAGATAATTAATAAAGGCTTGGCAGCTCACAGCTGAAACGCAAATAACTTGAGCTCTGATCTAAATAATATTACCATTAAATTTCCACGTTGATTAATTATTAATATTATATTTTAATTAATATAATCGTATTCATCAAGCTGATCTATTCGGATATCATAAATGTGTAATGACTCCGCAAATGTACCATTATATATAACGCGCAAAATTTAAACTAGATCCGGTTATTTTTAGCTGACACTTTCCATAAATTATCAATTAAATCTTATTGTACAATTTGTTCTAACGAGATTTCATATCATCGACAAAATTTTCTTATAAATTTAGTGGATGATATGAAATCTCGTTAGATTGCATGACGCAATTTATACCATCGTAACGTTGTACTTATATACTTCTTGATGCTGCAGTTTGTATGTATGGTGTGTGTACAAAACTGCACACCCTTTTCGTTTAAAATGAAGTATTCCATATTAATACTCAGGTGTAAAAGCGTCTTCAATGTTTAGGAGGCAAAAGACGTAAGGCGTATTTATCTTAACTGGTTTTTAAATACATTTTATAATATATTTTTTATTATAATTACTCTCATAGCATTAGTATACATGTATAAAAAAACTTTTATGCTATGAAACACTACAACAGATTTTATGTTGAGCTTGATGAAAGACTTAAACTTTAGTTCATTTAATAAAACTAAAGGAAACGATACGTGTAAAATGCTCTTAGAATTTTCATTTTATGAAATTGTCACGTTCACAGAGACATCATTATGCTCAGTGCAAGATAATATATTATCGCGAAATCCGCCTAGCTGAATCGTCGTAAATTTAACGGTTTAATCTAAACAGTAAAGAATTTTTTTGGGTTTAAAAAAATACACTATATTTATTAATTATTTATTGCAACCTTGTTAAAGAAAGATTAAAGGCCGGATTTAATGACTTTTGACATATGCCATTCAAATCTGGATGTGGTGAGAATAATTTAAACTAAACTGTAAATTGATAGTTGTAAGGGAGAAAACTTTCCGTTATAATTTGTCTGGTTTTTTTTATAAAATGCATAATATTTAATTCAACGTTATAATTTTTATAACTATGGGAATCGCCACTCGAACTAGTATCAGATGCACCAGCGATGATAAAATTGCGAGACCCTGGATGTCGGAATAGTAATTTGAGCTGCTAGGTGTGTGGATTGCTGCAAATCATTTAGCGAGGGAGTTCTTTTTCCTATAGTAGACTATTATATGGTAGTGAAATAGAAGAATAAGACTTAACAATCAGTAATTAAAGTTTTTGCAATGAAATCTTATCAGAAAACGGCGTTATCTCATGAAAGCGTAAAACATAGATGAATTAATTACACACGGATGAAATTCCAGACGGAGAACAATTAAATGTAAAAAATACAAACAGAAACTGCTTCGTGCAGGCTTTGAATTCGCGGCAACGCTGCGTCATAGCAAAACGTGTTTCCACTGTGCTACCACGACGTTAAACTTTGTGAAACGTATTCAAGACTCCAAAAAAAGGCAGACGTTAACAAATCATTCCACTCTTTTGCCGTACGTGTTACATAAGTAAAAGTAAACCGATTGGTTCGTATGCATGCTTTACTGACAACAAAGGGATGAAAACGCGACGATCGCCTGGTTTTCAGATACTGTTGAAAGGGTAAAAGAAATTAGTAGTTTAGGAGGTACACTTTAGCACTGTAATATTTCCCTCGCAACAGACTGTCACCGTGGTTCAAAACGGCTAAAGGGAACTGCTCCACCCACGTAGGTTTATACAGCTGACGATAGTCGGTAAGAAATATAACGAGACAAGATTAAAAGCAGTACGCTTTATTGATGTACAAATAAAACTCATATATTAAAGTAGCTCATTTATTAAACTTAACTACTCGTAAAATCACAGTGAGTTATGAGTAGCTCATTGCTCACGACTCATCTTGTTTACGGCGGTAAATCAATTAAATTTAAATACTGGAAGGAATGATACATGCAGAAAAAAATTCCATAAATGTTTAAAGCCTGTTCATGTGTGGTATTAGATATTCCTGAAATTGTTAGATAAAATAAAGTAATTCCTTAGATTTTTTTAATCTTAACACTCAATTCCTTAAAGCGGCGTAGCCTATCATCACTTTGATAGTTATAAACATAAAATTACTGCACTCGCAAGCGAATATTCACAAGTCACCACTTATTATGTAATTTAATTGCAAAGCTAACGTCCATTGCTATAGAAACTATCTTCATTTTGGAATTGGTCAACATCTGTCTTTCCTAAATATAATAATGTGGGTATCTTCAAGGCAAGAGTGAAAAGGTTTTGTTCAGCTGGGTCAGCGCGTTTTACCATGTTCAACTGCATCACCACTTACCATCAAGTGCGATGGTAGTCAAGCTGTGGTTTAAAAATTGGAAACAGTCTTTTCAACTTACATTCCGGACCTTTTTATTTATCGCACGCACAGAAAGCTCGGAATAAAGACAAAGACACTTTTTTTGGCTTTATGCATGACAATTTTTTCCTTTATGTTTTTTTTCTGTAGAGTTGCGTCTGTATCTATAGTATTAACAATCATTTTAATACTTCACTAACGCAATAAAAGTTTTCTTTTCTTGCCTTCATTCTGCCAACGATGTGGCTAATGTCTAATCATTAGTAGATTTCGTTGCATGTTGGAAGTTAATTTGTTTAACGCAGCGAACAATCGGCGCGTTACTCATGATGTTCAATAAATAAATTAGGTGTTTAACTTGTCAATGCTTATCTAATCATAAATTATAGATAAAAGTATTTTTATTGAGGAAATCCACGCAAGTCTATTTTGTTATTACTATTTAGCTTTCTGTTTTGTTTGTCAATTTTGATTTGTCCAGCCCGTAGAGATCCACAACTAGTGGTATATATATATATATATATATATATATATATATATATATATATATATATATATATATATATATATATATATATATATATATATTATCTTCACAGACAAAGAGTTGGCGCTTGGATGTTGTCTGCGATTAATTTTTACGACACTATTTTAGATACTCTGACGGCTACTCTACGCAGTCCTAACACACTAAATAGATATTTATCGTTAATTGATATCTTTTAATATATCTAGTGGCAGAAGAATACTATAGAGTAATACAATAAGTTAAAAAAGTTTTTATCAGCATTGTACACACACAGTGCATTAGTGTATATATTAAACGAGCAATTCTTGTATGTATATATATATATATAATCGGGATCTCGGAAACGGCTCCAACGATTTTCATAAAATTTAGTGTCCAGGGAGTTTCGGGGATAATAAATCGATCTAGCTAGGATTTATTTTTAGAAAATGTCTTTTTGTCCCTGTTCTTAGGCAATGAAAAACTGCTAAAATATCGTTAGAATAAGAAGGTAAATTTTGACAGATTGTTAATGATTATAAATAGCTTAATTGGTATAATGGGCCGTCACGAAATTGTTAAACCCCGGTTCGAGCCCAGACCGACCGACCAAATTTTTTTTTCAAGTTCCTTTCTTTTTTGATAAAATCTATTTTTTCCAGTCCTTTTTTTAGTATTATTTAAAAACACGAAAATTTAAATTAAACTAATCGCACTCATGATTTTTATTCAAATAACCAGTTCAGTTTTTTCTATTATTCTTTATTCTTTATTCTTTATTGTACACACAATAAGTTGGTAACAATTATTAAATATTTAAATAAATGTACAAAGGCGAGCTTAACCCTAATAAGAGTTCTCTTCCAGCAAACCTATTGGGAGAGAGAAATAGTTTTATATATAAAGCAAGTAGGTAGCAGCGTGCGTACTTAATAATTAACATAACGCTACTTAATAGAAATTGGCTATAAGTGACAGTTAACAATTATCATATAAGTGTATAACATATAAGTATAATTTATTTTCTTATTTCTTTTATTCTTATTTCTATTGATTTACATACATATATACCAATAAAGACAATAAATATATACATATATACACATATACACATATATATATATATATATATATACATACATACATACATAGACACATACATATATATACAATTATACATATAAATACATAAAATATGTAAATATTTATAATTCTAAGTTCACAGATAATATTTCTTTACTCTGCTCCGAAATATATCAAGAGAAGAGCTAGCACGTATGTCATGTGGGAGTGAGTTCCATAGCTTGACCGCCCTTACTGTAAAGGATCCACCACATCGGCTTGTGAAATGAGAAGGAGTTTTGAGGAGTAGTTGTTTAGTGGTCCGGCACTGAGTTTCACGGCGTACAAGATACTCAAAACGCTCGCGGAGATATGGAGGTGCAAGAGGATTAAAGAGTAGAAAGTACAGAAATGATAACACATGTAAGTCTCGACGTCTACGGATAGGAAGCCATTTTAATTGAGCCCTGTACTCTGAAACATGATCAAACTTACGAAGACCGAAAATAAAACGTATACACAAATTTTGAACACGTTCCAGTTTGTTCAACAGCTCCTCTGAAGCATCCAAAAAACTAACATCAGCGTAGTCAATGAGAGGAAGAAGAAGTGCTTGAGCTAAGGTTATCTTAGTTTTTAACGGTAAAAACATCTGGAGACGCTTGAGAGATTGAAAAGAGTAGTTCACTTTTCTGCTAATCATATTAATGTGAGCGACTCAAGACAAATTATTATCAAAAACAACACCTAAGTTCTTAGCGGTCTCTGTATATGGAATTTGAGTATTATCATACGTTACTGCAGGGATCTTCGAACGATCTAATAAATTAAGCATATATGAGCTGCCGATAATCATTACTTGGGATTTAGCAGGGTTAACACGAAGACCAAACGATTTTGCCCAACTGCTTATGCTACTTAAGTCAGCATTCATCTTATTAATAGCCTCATCTATATCTTGGACTTTGAAATGACGGTATAATTGCAAGTCATCAGCATAGAGATGATAATGAGAGGAGAGAACAGTAGTGAGAGCATTGATAAAAATAGAGAAGAGAAGTGGGGAAAGAACACCACCCTGAGGAACACCCGCCGTAAGATCACACCACTCGGAGAAATCCTCCTCATGGCGGACACACTGCGAGCGACCCCTAAGGTAAGAATTAAACCAAGAGATTACTGATGGTGAAATGTTTAAGGACGCAAGAATACCAAGAAGTATGTCATAATCAACGGAATTAAATGCACTGCTAAAATCCAATAATGTTAAAACAGTGAGAAGTCTTTTGTCCATCGCCCAGCGAATATCATCAGACACTTTAATCAGAGCGCTGACTGTGCTATGGCCTGGATGAAAACCAGATTGAAAAGGACTCAGCAGGCTGTGAACAGTTAGGAATTGAGATAGTTGCCTCTGAACTATATTTTCTAGTACTTTAGATAAGATCGGAAGAATGGAAATGGGGCGGAATTGGGATAAAGATTTAGGATTAGAAGTTTTTGGAAGGGGAATGACGAATGCTTTTTTCCAGCAAGTCGGAAAGGAGCTCGTCTCAAGCGAAGAAGAGATAATGTGAGTGATAATAGGGACAAGTTCATTAGTTATAGGTTTAATCATTTGCATACAAAGATTGTCATAGCAAATAGCTTTAGTGGAAATGGCTAAAAGGCATTTTTTTATGTCACCATCAGTAACTTTACTGAAATTAAAAGGAGAACACAGCGGTTTAGGAATATTGGAGAGAAGATTAAGTGTAGTAGACTTAATAGAGTCATCAATAGAAATCGGAGGCTCAGAAAAGTGCCGGTTGAGTGCAGTCAAATCAAACGAGATATTAGAATCAATATATGATTTGCCAATACCCAGGGTTCTAAAAAATTTCCACATCTGAGCGGAATGAGAATTTTCAACCTCATTATAAATATGTCTCCTCTTAGCATCACGACACATCTTACTACAGCGATTACGCAGTTTTTTATATGTGAATAAATTTTCATTAGTAGGGTGCTTCTTATAACGCCTCTTAGCTTTATCTCTTTTGGCCATTACTGCTTTTATAGACTCTGAAAGCCAGGGGGCTGGAAAGTGTTTAACCCTGACTCGCTTAAGAGGTGCATGTGTATCGAATAGTTTTAAAATGAGGTGATTAAAAGCATAAACCTTATGATTAACATCTTCGGAATTTAGAACAGGGGAACCAGTCAATATTATTTACATCATCTCTCAAACGCTCCAGGTTAATTGATTTAAAGCTTCTTAGGAGTAAGAATTTCGATTTACGCCTAGGACGTTGAATTTTATAGGAGAGGAAGATAAGATCGTGGTAAGAAAAAGACGCAGATAGTTGTCCATGGGAAGCAACCCGGTCAGCATCAGAAACAAGAATAAGGTCTAAAAGAGAAGGGGTATTATTAGGCGAATGGTGAGTAGCAGAAAGAGGAAGAATATGTAAATTAAAAGATGACACCAGGGAGAGCAGTTTTTTGCTACGAGAATCGTTCTTTAACAGGCATGTGTTAAAGTCACCTTTAATAATGGTATTACCATAAAGCGGAGTTAGATTTACAAGTTTTTCTTCCAAAGAAGAAAAATAATTTATATTGCGAGAGGGGGGATAGTAGACCCCAAGCAAAGTCCTAGAATGATTAATAGTAATTTCAATAAATAAATGTTCAGCAAAATTTGTGTATATATTGGGTGAATGATCAACTATTTTATAAGGAATGTCAGCTCTCAAATAGATTGCCACTCCACATAACCTTTGCCGACCCTGTCATTACGTATAAGTTGAAAACCAGGGTGACAATACTGTACCGACGGAAGTTCAGGCTTTAGAAAAGTTTCAGAAACAAGTATGGCATCAATATATTTAGAATCGAAGGTTGATAAAAGATCAGCGTAATGAGCATGAATGCTTTGAGCGTTAATATGGACTATATTAAGATTTTTACTATAATTACAGAATACGGCTACTAGTTGATCATGTAAATGAGTGGAATCATCGCTTAAGGCGCTTTTATAGGTCTTATCGGATGAGCTAGAAGAAGAGCAAGAAAAATAACTATCATCAAATTCTAAAATATCACACATGCTAATCAAAACTATAACATAAACTAAGCTATAACAAAATCAATAAAAATTAAATATATACCTGTATAATGTATAACAAATAAATATTATATAAGTCTGGATATAATACCTACAAAATAAATAATAATATGTTATGAACTATTATTAAAATAAAATTGCCAACAATTATGCACTTAACAAAACATTTCTTTCATACCTGCCGCTATTATGTCGCTAAGATCAAAAAATATTATTCATATTTCATCAGTATGTAATTTGTATCTAAATATAATTTCCAAAACACACGAATTAAAAAAAACCGAGCGAAAATACCGAGCAAAGCTCGGTCAACCGGGTACTTAGTGTATATATAATGTACTTATCTATAACAAAAATTAATAAAATGAGGTTTTAACCACCCTCTTATCTATATATATAGAGTATATAGAGAGCCTGTATAATTATAAGCAGTAAGGCATTTTATATTTATCTTCAGGGGTCAAAACACCTTTGTAGCTTTCTTTCTTTGAAGCTGACAGTAGGCGACCATGTAATGCAGTAGCCGTTTCGATCAAGTGATCCTGTAAGTTCATTTGTTACTTTCGGTTTAAAAACTAAAGATCACAAAGATGACGACAACAATCTGTACACATTTGAACATGCGCAAACAAAAATAACATATGTCCAATCCAATATTTAATTAAGAAACTACGCACCCGCATAAATAATGTGGGTACCGAACCAGTACGCTGCTTTGCTCTTTGTGTACTTCTATGAGAAAAACAGTTTTGTTCAAAGTGCTTGCTACATATAGTTGTATATTTTTTTCAGAACCCAGTCTTCTTTATTTACCATTTTTAACTATTTTTATTTAACCCAAATATTTTGTGGAAATCTAAAACATTAATTAAGTTTAGCTTATCTCACTAAAGAATTTGCTATAATGCTAAAAATAAAATATTGAAAAAAAAATAAGTCAAAAGAGGCTGCATCCAAAGATATGCCTTTGCCTGTTATAAACATATTATCGATGACATCGATAGTGGCAATCTCGACAAAAATTAAACTAGAAATAGCGGGAATTCACTATCATAATAAAACGCAATATTATTCCGTATACATTTGTGTGTGTAACATTTGTACCAGTTCTAAAGTATTGCATTTAGAGTGCTAAACATTTTAATTGTATTTACGTGTGAAAGGTATAATTTTGTGGATTTTCTTATCTCGATGTACTGCATTCAGGTACTGCACATGTCACCATATTTAATCTCACTTAGCCAGACTTAATACGCTTTTATAACTTGATTGCAATGTTTTGTTTGTTGAGTTTACTTAACTCATTTTGTGAGAGATATTTAAAAAAAACAAGCTGCAATAGTAATAAACCAGAAAGATTTTGCTTATTACTATTCCAGCTTGCAATTTGATCAAAGAGAATTTCTATAAATGAAGAAACTGTGTGTTACACTCGGACCAATAAAGTAGGAAATACAGAGCGCCGCGTACATTTTAAGTGACGCAAATTTAAGCCAAGGCCATGATTAACCTATCGTGAGAACACCCATTTACGTACTTTACGTTAACATATGCAGGTAAAATCAATTGTAACCAACATTCACTGTCAATACAGTAACTTAAAACATCATGCAAACATATTAAAAACTCGGAAGCTTTGCAAATGTCAGAAACTTAATGATTTAAAACGAGTAAGCAACATGTGTCCAGTAAGTACTAACAATCAGGCGATTTTAAACTCAATTTTCCCTTTAATTTAGAAAATCACGAAATTAGAAGCACACATTCTACCTGGTAAGTAGTTGCCTTGCTCCATACACCTATATCTATCTTCGAAACACAGCACTATTGTATTGCTATTCCACAATGGTATTATATGCAAACTTGATCCCTTCCCGTGCGACTTATTTGTGTTGCAGCTACATTGCACTGCAGTGTAGCTTTTCAATGTACATCCTAAACTCAGTCAATTTATTGTCTTTCGTTAGATAGTTTTTTATCAGTTCTACATACGACTGATCTGTAGTGTGACTGTGTAACTCTATTGAACATTGTTGCAGGCAGGAATTACTTCGTTAATAATATAAGGCCGTCCTTGCCGCGAAAACATACCATACATAATCACGAAGTGTGCAGCCTCCGTAATCGTTTCCTGGCGAAATCGGATCATACATATTACAGGTACGTCATTTCGTGTGATAAAGGGCTAACTCCTGTACAGTTAGCCAAGACGAGCAATGCCAAGACCCAGCAGTACAGTGCATTTCCGACCAGAAGATCGTATGGAAGGAGAAAAACCTTCACGGGAGGTTCTACAAAGCTCTTCATAAGCCTTTTGTAGACACGGTTGCCTCCCTCCACTGGCTACGCTTTGGTGACCTCTTCGGCGAAACCGAGAAATCTGTATTGCACAGACAAAACCCTCGAAAATATTCTGAACTTAACCAAGCAGTTATGAAACATTTTTGTAGCATTCAAAATATAGACAGAAAATATGGTTTTACAATAATATTGCATTTACTCTACAACATAAACACACTAAAGGTTTAAAAAGAAAGTTTCTCGAATGGCAATCTTCTACCGGTAAGAGAAGTGTAGAGTAAATCTCTACTAGATGGACTAATGACCTGCTAGGTTATGGAAGAATTCGCTAGGGAGGAGAAGGAGGTGTCTCAGGACTGTGTTGCATTCCTTGTGGAGGCTTATGTTCAGCAGTGGACTTGTGAAGGGCTGTAATGTTGATGATGATACGTACATAAACTCTCACGCCTCTTACCCAGCAGATAGCACAGACAGATAGACAGACTTCCATTTGGCACGATCCTGATACACCTCTCTCACTACATTCCCACCTATATATCTAAGAATACATGCCCGTCAGTTAAGGGTACTCTTAAGCTATAAAAACTCAAAAATTAGAGTTTACTTAAAGTTACTTTTTGCAGAACTGCTTTAAGTACCAAAGCAAGTTTGGATTGAATGCAAATATTATGTCAATCGATGCGCATAAATTTCAAATGTAAATTTGATATCTAACTGGTGCAGGGCTTCATCATGAAAGCTGTTTCTTTTTGGAATTCGAAATGTTTGGTACGAATTTATTAAATATATATGTCAATGGTGGTTAATATGAGGCGGAGTAATTTTGGTACATAACTCAATTGCAATCAAAAACAGAGTATCATTTCTGAAATATAGTTTATATCGTCACTGTCAGTTGTGTAAGAAGAAATTGCTTATATCTTATTCAAGAAAATAAAAAATATAAAACAGCTAAATTTCAAATAAGTTACAAGAAGCTCCAATAATTGTAGTTTATAAAATTACTTGTACTAGAGTTACTTAAAATAGTGTGGCCGTGAAAGGAAAAGGAGAGATCTCCCGCCGGGCAAGGTGTTCTGCCCGGGGAGCGGCCAACACTCCATGTGATAGTTCGGAGATGTTCTATATATATATACTGTTTATGATTCGGAATTTTGATAGCGCGATTTAGGCTTCGGTGTGTTTCGCTTGTGGCGCGACGACATCGCCGCCATAATAGCACATCTTTATTCCTTTAATACACTTTAATATATGAGTAAATATTATTTATATTGTTGTGCGCCAGAACTAATGCAGAAGTGGGATCAAATCATGCCAATTTTACCTAAGAACGACACGGAGAGTTCCGTACCCGAACTCAACGAACAGCAGGAGACGGATCAGAGACGATTTGGTTATGCAGACGTCGGAGGGCCAGCTGCCGACCACGGAGGCCGGCCAATCAGCAGCTCATGCATGTGCTGCTTGCGTGCGTGACGTGCGAGTGTGATATAGGGATATTATTTTTTCATCATGTCATACCAGGTACTAAAATGTTTCTTTTTCTTAATGAAATAAAAAGTCAGTTAACTTGCACATCTTTAAATGTGTGAGGAACAAACAACTCCGATTAACGACTGCTTAATCTTTAAAGAACTTGCCACAAATAACTCCTGTGTTTATTATTTCCCGGTCATGTGGACGTCTGCCAACACGCATTGAGATTGCGCGGTGCTTTTCTTTTCCTGCTCTAAAAACCCGCTCAAAAATAATAGGAAGCCTATGTCCCACAATGAAACATACTATGTAGACTCGTGTAGCCACAGCTACAACAAAGGTGTAATGCGTTTGAATCTCTTTCGCCAACCTCACACTGTTTACTGATAAGTAAGTTACTACGATATGAAGTTAATACTAAATTAAATCATAAAAAAGCTATTCAAAAAACCAGCGTCGGCTTTAGAGATTTTATTATGCTAAGTTTAAAATGAGCTGTTCACACAGCTAACGCAAACTTAGCCTTATTTAATGTATCTATAGTACACGGTCTTTGTAGATTGAGCATACTAATAGTCTCCAAAGGCAAACAATTAGCTTTATCGCTGATTTGCACTTCCACGTGGCAGATTAATCGTTTTTCGCTGCTGTGAATTGTCTGACTGTAGGATTGTTGTTAAATCCTCCTCTAGAACGTACTGCACTAAAAAAAGTTTCTACATGATCTTGAGTGAGTTTCTAGGTCGGAACAAACTTTAACTTTCCTGACTCTATCAAATCGACATAAAGCCACTTTAAAGCTATTATATTCGCCAAAAAACCAATGAAACCAAGTTTTCTTCAACTTTCTATCAATGCTTTGGTGTTTTATTTTAAATTTTTAATATACTCACAGACTTCGTCACATTGAGATACAACATTTTCAACATAATTTTCATTTAAAGCCTTCTTAAATCCGTAGCTGAGTAAATTTCTGGAGTTGGAAATGTCAAATATGCTGTTTATATACTTTATGAAACCTGCTGTCGCTTGGCAATTTTCAAACATAGGTAATTTTAATACGTCTTTGCAGAACTACGCTGGTTGCAACAGAACTACATAACAGTTGCGCTGCTAACCGTACATTCATATTGTGATTTACAAAATTTACATGTTTTTTAGTTAGCTTTTTTGCCAAATTCAAACCAACATCATGTTGAAGTTGGCAGAGATTTTCCAGATTTTCCATTCGTATTTAATAATATAATTGTGATGAAAAAAAAATTTGCATTCAAATGCAAAAGTATTTCTAACCAACTTATGTAAATGACACGCATCTAATATAACATAATATTTTTGTCCTCTATATTAAAAGTACGGTCCAAATGGAGAGGTGCTCAAATTAGCTCTTAATATTTGTGCCATATTTATATTAGATGTTAGGTATGCCACAAAAGTGACAAAAGCAACTTTTACAAAATCTGATAATGAAGCAATACACTGTTTTAGAAGTGTTGCTTTCTGTAAAGCAGTAAATCCTCTCCAAAAAATTAAACGATTGGGATTTTCCAAAAAGAAGTAATTGCCACTGTCATGATTACTAATACCTCTTTAGCCTTATCTACTTGATCTCCATAAATATTATCCACATCAACATAGCCATGATGATTATGACCATCAAACTCTATGTGCTCGCGGATAGAAATGTCGTCGAACGTAAGGGCGATGACCGAATTTTTTTCCTTTGCTTACATTCTTTATGGTTTCTACGACTGCCTTAGTCGTAGACAGATAATGCTATAGACAAAGTGATATATTTTATCGCAGTCACACAAGAGAAAGAGCAACTTACGCCGATGTCGTGTAAAGAAATGAGAAAGAACGATGAGATTTTTTGTTTCGCTTAGCGTGTCGCCATTTTTAATATTTAGCAAACCACTTTGCTAAATAAAGTTTGACAGCTAACGTGTAGCGTGATAAATTCTTTGTATAAAATACTGTTTTATGTGTTTTATGATAAGTATTTCATATTATATTTTGTTGTAAACAATTAAGACGTAGTATTCCAACCATTTTTATTTAAAACATGGTGCGGTGTAGTGTATTAGGGTGTAAAAGTGATAGTGAAAGGAAAATGGCGGGGTTGTCTTTTCATTTGTAAGTATACCGTACTATCGGTTACTAGGCAGTCTGTAACATTTAATAAAATACATACATTGTGTATAATTTACTCTAGACGTAAATTTATCGCTAAAAAGTACAAAAATAACAATTGCAAATTTTAACCTAAAATCTTCGGTGTGGCCAACTTTTCTATAAGTTATTACCCACTATTATAGGAAATAATAATATCTGCGTACCGAAGGTGTATTATCCTAAGTCCATTTTTTTCGACATTCACTTTGTAATGTCATTGAAACAAAAAAATAACGATCTACTTGGTGGTAAAGTATTTTTAAGTCCAACTAAAAAACTACATGCTTTCGAACTCGTTAACATGTTTTAAGTCCAGGTTAATTCAAAGGTATACAATCTGATCTGGATTTATTTATTTATTTATTTTATTCTTTATTGCACCAAAGATTTTGTACAAAAGGCGAGCTTAATGCTATATGGCATTCTCTACCAGCTAACCTTGGGTAGAACAGAGAGTGAGTTATGGGCAGTAAAGTTGTCATGATCTCATTCAATTCAAAATGCACATGCTACACATACATAAAATATATATATATATATATATATATATATATATATATATATATATATATACACATATATATATATATATATATATATACACACATATATATTATATACACTTACACACACACATATATATCTCCATAAATTTATATACAAATACCTATAAACAATAAAGTAAGTGGACACAAATTTGTTGGTTACGGATATAGTCGTATAGTTTTCTTTTAAACACGTTTTTAGCATGTATTATGCGCAGGTCAACAGGCAATTTGTTCCAGAGGGAGATGGAAGTTAATGTGAAAGAATTTGACATAAACCCAGAATGGCTATACGTGGTAGAGCCATGCTACAGTTATATTAGTAGTATAGTTGTAGCACGAATGGGTCGGCTCGACCGGGGAAGGACCACGCTCTCACAGAATACCAGCGTGAAATAGTAGCTTAATGCTGCTGTATTTCGTATGGTGAGTGTAGAGAACCGGAGACCCTTTTTACTGGAAACGAGGCATTCCATCTTAGTCCTCACGGGTGACAACGCATCTGCATTTTGATTCGTAATCGAGGATAGATGTAGAAGTCTATGGGCCACAGTAACCACTTACCATCAGGTGGACTGTGTGCTCGTTTGTCACCCTATTCTATAAAAAAAAAGTGGTGGAGAGGAGTAGACAGTAATAAATTGTGTGAAGACCGGAGATTGAGAGAATGAGTGTCACTACGGAATTGGAATCTTTGTTTTAGGTAAAGGGGTGAGGAAGAATCATTAAGAACTGAAAACAGAGAGGACAGCATTCGAAAATCTCTGCGCTGGCGTATAGTCAACCACTTTAATTGGGAGCGAAATTCTGATACGTGATCGTATTTGCGCAGACCAAAGATGAATCGTATGCAGTTGTTAAGTAACCTGTCCAACCTGCTTAGCAGCTCCTGAGAGATATTAGAAAGACAAACATCGGCATAGTCAAATAATGGAAGAATTAGAGATTGGGTGAGTAGAAGCTTAGTTGAAGGAGGCAGAAAGAACTTAAGACGATAGATGGAACGAAGTATGCCTGTGACTTTACGACAAATCTCGGACACCTGTAACCTCCAACCAAGGGTCGGGTCAATAATTAAACCCAGATCCTTGACACTAGTGCGGAAAGAAATTACACAGTTTTCGTAGCAAATGGATGGTAGATCAGGTATGTTAAGTTCTGACACCGATCGACGACTAGCAATGATAATAGCCTGGCATTTACTGGGATTTACCGTTATACCAAATCGCTGTGACCAGTCTGAAATGCGTTGTAAGTCCTGATTAATAGCTGCAATAGCGGTAGCAATTTCAACCGAGGACGCTTGTGAGTATAACCGAAGATCGTCAGCATAGAGGTGGTAAGAACATTGAAGGTGGGTAGTTAGATGATTGATAAACAACGAAAACAAGAGAGGAGAGAGAATGCCGCCTTGCGGTACCCCTAGATATAGATCGCACCAGTCGGAAAAATCCTGACCAGCCCGAACAGCCTGCTGGTGACCGCGAAGATAAGAGGAAAACTAGTTCAGTACTGACGGGGAGAAGTTTAGGCGTGAAAGTAATCCAAGGAGTAAGCCGTGATCGACACAGTTAAATGCGTTTGAAAAGTCAATAAGGACCAGAACAGTCAAACATGACCTCCCCATGCCCTCTCTAAAATCTTCTGTGACTTGAAGTAACGCTGTGGTGGTACTATGTCCCGGGCGGAAGCCAGATTGATATGTACTAAGGTAGTTGCATTTCGAAATGAACGAGGTGACTTGTTTGTGTACCAATGATTCAAGGGCTTTGGAAAGAAACGGCAGTATAGAAATAGGTCTAAAATGGGAGGGTAGGGATGGATTGGGTACCTTCGCAAGAGGCAAGATAAAAGCGTTTAGCCATAACTTAGGGAAAATACCAGTAGAGAGGGAGAAATTGATGATGTGAGTGAGAACTGGAGTAATAATATCGAGTATGAGAAGTATCATAGGTCTACTCACCTCATCATATCCGGTTGCGGAAGATTTTATTGAAAGTATGGATTTTCTAGTATCATCGTCAGTCACTGAACTGAAGTCGAAAGAATTACATGATAACAAAGGCATGGAATTAAGTTCCTGGAGAGTAGTAGCTTTGGTGGTCAAATGCAGACGTGATGCAGAAGAGAAATGTGTATTCAAGTCATTGAGTGTAATATTTGGGATTAGAGAATTGGAATGTGATTTTCCAAATCCCAGGGACTTAAGGAACTTCCATATATCTGCAGAAGAGGAGTTTGAAATACTATTGTGGAAGTAGCGTTTGGTTGTTCTTACCACCTGATTACAGCGGTTTCGTGCTCGCTTATATTGTTGAAAGGTGGTACTGTTCCGATTCTTTTTAAAAATGTGAAAAGCTCGATCTCTTCTTCTCATTGCTCTACGCACTTCGTCGGTTATCCACGGTGCAGGAGGTCGGCGTAACCTGACTGATCGAACTGGTGCGTGCCTATCGAACAGGTTGAGAATTTGGATGTTCAAATGAGCAATTTTGTCTTCCATATTATTTGCATCCAGCAATGGGCCCCATTCTATATTCTTAGCATCGCGGTGTAGTCGAATGGTGTCAATTTTATTGAAATTCCGTAAATGCACAATCACTGGCTTTGGCTTGGGAGGCTTTAATTTATACGACATGACCAAAAGATCATGTCGAGAAAACGCGGGAACAGCCAGTTGATCATGATATAAAACATGATCCACTGAACTAGTGCAAATGATATCTAACCATGAATCTTCGGTGTCCACGTTGTGGTGAGTTGGACCAGATGGTAGAATATAGAGATCTGCCGAGTCTATGATGGCTTTAAGTTTGCGACTCTGAGGAGAATCCTTTAGCAAGTTGGTATTGAAATCACCCATTATTATAATATGTTTGTTATCAGTGCTGATGGAGTCGATTACCGATTCAATATGGGAAAAATAATCAGTTGAAGGAAGGGATATAAACAACTCCGAGCACGACCCTCAAACCCTTAATTTTTACTTCTAGAAATAGGTACTCAGCAGATCCTCTATATTCTGATGGTGATATTGCAATGACATCATATGCATATTTCGATCGCAAGTAAATGGCTACGCCACCTCCACCTTTGCCAGTGCGATCAAAACGTATAAGTACAAATCCAGGAAGACTGTACAACGTGGAGGATAGGGAGGGTTTTAGCCAGGACTCTGAGATAAGTAGAGCATGGATGTATGGTGAGGAAAATGTGTCAAGTAGATCTGAGTAATGGGCAGGGATGCTTTGCGCATTTATATGGCATACATTTAAACAATTTGTAGAGGTAAATTTCGTGTGCAAATAATTACCCACGTTATCGATAAAAGAATCGTCTGCGGGTGTGGTAATGTTAAAAGAAGAACATGCAGAATAAAATGAGTCTTCATCCGATGACATTTAATCTATTATTATTAATAATAGTAAAAAATAAATATATAGGGTATATGTAATAATAAATAATGTTGTATAATATATATGTATACATATATATGTAATAAATTTTACATATACTAAATACTATATTTATGAATATAAATATTAAAATAATTAAACTATTATGAAATATAAAAAGTTAATTAATCACTATTTGTTTTACCTGCCGGTCTGCCTTAAAAATTATTAATCAATTTTACATATAAAAAGAAGATTAGCACAAATGTTTTAAACAGTCCAGTGAAACAGCAATGATGTCTTACTCATATTTCACTTGGTCAAATTAAAATGTAATTAATGTTGTGCTCATCTTTTATACAACAAAGGACAATAGAAAGACATATATTATAATGTTAATGACTAACTTAAGTGAGCGATAAACAACAATTATAAGTAAGGCCGTGATCATTTACTATTTTACATTTATACAAGACACAAGAGTATATTGTACATTTAATTTAAAATATATTAATAATTATGAAAAGATTAAACTGAGAATAAAACGCTACAATTGAATACCATCTAATGGTTAAAATACGGAAATTATATGACAAATGAAATGAAGACATGGCTTAAAAATCAAGAATCCAGGCCAATGTCTTGATAAAAATATTGACGTTTGACTATAACATAGATAGATAGTATCCTCTTAGTAGTCTGTGAACATAAATTGCTATGATAAATTGTTTACCTACTGTATTTACTGTATTTCGTACCAAATATGTACTACAATAATATTTCGTACGGTGAACGTAAAATTAAAGCTGACTGTCAGCACCGAAATCATAAAATGAAATCGAAAAAGTTATAAATACAGTAAGAATGATGCTGATCGTAAAGTGCAATGCCATTATGTACAGACTAGGAAACAATTACGATAAATCACAACTTCTTACTGATTGCACGCTTCGAAGTAGTTGTTGACCTGGATTTAGATCCTTCTTTTTTGGGAATGACATCTGAGGCTGGAAGCGAGGTAGCCCGTTCTACGTCAGCTTTGTGTTTGGCTGTCAGCTTCTCTAGATCATTTGTTGTAAACACTTTGTAACGGGATCCAGTAGGAAGCTTGACATTGATCACCCCGTCCAAGGTCCACACATTCCTAATGCCGAAGTGCCTGCGGGCCTCTAAGAATAAAGACTGCCTCATTCGTGTTAGATATTCTGAAAACACATATGGGCCCTTGAGCAAAGCCTTCTTGGCCCATACCTCCCGACGTAATGGAGCATCTTCAAATTTTATGAGAATCGGACGAGGGCGGCCATTAGATATTGTGCCAAGACGATGACATACCTGCAGCGACTGACTAGAACAATTTTTGATACCAAGATTCTTCGTGATGACTGAAGCTACCAATTCGCGGACATTCTCATTGGTATTCTCGACCACTCCTCCCAGCAGCAGAAACTTTTTTCTGTGTCTACTTTCAATGGCATCCACATTAACAATTAGATGGTTAATTTGCTGCCGCAGTAATGTAAATTTTGAATAAACAAAATTCTTGAAGTTGATGTAGTCAGAACTTAGGTCCTTCAGGCTTAAGTCCTTTGATGATGATAGTCTCGCTTCAAACTCATCCAACCTCTGATTAAGTGTCTTCTCTAGTGATACTTGTGTTTTAAGTACTTCAAATATGTTTTCCATACTGAGATGTTCTTTAAGTATTGTACTCAACTTGAAGTTCGTAAGAAAAGTGATAGCAGCCTATGGCAGATATTTAATTTATTGCATATATGATATTTTAGTTGATACTTAACAAATATTAAATACTGTACACAATGAATAACTAAAATAAATAAATAAAATTACAGAGATGCACAAAATTTAGTTGTTACTTTTTTCACACCTACCCGAAAAAAAAATTTATGCTTTTGTTCCGCTCAATTATCAAAAACAAAAGCATCCTAAGTCCAAATAAGATGAGAAGTTTATTTTTGAACGTAAGTTGCACTTTATTATTTGTATTTATTTATTGTATTATGGAAATTGTGCCTTTGGCTGCGCTTGAAGAGGGTGTTCCAAGCACATCTCAAGATGTACCAAATTCTATATGCCAGAATAATTTACAACAAATTCATACTTAATAATCTACCAAAAAAATAAAAGATCGGAATAGAAGTACAATAGAGCAGACAGGAAAAAAGCGAATGAGAAATGATCTTAAGCTTACATGAACAAAAGTGCTGCATGTAGCACGAATTTCCGCATGAAATGCAGTACTAAAATATCCCAGCAGAATAAGAAAGAGATATTTACTTTTTATTGGGATCCAGAAAAAGACTACAATGTTAAGAGGTAATTCATAGTTTCATGTGTCCAGTCAAAACCTACAACTAGACAAAGACTGAGATCAGGAGATGAGTCTAAGTTAGGATCAAATACTTTAGTGTATTCTTTGTTGTTAATGGTATAACAACAGCAATCTGTAAGACAATGTTTCTAAATTTTCCAACAAGTGATTAAGACTGAGATAAGAGGGATGTATTGTTGAAAGTTACAAAAGGGGGAAACATAAACCATCTAACTAAACGGATCCTGAAATTATTAAATCCGTTATGTCCCACATTTCATCTCTCCCAAAGTATAAATATCAATACAATCGTGAGAGATCAAAGAGATGTTATTGAACGAATGTACGATCTTTACAAATTACTTTATACTTGTGACGATTGCGATATGTTTTCAGCAAAACTTAAAGGGATGTAGGATGGCACTGAGAAACAACTTCTGTAAATAGAAAAAGATTTACCTTTAATTATTGAAGCTGATAATAGGTACAAACATAAATCGCAGGATATGTCTGAATCAAAATACAGACCTAAAATGGGGTTAATTTCTATAGGAGAAAAATTTGGATATTAAATTACAATATTTATGATGGTTCTGACAGTTCTGCATTTCTATTTATGTGGGAAGAAACTAAAGCTCAAAGAGATGGAAACGAAATAGCTTCAAACATCTTAAACTGGGCATCTAAAAATGCACCAGGATCAGATATTGAACAAATGACCATATCAGTAAGTGACCAGGTCAGATAACTGTTATGTGCAAAATAAGAATATTTATGATTAAAACTACTTTTACGGATTTTATCGCGTTTATTTTTACTTTTTATTTTTAATTCCCGACGTTTCGGGCGCTTTCCAGCACCCATGGTCACGGGGGACTGAGATGACTGACGTCCCGATGTCATTGTTAAACCCGGTTAATTATTGTTTATGGTCCGATCTATGCAAAAGATTTGCATAGATCGGACCATAAACAATAATTAAAAAAGCTGAAGGTACTCCGGGTTTAACAATGACATCGGGACGTCAGTCATCTCAGTCCCCCGTGACCATGGGTGCTGGAAAGCGCCCGAAACGTCGGGAATTAAAAATAAAAAGTAAAAATAAACGCGATAAAATCCGTAAAAGTAGTTTTAATCATGTGTAGTGTTCGCGTAAATATAAGAAATCATTAAGAATATTTATGTTGTCATGTGCATGTTTTTCCTTCTTAAAAAATTTCTCAGTTCAAAGTTATATATATTATAAGCAGATACAATATTAAGAGAAGATGTAAAAACTTACCTACACTTATAATAACACCTTGGGACTGGCAACAATTTATTCCGCTATGTTTTACAAATATACAGTCAACAATATGGAACTTGAAGATTTTAATAATTATTATTTACTAATAGTCCTTTTATTAATAGAAAAGTAAATATTGATAAGGAACCATTTCAAATTTCAAAGTCAGTTACTTTGCAAGTTAGAAAAGAAAACTGGGTATTAATTTTTTAAAAAATCATTTGATAATCAAAATTTTAAAATGACAGACTTAAGGCGTCAGAAGAGGAAGTAGTTGAATTTTCCAGGAGGTTTACAATATATGAACCAAAACTTAATTTTAATTTAAGCCAAAAAATATAAAGATATCAAGATTTACATTCATATTGAATTGCCGTCATATTGTCATGACTATTATAAAAAAATCCACAATCTTCCACTGCATCGGACTTTCCCGACGGCGATAATGCTTATGAATAGTAAACAAAACTTGTGAATAATGAAACATGATTTTCATTGTGCCTTGATAATCGGGACTTAGGATGTTCTTTTATTACATGTAACTTATAAAAAATTATCTTTAGTGTTTAGAGGTAGCATATCCCAAGTTCATTATTTAATTAATTAATTACATTTTTATTAATATCTTATTGTAATCAAAAACTACTTTTAAACAACAAATAAATTTTTATTTACAATTGTGCAGTAATGTTCAAATTGAGACTTAAAACGTGTGCACTGAACAATTAGCTTAATGTGACTTATGATCATTTGCCTAAGGTGTACAGATATGTATTCTGCATTGTCTATTAATTAAATATCTGAATGATTGAATGATTTGTTGCAGTTTTCCCGAACATGATAATTTACGTCGGAATTGGATTGTAGCTACAGGACGAACAGACTGGACACCAAAACCGTCATAAAAATTTGCAGCAGACATTTTAAGGATAAGATGTTAATAAAAAAGAAGAAACTTACTCTGCTATTACCTTATGCTGTACCAATTCCGGTAAATATTCAGTTAGTGACATATTCATACTATTTAGTACAAATATCTTGTTTGTTACAAACATTATTTTGTGAATTTTAATAGCAATAAATGACTGAGACAGGCTTGTTTTAGACTCTGAACGCGATTTAAGTTTTAACAATCAATATTAAAACTTGAATCTTGTTCAATCAGTATCAGTATTTTGTATTAATTAATGTTTTAAAGATAATTAACTTTTTGGAAACAAAAGCTTGTATTCCAACATCTTCCTCCATCAATTTACATGAAGAATCACTTATGGAAATTGATAATAATTTATGCGTTCATGTAAGTAGGTAAACAATATTAAATAAAAATAATATTATTTTTCCTCGACCCAATACCGAATTGAAGGATTAAGTGGACAAAGGTGTAAACTAGCAAATAGCTCTAAACAATTAATGAGTGTTTGAAAATAATAAATAATCAAATGAACTGAGGAACTGAAGCATATAGTTTTAAAATACAATATTAGTATCAATACTTAGATAGATTGATTATTTTATATATTATATTGAAAAATAGGTTATTCTATGCAAATTTATTAAAAAAAACAATGAAAGTATGTATATAATACACCTTTGTTTCCTACAAACCATATTAATTAGTTAAGAAGAACTTACAATGGCTCTATGTGGTAAAAAAATAAAAATAACATTATTTATATGAAATAGTATTATTATTTAAAAATAGGTATGCCACATTTTCAATCTTACACACTATTTATGTGGCCTGTGGCCATCTCCAATGATATAGATATCTTTATTATAAAACCATATTTGCCTTAAATAAAATGCTTTTGATATGGGAATTTTAGGTAGAGGCTGAGTTTGTTGTATGTCAAAAGTGTTTTTTTTTTCACTAATACACATCTCTCTTTCTTGTTTTTGTAACTCAAATGCTCTTTTGTAGTTATCAATATGCTCTTCAGTGTGTGTATTAGGATCACATTTGTTACACACATCAGTTTTCGGTTCTTTAAAATATAGACAAAATTTTGTATTAAATATATTTCTAAAAAGCACCTTCCTACACCAATTTTGTATTAATCAATGTTTTATTGATAATTAAATTTAAGGTGTAAACTAGCAAATAGTTCTAAACAATTAATGAGTGTTTGAAAATAATAAAGAATCAAATGAACTAAGGACTAAAGCATATATGTAGTCAAATACAACATTGGTAGCAATATTTAGATAAGATTGAATATTTTATATATTATGTTAAAAAAAGGGTTATTCTATGCAAATTTATTAAAAAAACATAACACACCTTTGTTTCCTATAAACCATATTAAGTTTTGTTAAGAAGAACTTACAAAGGCTTTATGAGGTAATAAAATCTTATTATGTTATCACATTTTTAAAACACCACAGTTCCCTCCACCAATGGTAAAGAATTAATTAAGAAAATGTAAATTATGCTTTATAAATAGGATTCTTATTTCTAGTAGAACGGACAGCCCTTGTATGCTCTGAAATTTCCACCAATATTGGTATGGTCGAACGGTAACGTTTATCCAAAGGACGGATCATAGGAGCTTACTAACCATTTTCGGAAACAAAAAGGGTATACCTGACAAGGCGGCTAATTAGCGATCTTTTTATCTGCCTATAATTTCACATTAAAGTATGTTAGAAGTGACAGCAATGTGGCTGATTTCTTATCACGGTCTGTAAATCAAATACAGAACGAAATTCATAATGAATGCTCAGATCTTTATAAAACATTGTATATTAAATTTATAGATAACTCAGTTTTAAAACGAATAACTGTGGAAGATATAAAAAAAACATCCCAAGATAATCTTTTAATAAAAGTGTTAAAGTTTATGCATAAAGCGTAGCTCGAAAAGTGTCGGATCCGTTATTAAAGCCATATTTTCTTTGTCGGTCAGAGTTAGCCGTAGAAAATGGTTGTACCCTGCGGTGCCATAAAGTAACCATACTGTCAATATTCCGCGAGCAGCTATTAAACGAGCTACATTCTTCACACTTTGGCGTGGTAAAAACAAAAGAGCAGGCCAGAACCTGGATGTGGTGGCCACATATAGATAGATAAATCTGCAATATATACTTGTTTGGCAGTTAACACCTTTGCTAGCGTCTGTAACTATGTAACGAATTAGAATTGGCGTGTTTAAATTCAAGAATCATTAAATTTATCATCAGATAAAACTTAAGTTCAGTAAAACTTCAGTTCATTTTCAAAAAAAAAGTTCGATTTTTTAATTTGTCAAGTAACCTTTGTCCAGTTAGCTCTTCAATTTGGCAATGTATTCTACAGTATTAAAATAAATTACCTTACAAATTATAATATTGGTACATTAGGGTGTAATTTATCTATAATATTTATGTATTTAGAAATATATAAGTATGTTTATCAGTTGTCTAGTACCCATAACACAAGCTCTGCTTAGCTTGGGACTGGATGGCGATGTGTGATAGTTGTATATTTTATTATTATTAATATTATTAATCTTAGTTGGTAGAGCCATGCTGCAGTTATATAAGTATTATAGTTGCAGCACGAATGGGTCGGCTCGACCGGGAAAAGACCACGCTCTCACAGAATACCAGCGTGAAATAGTAGCTTAATGCTGCTGTATTTCGTATGGTGAGTGTAGAGAATCGGAGACCCCTTTTACTGGAAACGAGAGGCATTACATCTTAGTCCTCACGGGTGACAACGAATCTCCATTTTGATTTGTAATCGAGGATAGATGTAGATATTTATGGGCCGCAGCAACCAATTGCCATCAGGTGGACTGTGTGCTCGTTTGTCACCCCATCCTATAAAAAATTTCATTATCGAAAGCTTGATCAAGGGATGTTATGAAACTAAAACTGTTGCAGATTTGACATACAAATTAAATTATTTCGGATTGCTCCTGCTGTTGACCTACTGCCGTCGACTAGTGGTCAAAAGCCAGTTGAAATAGACCCTCCAATTTTCAATCAAACATCAATAGTAAGTATTAGAATCAGAAAATGTATCTGTAGTAACAAAGTTATGATTATAAAACGTTTTTTGGGTTTTAGGACAAGAATCCAGAGTACACTCCTCGAACGTTGCGAAATAATGGAAACACTCAGAAAAACTATCGTCCGAACGACTTAAAAAATTAAAGACTCTTCGAGAAAAAAGTAGGCGTTTATCAAAAAAAGTAGCTAAACTAGAAAATATTGTTGCAGAACTTAAAAAAAAGTCTTTGATAAGTGAAGAAGATGGGGATTTATTGGAATCTGTTGACCCTACTAATAGAGACTTCTTGAAAAAAATGTTGAACCCCGCCTCCAGTGGTAGAAAATATTCACCATCTTTACGCAAATTCGCCCTTTGCTTGCAATTTATAAGTCCTCGGGCTTACAGGTACGTTCGACAACAATTTAATACTTGTCTGCCTCATCCATCCACACTTACCACATGGTACAAAAGTGTAGATGCAAACCCAGGGTTTACAACAGAATCATTAGAATGCATTAAATTAGTGGCAAAGAACAAAAAAACCGAACTGTATTGTGCAGTAAGCATGGATGAGATGGCTATAAGGAGGCACGTCCAATGGGATGGAACAAAATGTGTAGGTCTGGTGAACTATGGGATAGCCTTGGATGGTCACAATGTAGCTGAAGCTAGGGAGGCATTGGTGTTGACATTTATAAATAGTGCATGGAAAATGCCTATCGGTTATTTTTTATTGATGGTTGTACAGGCGAACAAAAGGCAACATTAATTAAACAATGTATGGGTTTGTTAGTAGATTGTGGTGTTAATATAGTCTCTCTAACTTTTGATGACTCTCCAACCAACTTTTCGAAGGCTAAAAACTTAGGTTGCTATTTCGATGAATTGAAAGATATTATTACTTCGTATTTTCTTTGTGATAAATAGCACATAGTTACATTTCCGGATCCAGCTCATATGCTGAAACTTGTCAGAAATACACTAGGTCAGAAAAATGAATTAACAAATCTGCATGGTGGAATCATTTCATGGCATTTTATAGATTTTCTTCATAATCTGCAAGAGAAGGAGGGTCTCCATCTAGCTAACCGTCTTAAAAATCAGCATATTAATTTTTCAAAACAAATAATGAAAGTTAAGTTGGCGGCACAAACATTCAGTAATTCCGTGGCAGATGCGATAGAATTTTGTGACAAACAATTAAATTTACAAGAATTTTCGGGTTCCGAGGCTACTGTTGACTTTATATATGAATATATAAAAATTAACAACTTATTTGATATTTTAAATAGTCGGAATCTGAATATGTATGGTTTTAAAAAACCTATTAATAGTAAAAATGGCGATAGCATTCTAGAATTTGTCAATATAATGGATATCTACATCAGAGGGTTGCAATTAGAGGGAAAACCAATATTGCAAACAAATAGGAAAGTTGGATTCATTGGTTTCTTAATATGTATACAAAGTCCTAAAAAATTGTATGCTGATATAATAGTAACGGGTAAACTTAATTTTTTGCCTATATACAAACTTAGCCAAGATCACCTGGAGTGCTTCTTCAGCTCGATACGATCAAAGGGAGGCTATAACAACAATCCAACAGCCTTTCAATTTCAAAGCGCCTACAAAAGACTACAGATACACGGGAAAATAAAAGGTATTGAGTCAGGAAACTGTATACCTCTAGAGGATATAAAAATTTTAACTCACACAGAAGTGCGATACGAAAATAAAATTAATATGTACTGCACTCAAGATCTCGAAGACTCGATTAAGGATTTTCCCCCTAATAATAATTTCTTGGTCGATGATGACCACGATTATATTTTTAACCCTTCAAAACTGACCACCTATACTGAAGAAATTATTTCATATATCGGTGTTAGGAAATTAAGAAAAACTCTAAAATGTGAAGATTGTCTGCTAGCTCTTATTGGCGACAAATATTTAGGTCATACATTTAAAAAAGATAAAGGTGGCCTTATTTATCCTTCACGCGATGTTATGAAAGTATGTACGTTGGCAGAAAGAATATTTAGGATACATTCACATAAAGAAGTATCATTCTTTGCAGAAAAAAATCTATTACCGAAACTTATTTTAACTACTTTCAAACGATGCCAGGATCTATTTACGACAAATCATTTTGAAAGTCAACCTTTTATTGGAAACCACAAAGTTTTACTTATTAAGGCAATTTCCATGCACTATTTAGAACTACGTATACATCAGCGGGAATTTTTCCTAAAGAATTGAAATTATCCGTTGTGATATCATTGCATAAAAAAGGTGACAGAAATAATATTAATAACTATAGACCAATTACATTAATATCAATATTATCAAAATTGTATTAGAAAGTTATGCAAAAAAGACTTTTAGACTTTTTTAACAAGTTTAACATATTAAAACCAGAGCAATATGGTTTTCAAAAAGGTAAATCCACGACACTGGCAACTTTTTCCCATATAAAAATCGTAACCGATTATATAAACAGAAAAATACCAATTTCTGCAGTGTACTTTGATATGAGCAAAGCATTTGATAGTGTTGGTCATGATATTCTCTTGAAAAAAATTGAAGCTTATGGTATAAGAGGGCCAGCTTACTCCTGGATACAAAGCTATTTAAAAGATAGAAAACAATGTGTTGAAGTACAACAAAAAGATAAAAAACGGCAAGACATTTTAAAATATAAATCTTTGTACTTACCAAATGATTACGGAGTGCCACAAGGGAGTGTCTTAGGTCCTTTACTGTTTTTAATTTACATAAATGACCTACCAAATTACATCAAACATAATACAATATTATTTGCTGACGACATTTCTATTTTAATACCGAAAATAAATTTTAATGCTAGTAATAAAGAATATGAAAATGAAATAAATAATACTATTGTAAATGTTGTTAAATGGATAAAAAACAATAATCTAAGCATAAATCTATCCAAAACTAAATTTATGCAATTCTACAATGTTAAAAGTAAACCGCAATTACTTGATATTAAGTATAATGGTGAAAAAATTACTGCTACTGAATGTACCACATTTTTAGGTATTACTTTAGACAAACATTGTAATTAGAAAAATCACATAGATAAAGTTTGTTCTAAAATATTTAAATTTAATTTTTCTCTGCGAAGGCTAACTTCAATCTCGTCAAGAAACACTTCTCTTATAGCATATCATGCGTATGTCGCTGCTGTATTAAGATATGGTCTCATATTATGGGGAAACTCGACTGATGTAAACCGTGCTTTTATAGCGCAAAAACGCTGTATACGAGCAATTTGTGGTGTCGGGCCACTAGTTTCTTGCAAACCACTGTTCAAAGAATTGGGTGTTCTTACGCTACCATCCATGTACATTTTTGAACTTTCAATATTCGTAAAAAAGTATCCTCAGTTTTTTACTAGATTTAAAGATACAGTAACATATAGTACCAGATACCCAGATAAAATTGTTTTACCTTTATTAAAAACTAGCCTGTACTCAAAAAATTGCTATGTGATGGCTATTCAAGTGTTTAATAAAATGCCAAATGAAATAAGGCAATTAGATTATAATCAATTTAGACGTAATTTATTAAAGTGGCTTTTAGAAAAACAGTTTTATTCGGTAAATGAACTGCTAAAAATAAAAGAACGTTTCTATTGACTGTAAAATGCTGTTTCTTATCTGACTGTGTTTTAAACGATTAATATTAAGATTGTAAAATGATGCAAGTTTATTTTTACTTAAATTTTTGTATAATATATTGATTGTATAGAATATTATTCTAACCATAAGTTAATTAGTAAATAAGTTTTCATATACCAAAATTGGTGAAATATGTGAATCATTATTATTTTTATAAGAACATCTTTGTACCATATTTCTTGTGAATAAATTTATTTATTATTTATTTATTTATATCACGCCACAAAAGCATTTGAACCCAAGCAAAAAATTAGGAACCTTCATACGAAGCTTGTTTTGTTTAAAGGACAATAATACTCGACTCCACCGAGTCAGTAATTCATTCTTAGGCCGACGTATACGCTTTAACCACAAATTCCCAGAAAATATACAAAATTTGAGGTTGTAGTCAATTCGACCGTATCTTTATTTATGTGTGTTACCTCAGAATATTATTCTAACGATTTTTATAATCCTTTTTTTATTTGAAAGCTGGTGCTTCTCTTGTGATCTCATATAAGTTTGATCAAGATCTGACTTTGAGTTATCCTTAATAATGCGTATTTAATTGACGTTGATGATGTTTTCGTTTTGTTTATATCAAATTTATATGAATGCAAAAAATTTATTTCTACACTTCTTGTTGATATTTTAGTAACGTAAATAAATGTAACTGTATATTGAGAAGCTATAGCTCCATTGCTCATGTCTGATATGGAAGAGAGCCGTAGTAGCTAAACACTTGCTGTCAATTTCATAGTACCCGAGAAATTCGGGTTCGATCCCCCTGGCTTTAATAAAATCGTTTATTGCAATTATAGCTGCTGATTTACCAAACGCTGAACACACAGCGATGAAGGAAAACATCGTGAGGAATTAGAAACTTTAGTTTTTTTAAAACATTTGTTTTTTCAAATATTTTTTAAGTACGCACACACTTATTGGGGGAGTTCAGTCGAGACCTTTGCCCGAAAGTGGAACTTATAATGTCTTGCAATTTTACTTTTAGCTATAATTATCTGGGCGACCTACATAATAGTATGTAGAATCCACTCAGTTTAAAGTAAATAAATTCCTCGCTTGAACTATCAATCAAAGTTCTAAAACTTTGTTGAACTAAGTTTGTATAAAAATGGTTATGATAATATTAAGGAATTTATAGAAGAAAATAACCCCCAAGAAGGGTGATTCCTTCCTCAGAGACCAGGGTTGTTGGCGACGCGCCTATAACAATATTTCAATTTATTAGTTAACCGATTACGAATAGCTTCTAAAAAGCAAATTATCAAGCAACAATATTCCGATAAGAAAATGCTTAGTTGAATCTTAAAGAAATATCGAATTAATGATATGAAGGTCTTGGGTTCGACTCCCAGGCCGGAATAGTTTATCGTTTCCTTAGTAATATCTCTTAATAAATTCATATAGGGAATTTTTAAGATATAAATTATGTTACCGGATTTGTTCCCCGGTCGAGATGATCGCTGTGCATAAGTGGAATTAATGGAAATTAATTGCATAAGTATTGTCTTATATGAGTTTGATATGTTTTGTATGAAAACAAATGCCTATTTTCTATGATTGATTTATGAAAACATTCACTTATATTGTTTGATAAGAAACATGATAACTGATAAGAATCTGATGAGAAATAATTTCCTACAATTTGAGAATTGTGTAGAATCATTTATCCACCTAGTATTGTTGATATTAGACGTTCCATTTTTACTGATAGTCGATAGCCGTGCAAAAGTTAGTTGTTCAAATAGTGTGAGTTCATAGGCGCACGCTAGCCACGTATTTAGGAGGCCAAATATGTAGAAATTTAAATATTTGCAATTTCAACAATTTACGTAAAAATGACTTGTAAAACATTTCAGATTGATTGTACGTTTAAAAGAGGTGAATTCTGTGTTATTTTTATGTGAAAATTCCTGTGAATAAGAGAAATAGTATGATAGTTTTGTATAAGAAATTTAAAAGTGTTTTAATAGTGAAATGTATAGAGAAAATGTAAATTAAACTGTTGTATTGGTTAAGATATGTATAATTTCAAGTGCAAAACATTGTTTTAACTTACTATGTTAAATATTTAAGAAATTTCAACTTTGAACCTGTGAGTAAAATAGGCATATTTTGTTAAATAAATAAAAGGTTTTTTGTGATATAAAAATGTAATGTATATCGTAGTATAGATAATTTTTTGTGCTATCTTTATAAGTAAATTGTATAAATGTATGCCTTATACAAAATAAATTATTGAGAAAACCGTGAGAGAGTGATGGAATAAATTGATGTAATTAAGTTGCGCAAGCGCACGAATGGCGCGGCTCACTTGCGCATATAGCTCTGGGGTAGCTCAGTAAACGAGTTTTCTTGCAATTCGTTCGGAAATCGTTCGGGAATCAGACCAGCAGTCAATAAGAAGAAGAAAGAAAAAGTATAGGGAAGTGATAGGGAAAAGTAATTACTCTCTCACGGAACGGTTTGAAGATAATTGCTGTTTTATTCCCAAGGAATTTTTCCCTTACAATAATACAGTCCACATCGAAGAATTAAGGCGTTGGGACCGGGACGACTTCGGAAGACCCGTAATCCCCGCCTGAACCTATTTTCTGAAAAGGAAGAGGTTATCGCCCTTGTGTGTTACTCCGTTGCAGAGATCACATACGTTGTTCCCGAACCCAACGTAGGCGTTATAGGAGGCCGGATCGAGAGAAGCCTCGATTCCCCCCTTGTGTTTCTTAGTTTAAAGTTTGCGCCCCTGGTTCCTTTTCAAGTGGTCCTTCGAAGCAGTATCAAGGAACCAGCTGTGGACTGCTGGTCATGGAGAAAGAAGACCTTCGGAGCTGAGTGAAGATCAGCAACCGAAGGAAGCCGGAGGTTTGAGCTGAAGCAACAGAACCAAAGGCCAGAAAACCAGGTCAGCGCAGAAGGACAGGACCTGGAACTACCGGAAGAAAGAAAACCGGGATTGCAGCTTGGGGCGTGTGCTCGCATGGGGCACGTATCAAAGCCAGGCGCAGGTGCCTTGTGAAGGCGCTCATCGTGGCCAAGCAGGGCTTGGTATTTTTCCTGTCGGCAAGCGTGCTCGGCATTTTCCTGTCGGTCGATCGTGGCCGGCATTTCCTGTCGGGTCATGAGAGGGTGCAAGAAGAAGAAGCATCCACCGCTGCTGCTGCCAGGCGAGGGTGCTCGTGGGCACCTGGCTGCATCGCGGCCGGAGGAGGGCGCCTGGACGAGGCGTCACCAGCGACTGGGCGACGAAGCGCAGCATACATCCCGACCACCTAACGGTGCCAAACGGTCGGGCTCTGGCACAACACCTTCGGGTGGAGCAGTTCTCTTGAGCGAGACTGCGCTTGCACTACCGCTCGACTGTTTCGACATATTCCTTGGCGGGACAGTTCCTAAATCTTTCCTCCATTCCATTCCTGCACGACTCCATCCCTGGATGGCTCACCCCGGTAGGCCCCGTTCAGGATTGATAGGGCTGATAGGGCTGTTAGGGTGGTAGTAAGGTTGTAGGGTTGGGAGATAAAGGGGGGGAGGGGTAGTGGTGTTAGGTTGGGGTGTAGAAGGGTTGTAGGTAAGGGGTTGTAGGGACCGTAGGGACAGTAAGGGACCGTAGGCCAACAATCACCTTCCTGCAAGATGAAGAAGGCACAAGACCAGACAGGGAGAAGCGAAGGAAGACAAGGACAGGGCCCTCAAGAAAAGCTAAAGAGGCGGAACCATCTGGAGCGACCACAGCTAATGCTTCGAGTTGAACAACTCCTTCAAGTGGAGCCACCACCGATACGTCCACGTGCACGTGGGACTCAGGGGGGTCCATGGCAACGACAAGCAACAGGACGGACACCAGTGGTACGCAGGCCAGCACCGCACAACAATCCGTTATATCCGGGAGTAAAACGGTAGTCGAAAAAGTAGGTCAAAGTACCGAAGGAGCGGCATCGTCAAGGACAGTAATCGGGCACACTAGTGACAAAGGGTCACAGAGAGGTAGTAGGTCATCGCGGTCGGCGAGGCTGAAAGCCGAATTAGAGGCGCGGATTAAATTCGAACGCTCAGAGTTCGAACGAGCACAGGCAGCTGCTGCCTTAGCCAAGTCTCAATTGGAGTTGGCACGACTCAAGCGAGAAGAGGAGATCGACTCGAGTGAGGATGATGAAGAGCGGAATACTCAGGTGGAACCTTTCGTAAGGAGTTGGGTTCAACAGACCATGATGAGCGCGTCAGTTAGTGTAACGCAACCCGATATTACTGATAAGGAAGCGTGTAAAGGATCACGCCGCAAAGGGGCGGAGATTGAGCGCAACCTAGGAAATGCACAGAAAACACACGCGAGTGAGGTGTCAGAATTGACCGAAGCGATTGTGAGTGCAATAAAGATAGCGGGAAAAGATAAGTCTTCCCAGCGTCATTTCCTCCAGGAATTACCGGTGTTCGATGGAGACCCGGGTGAATGGATAGTTTTCAAAACGGTGTTTGAAGACACGAGAAGCCAATTTTCAGGGGTGCAGAATGTCGCACGACTTAGGAGGGCATTAAAGGGTACCGCTAAGGAAGCGGTTAAGTCGTTGTTATTTACTTTGTGTGAACCTGAAGAAATAATGAACGCTCTCGAAAGTAGATTCGGTGGGGTTGAGATGCTCATTTTAGCCGAAATCGAGAATGTAAGACGTATGCCAAGATTGGCAGAAGATTGCCGGAATATAGGATCTTTTGCAAGTCGTATTACGAACGTGGTTGCCACAATACAAGCGTTGAATCAACCACAGTATTTATACTCACCGGAATTAGTAAACCGCATAGTAGAGAAACTCGGAACTATGATTTAAATTTAAATGGTTTGAATATCGAGCTCAGCATCCTTTGGAGCCAGAGTTACAGAAGATGGTCAAGTTTTTAAATTTATTAAGTGAACAATTTGGAACGTCCTTAAGCAATGAAAATGTGCCTGAAAAACGGAAGCGTCCTGAATACAGGAAGCAAACTGTACACACCGCAAAGGGGTCTGTACGCAACCGTTTCAAGAGTGAACGCTATGAGCGCTGAAGTAATACGAGCGAGCGTCTAGAACGCCGAAATAAAACCCAGGATAAGCCTGCAAGTCGGGTAACACATAAGTGTGTTATATGCAACAAGGAGCACTCTATAGTGAGTTGTTACAAGTTTAAGGACATGAATAATCGCGAGAAATGGGAAGCGGTTAAAAAAGCAAAAGTATGTTTTCAATGTTTCTCACCTAACCATAGGAGGTTAGAGTGCAAAGGGAAAAAATGTGGTGTAAAGGGATGTAGAATGTCACATCTTCGAATGCTACACCGGTACCCCAATGAAAATACCTCGCCGCAAGGGGACGAGGGGGGTAAAGAGGCTCAAATTACAACTGTTAGTACAGTAAATGCACTGGCATGTGCATATTTAAAGATTATACCGGTCGAGTTGTATGGACCTAGAGGAAGGATCAAGACCACAGCTCTTCTGGATGAAGGATCAACCATGACACTCATAGAGGAGTGGATGGCTCAGAAGTTAGCACCTCGCGGACGCAAAGAAGAATTACGTATTGAAACCATAGGAGATAAGCGAATTAACGACGACAGTTCGTATCGCTTAAACGTTAAGATAAAAGGCATTTACTCGAACGACTTAAAAGAGATAAGTGTGCAAAAAATTAAGTCACTTAACCTTTCTCCGTAGTCAGTAAGTCAAGAATTATTGCAACAGTGTTCTCATTTGACACCGATTAAGGACGAGTTGATGGTAAGAGAGGTCCAGACCTACCATACTAATTGGCCAGGACAATTGGCATCTCATAGTTACTCGTGAACTAATTTCAGGAGGTAAGAACCTACCTGTAGCATCGCTCACCAAACTTGGATGGGTTTTACATGGTCACATATCGGGTGGCGTTAAACCAATCAAGATTGTTAACCACATTTCCACCAAGAAGAAGGAAGACATGGATAAGTTGATCAAAGATTATTTTAGTTTGGAATCTCTGGGAGTGTCTGTGCGAAAGCCTGCGAATGACCCAGAGAAACGAGCTTTAAATATTTTGAGCAAAACGGTACGTCGTATACCTAATAATAGGTACGAGACTGCTTTGTTATGGCGCACAGATAATGAGTGCATGCCGGCGAATAGAGCGCAGGTTGAAAATCGCCTGTTTAATATCGAAAAGAAGCTCGACAAAAATAGCGAGTTGAAAAAGGAATATGAGAAGCAAATTGAAAATCTCATCGTTAACGGTTACGCAGAGAAAGCGAACCATATTTCCATTTCCCCACGCACGTGGTATCTTCCTCACTTCGCAGTGACTCACCCACAAAAAAAGAAAATAAGAATAGTTTTCGACGCCGCCGCTAGGACGGGCGGACGTTGTCTTAATGATGCATTGTTAACCGGACCGGACTTATTGAAGTCGTTGTTTGGAGTTCTGCTACGATTCAGAGAAGGAAGCGTAGCAGTGATGGCAGACATTAAAGAAATGTTCCTGCAAGTGAAAATCCGGGGAAAAGACAGGGATAGGATTCTTATGACGGCACAATCGTGATGCGCCACCGGAAGAGTACAGAATGACGTCACTTATATTTGGAGTGGCATCATCACCATGCATCGCTATGTATGTGAAGAATAGAAATGCGCAGGATAACGCACATATCTATCCAGAAGCAGCTTCCGCTACGGAAAGCAATTTTCAAAATGTAAATGAAATGCCTGTAGATAGTCATCCATATAGGATGACTATCTACAGGCATTTCCCGACGTGACGATGGCCGAAAGGATATTGAACGATATGTATGAATTACATAAACGTGCTTCTTTCCAACTGAGGGGATGGGCTAGCAACCGACCCGAAGTTTTATGTAAAATGGAAAATAAATATAAGAGCGAGAAAGCTTCACTGGGAGATAAAGAGCACACAGAGCGCACTTTAGGTTTGATTTGGAATATCAAACGTGACATAATAAGTTTCTCCATAAGTCTTTGTAACACACTGGAAGAGGTGATGGAAGGTTTACGACCGCCTACGAAGAGGGAGATAACTAGTGCTGTGATATCGGTCTTCGATCCTTTGGGACTCGCATCACCCATAACGATTCAAGGGAAGTCGCTGATACAGCAAGTATGGAGGACAGGCATCTCTTGGGATGAAGAAGTTTCACACGAATTACACGTGTTATTTTGTAAATGGATATCGGAAGTGAAGAAGTTAGGTCACTTAGAAGTACCTAGACCCGTTGCTGAAGGCGTCGGCAAGGGAGAATTACACACCTTCACGGATGCTGGTGAAAAAGCATACGCTGCCGCGGTGTATTACGTCACCAAGGACGGGATAGGAGAGAGGTGGATTACGCTTATCGCCGCAAAGGCAAGAGTAGCGCCGCTGAAATCAATTTCTATTCCAAGGCTTGAATTGCAAGCAGCTCTTATGGGCAGCAGACTAGCTGCATCAGTTATTGAAGAGAGCAAGTACGAGATATCCAAACGAATATTTTGGACGGACTCACGTACAGTGTTAGCGTGGATTAAGTCAGATCCTCGCGCTTTTAAACCATTCGTTGCTCATCGATTGGCTGAGATCGAAGATCACAGTAAACCATGTGAATGGCGATGTGTTCCAACGTCACAAAACGTGGCAGACGACGCCAAAGAAAGAAATTGTGTTTTAATAGTGAAATGTATAGAGAAAATGTAAATTAAACTGTTGTATTGGTTAAGATATGTATAATTTCAAGTGGAAAACATTGTTTTAACTTTCTATGTTAAATATTTAAGAAATTTCAACTTTGAACATGTGAGTAAAATAGGCATATTTTGTTAAATAAATAAAAGGTTTTTTGTGATATAAAAATGTAATGTATATCGTAGTATAGATAATTTTGTGTGCTATCTTTATAAGTAAATTGTGTCTTAATAATAAATGTATGTCTTATACAAATAAAGTTATTGAGAAAACCGTGAGAGAGTGATAGAACAAATTGATGTAATTGAGTTGCGCAAGCGCACGAATGGCGCGGCTCACTTTCGCGTATAGCTCTGGGGTAGCTCAGTAAACGAGTTTTCTTGCAATTCGTTTGGGAATCGTTCGGGAATCAGACCAGCAGTCAATAAGAAGAAGAAAGAAAAAGTGTAGGGAAGTGATAGGGAAAAGTAATTACTCTCTCACGGAACGGTTTGAAGATAATTGCTGTTTTATTCCCAAGGAATTTTTCCCTTACAATAATACAGTCCACATCGAAGAATTAAGGCGTTGGGACCGGGACGACTTCGCAAGACCCGTAATCCCCGCCTGAACCTATTTTCTGAAAAGGAAAAGGTTATCGCCCTTGTGTGTTACTCCGTTGCGGGGATCACATACGTTGTTCCCGAACCCAACGTAGGCGTTATACGAGGCCGGATCGAGAGAAGCCTCGATTCCCCCCTTCTGTTTCTTAGTTTAAAGTTTGCGCCCCTGGTTCCTTTTCAAGGGTCAATTCACCAGACTCTCCAAAACCTGTTACAACACAGGCTTCAAATATGACCGTGCTAAACCTAACATTCTAAACGAACTTCAAGTAGTTCAAAACTATTTTTGTCGTAGAACTACGAACGCGCTCTGGTTCATCTGAAACGCTGACTTTCACCGAGAATTAGAATTCCCCACAATCCAACAATTTCTAAAATCACTTTCTTAGAACTTCTTCAAAGTCTCAGAGTCTCAGTCAAATCATCTTATTCGTGAGGCAGCTTCCTATGCAGCCCCACTCCCTCTCGCTATCGAGTTCACAGACCGAGAAACTCTCTCTCGCCCCCCACCTCCCAGCAAGCTTTCGACCGACCTGGACTGCCTCTTGGCGGCTCAGGCCGAGTCTTCTGTCAAAGGTGGTGTTTAGTGGGTAGGCACTTAGGTTTTCATAGTGAGTCCCACATAACCACCCAGCCGGCTGCGTGGTATGCTAAGATCGGCATTCGCGGCAGACTAGCGCTCCAGAGGAAAAAAGATCCCTCAAGCTCCCTATTAGGCGTTAGATTAGGCAATAAAATAGAGAATAGATTATAATTAAAAACTGCCGCATTTTATAAATAAAAAATAAATTAATGTTAGTTCATCGTACTACCTTTTAATTAATACAGTCCTTAGCAATAATAAATAGCAATATGTTTACGGACGGCGAGTGAGCATCCGCCCTGCATCAGAACGAGGCCCCCGCGACCGCGAGTGCTTACACAAACTCAAGAACAACAAGCTACTTCTACTTCAAGAAGATACTTCAGGCTTCCTATTAGGTCACATTGGACGTCAGATTAGTGATAGCTTGTAAGACTGCCGCATTGTGTAAATAGTTTTGTAAATTTACTTTTGTTTTTTGTACAATCTTTAATTTAACTAAACCCCTTGCAGTTTAAAATAGCAATAAATTCTCTCAGTAAATAATTAGTGTTATATATATCACAACAACAGCACAGAATAAATAATTTTGTTGCACTCCTTTGATGTAGACTGCTTGCAGACGTATAATAGCCTACATAGTTATTATTAATCAGATAAATCACGCACGCAAGCTAAATAAAATTTTAGCGCTGCGCACGAGAGTACATATTACTTTGCATCTTTTCCCCTTCCTACGCCATGACGGACTTCGTGGATATTAAGGACTATCAAAAAAGAGTTAAAAAATACATTGCGAAGTGTTAAGTAAGTTACTTAGGTGAAGTACCTATTCTAACTATGATCGACTGACCATATTTTCGCACCTATGTGATTTCTACGATGCTCAACGCATGCAACTAGCAAGGCCACAACAAATAAACCTCAGATACGATTGCTAACAGAAATGTTATCGTATTCTACTCAGTTAATAATCTTGTTAGAAAACAAAGTTTTAATTTCAGTGTTTTGCGTTATTATAACTAAAAATATTTTAATTACAAAAGACATAATATATAGGTATGTAAGTATGTAGATACTTGGATAGTGAAGTAAATTTCAACTAAGTTTTGTAATAAAGTACGTATTACTTGTGTAGATAAATTATTACTTATTTTTTTTTTGCTATAAGTACCTACCTAACAAAATAATGAAATAAATTCACCTTTCATAACTCCTTTCTAAAATCCTTCGGTAATTTTAAGGAATGATATATCTGAACCTTTTTTTGGGCATTTAGCATCCATCCACGTAAAAATTGTAGTAGGAACGACGTTTTTCCGCTACAATTTATCAAATAGGTAAAATAATATATATAACTGCGTATGTTACCCTGGGCACAGAATAAATAGTAGAACTACGTACAGAAGTTTCACTCTTTTGATGTTGAGTTGACAGCTTGCCGACGTTTAATAGCTTTAATTATTAAGTATTACTTTGCACCTTTTCTCATTCTCACATCACGGCTGTTTTTCCGAGGTTACTTAGGGCTGTCAAGAAAGAGTAAAAATACAGTATGTATAACATTAATAACACTGGTCGGCAAAAAAAAAAATAAAAATCCGGGAGCAAAAAGTTTACTATGTGATTTCTATTGGCTTGGATTTGTTGAGTCTAAATCTGTTTAAAGATTTCAACTATCACCTCTAGCTTTTCAGATATTTACATTTAAATAAAATATCGGTATTGATATATATATATATATATATATATATATATATATATATATATATATATATATATATATATATATATATATATATATATATATATATATATATTAAATATGTATATATTTTAGAACGAAAAAATTTACACTGATTGATGACTTTAACAACACAAATTAAAATGAAATATGAATTAAAAAATAAAAAAAAAAACATAAAAATGATAACTATTTGGTAGATCGCTTTCTTTTATACATTTTAACTGCTGTTTCTCGATTTATTTCCCAGCAAAAATCAGCTAGCATTGCTGCGGTCCGCTTGCCGCTGTATCTTTTTTCCATATGTGCAATGTCTTGGTGGAATCTTTCACCATGCTCATCAGACACGGCACCAAGATTTTCTGGGAAAAAATCTAAATGCGAATGCAAGAAGTGAATTTTTAAAGACATATTGCATCCAAGTTGATCATACGACGAAAGCAGTTCTTCTATCAGCTCTGTGTAATTTTCAGACTTTTTATTGCCAAGAAAATTGTGACATACATTTTCAAAAGCTACCCATGCTCTTCTTTCTTTATCTACCAACTTTGATTTGAACAGTGGAACAGACTCAGAATACAACTAAATACATGTACATACCAACGTTCACAAATACCGCTGCCTGCAACTATAAGCAAACAATTCTAGTGTAAACAAAAAATGCTATTGCGTCGAAACTAGACGTGCTAGGTGAGTTCTAACTACATATTTGGATTTAACGTAACTAACGTAATAACTTCCATATATACATTTTTTTGCTCTTATTTTGATGCCGACCAGTGTAATTTATTTACTTTACAATTGTTTTACTTTAATGTAATGTTTTATAAATTTTTTCCATCTCTAAAATACCGGTTATTAAATTTAAGAGTAAGAAAATTTTTTAAATCTTATATATAATTTTAGTAATTAATAAAAAGGAAAAAATGGACATGTAGTATCGGAAGAGTCATCGATTTATTTTTGGTAAAAAATATGAAAAGATATTCATTCAGTATGCTAACTAGAAATAATAAAAAAGACGTGTGGCACTCGGGGACTGCCGCGGTTAAGCTATTGCATAGGATTTTGTATTAATTTATGCAATTTTAATTATTTATTTATTTTATTTATGCAGTATTTCTTTTTCTTTGATATTAATTCAAGTTACACTTTTTGAGCGTGGTGACCGATAAGAAAACGAATTTTTTTCCTTTATTAAATAAATAAATAATAAATGCACTTTGTTCATTCATATTCAAAACACTTTATACACAAATTTTACAAGTACAGCTATTCACTGTTGTACATAAATACCTATACACCTATATACTTTCTCATAAACAGCTGCTTATGTATTCGTCCGATTTCGGAGCAGCTCGTCTCGATTCGTGCAAGCTTCGTAGAGTCGTACAATACGTCTGGTTGCACGTACACAAACACCGTGTCGAAGACTGCCAAAAAGAAACGACGTTAGACACTGCACGGCCTTCAAGCCACACCTCCGTGCCCGTCGGAGTGGAGAGCGTGAGGTTTTTTCGTTACGGAATAAATTTCTGGATTCGGTCCCCGCGCTCAAGACCCGCGATAGAAGCTATGCAATAGCTTAAAAATAGTACCTATTATTAATTTTATTTATAAATATTGTTGTATTAATATTTTTATTGTTTTATATTTCGTTATTTTACGTGAGATTTTAAATATACCAGGCGGTCCCATAATGAACTGGCCTGATATAGTTCAACGCGACATGTCGCTACATGTTGTGTTGCATTAAATAGTACGTTTATCGTGCGCTTAATATAAGAAACATGCATCGACATAAAATGCTTAGTCTTAGTTTAACAGGCATTTGAATAACGAGAGTCGCGTATTTTTTCAAAATGTCGAAAACTGTGTATCGAAGTGTCATAAAGTTTCTGTTTAAAGAAGGTTTATCCCCTGCCCAAATAAAAGAACGATTGGATGGCGTGTATAAGTAGTCTGCCCCCTATAGCACAGTGAAAAATTAGGTGAAAGAGTTTCGCCTCGGGAGAGAAACCGTCGAAGACTTTGGCCACGACGGTCGACCTGTGGAAGTGCTCACTCCCGAAACGATTGCTCTTATCGAAGAGGAGGTTCTGAGTGACCGCCGTTTGAAGATTAGAGAAATTGCAGCAAAGCTTGGGCTCTCTAAGCGTACCGTTCATCGCGCGATCCATGAGCATCTTCACATTAAAAAAGTGAGTGCAAGATGGGTACCGAAACTTCTTTCAGCGGTACAGAGACAGGAAAGAGTGCGCTGCGCTTCGGAGTTTTGGATCTTTGTGGCGAAAATCCAAAGACTGTGATCGAGCGGCTAGTGACTGGTGATAAAACTATGATCTTGTATTATGATCCACAAAGCAAGCGCGAGTCAATGGAATGGCGTTATAAAGGTGAAAAGCCCCCTAGAAAGGCAAAGGTGCAACAATCGACTAAAAAACTGATGTGCACAATATTTTGGGATTTTCAAGGCATTTTGATGGTGGATTTTAAAGAACGTAATACAGTCGTAAACGGCGAATATTATGCTTCTTTAATATATAAATTACGAGAAAAGATAAAGGATAAACGAAGAGGCAAGCTGTCTAAAGGTGTCCTGTTGCTCCATGACAACGCCCCTGTTCATACCGCTGGTGTTTCGAAGGATGCAGTTCGTCAATGCGGGTTCACAGAAGTTCAACATCCACCTTACAGTCCAGACATGGCCCCGTCCGACTATTATTTATTTCCAAATTTAAACCGGGACTTAAAAGGAATAAAATTTTCGAGCGATGAAGAGTTGCAGGCGGCCGTCTTCAGTCATTTTGAGGATAAAAAATGTGATTATTTTTATAAAGGTTTAGAGATGTTGATTCACAGATGTCAGAAGTGTGTTAGTATTCATGGTGATTATATTGAAAAATAAAATTGGTTTCGTTTCATTTCCTTCATTGGTTCATAGTTAGACCAATTCATTATGGGACCGCCTACGTATGTTCCCCCCGCTCCATTTGTCAGCAAAGGTAAGAAAAAATTTAAAGCCCCGATCTTGATTACATAATACTAAAACGCTTCCTTTCTTTTAAATTTTGTCGTCAAATTGAAAAGGATTACGTAAATTTACTATTTGCTTGCAATTTATAAGTCCTCGGGCTTATACCTATGTACGACAACAATTTAATACTTGCCTGCCTCTTCCATCCACACTTACCACATGGTACAAAAGTGTAGATGCAAACCCAGTGTTTACAACTAAATCATTAGAATGCATTAAATTAGTGACAAAGAACAAAAAAAACTGAACTGTATTGTGCAGTTAGCATGGATGAGATGGCTATAAGGAGGCACGTCCAATGGGATGGTTATTATAATATTAAGGAATTTATGGAAGACAATAACCCCCAAGAAGGGTGATTCCTTCCTCAGAGACCAGGCTCAATTCACCAGACTCTCCAAAACCTGTTACGACACAGGCATCAAATACGACCATGCTAAACCTAACATTCTAGTCAGCGCCAACGTGATCCCGTCGGCGGGAATGAAAGAAGGGCTACCGGCCGGCGTACGACATTCGCGACAGTGCTTAAGAGAAGAACAACAAGCAAGAAGACCTCTAAGGCTCCCTATTAGGTCCCATTAGGCATTAGATTAGTGATAGTTTGTAAGACTGCCGCATTGTGTAAATAGTTTAATAAATTTACTTTAGTTTTTTGTACAATCTTTAATTTAACTTTAATCCTAGCAGTTTAAAATAGCAATAAATTCTCTCAGTAAATAATTAGTCATATAGATATCACAGTAACAACACAGAATAAATAATAGTACTACGTACAGAAGTTGCACTCCTTTGATGTCGACTGCTTGCCGACGTTAAATAGCCTACATTATTATTAATCAGATAAATCGCGCACGCAAGCTAAATAAAATTTTATCGCTGCGCGCGAGTGTCAATGTTACTTTGCATCTTTTCCCCTTCCTGCGCCATGGCGGACTTTTCGTGGTTACTAAGGGCTAACAATAAAGAGTAAAAAAATACATTGCAAAATGTTAATTAAGTTACTTAGGTGAAGTACCTATTCTAACTATGATCGACTGATCATATTTTCGTACCTATGTGATTTCTGCGATGCTCAACGCATGCAACTAGCAAGGCCACAGCAAATAAACCCGAAATACGATTCCTAAAAGAAATGTGATCGTATTCTACTCAGTTAAAAATCTTGTTAGAAAACAAAGTTTTAATTTCAGTGTTTAGCGTTATTATAACTTACTTATTTTTTATTACAATTTTATATTTTAATTACAAGACATAATATATAGGTATGTAAGTATGTAGATACTTTGATAGTGAAGTAAATTTCAACTACGTTACGTAATAAAGTGCATAGGTATTACTTGTGTAGATAAATTATTACCACAGTATAATAAAAACATACAGTAGGACGACGCCTTTGATCTCGTGGTAAATGCCGACAACGTCTAGACAGCGTATGGAAGTTAGGGTTGTCACAAATTAACAACTTTTACTAATTTCATTATTTATTTTAGATCTACATCGTGATCAACAATATGATAACTAATATAAAGAATAAGTTATATTTCGTTCTTACATTTTTCCTGAAAGTACTCAAAACGCTAATTGCACGCCTCACAACATGAGGGAGTGCTCTACTCTCGATATGTGGCCATACCTCAGTTTCGACTCCTCAAAATTGACATCCCTAACATTAAAAAAATGATGTCTACCATCTTGGATTTAAAAATAAATTCCATTTTCGTTATCAGCTCCCCAAGAAACCTCAAAATTGATACCCATATCATATTATTAAAAAAATGTTAGCCATCTTGGATATGAAAATGGATGCCAGTTTCGTAATAAGCACCCCAAGAAACACCGAAATTGATACCCATAAGGTATCATTAAAAAAATGTCCGCCATCTTGGATATGAAAATGGATGCCAGTTTCGTAATAAGCACCCCAAGAAACCCCTAAAAATGATACCCATATCATATTATTAAAAAAATGTCCGCCATCTTGGATATGAAAATGGATGCCGGTTTCGTAATAAGCACTACAAGAACCTCGAAATTGATACTCATATCATATTATTAAAAAATGTCCGCCATCTTGGATATAAAAATGGATGATAACATTTAAAAATAATAAAAGCAAGCGCGCGCTAACCCGGGAAGTCGTGTCCCGAGCTACTAATACGATTGGCATAAGCAGATCGGGCTCGTCCTTCCCGCGTCTCACCCCACACACCCCGCACGATTGCCCCGTCTAGACGTTTTAGTCGGACGACTGTATGGATTTATAGACTGTGTTATTACTTAATTCTTTTTTACTATCAGTACCTATCTAACAAAAAAAAAAGAAATAAATTCACCTTTCATAACTTGCTTCTAAAATCCTTCGGTAATTTTAAAGAATGATATATCTGAAATCTTTTTTTGGGCATTTGGCATCAAACAAAGACTATTTCAAAAAGTATTTACAAAAAAAAAACTAATTACGTAAACACCGTTAAAAAAAAGTTTATCGACCAAATTGGCGATATTTTGAAAATGGGCCACGTTAGAAGTACCCTTAACCGACGAGCATGTATGCGTAGATATATGGATGTAAAGGAGGCGAAAGAGGTATGTAAGGATCGTGCCAAATGGAAGTCCGTAGTCTCTGCCTACCCCTCTGGGTGACAGGCGTGAGTGTTTATGTTTTTAAAAAAAAACTCAAAACAAACATTTCGTTAAAAAACTCAAAACAAACATTCAATCGCCTACAACGCGCTAGCCCCGACTGCGTATGTTACCCTGGGTGCCTAGCGATTGTAGGTAATTATTTCACGCAGGTAGCAAGAGTGACAGAGGGCTGGTAACAGTTCAGTATCTTCTTTCTTCAATATTAAAACACAACCTACATAAATACAGCCCACTAAGCTCTCATTCATTACACAATAGTTTCTTTAAGTTTATTAGTCAGACAGATATCACAATTTTTTAGTTTCTTCTTTCTTCACCACAGTAAATTATAATAAATAATTGGTCAAATACAGTCCACTTAGCTCTCCATCAACTACAATACATATCAATGATAATCGTTAATAGCAGTGTTCCATTTCAGGCTTACTTCACGTACTAATTTCTAATTTTATAGCTAGTTGTGGGGTAAATTTTTCCTCACACTTGTAACCCTAAATATAGTGACGTATATTCTTTTGTCCCTTTCTGCGACACGCTATGGCGGAGTCTATAGGATTCTCTGTCTACGGCCTTAGTGATGTCGAGTTTACAGCCTACATTTTCGTACCAGACTCGTAGTGTTCGAGTATGTGAGGACAGATCAAATTTTGTTTTCAGGTAATTGTAAGCTCTAGGGCTATAAAAGTGTACAGTAAGGGCAAATGTCTTTAGTTGCGTATCATACTCGTGTTTAGTTTTTTATTTTGGTTTTTCTTAATCACTGTTTCGATGCGATGCTGCAACAATCGTCTGAACTAGACGCCATTACAGCACTAATGTTATTTTGAAGTGAGGGAAGCCATTCTAGATTTTTTATCACTTGCGACAACTTTTACAATTTTTTATTAGCCCGTTTTTTGTACTCTTATATTTTTCAGTTAGTTCTGACAGGCCTGTTGGTATAGTGGTTAGTGACCCTGACTGCTATGCCTCAGGTCATGGGTTCGATTCCCACCCAGGACAAATGTTTGTGTGATGAGCACGATCATTTGTTCTGTGTCTGGGTGTAATTTATCTATAATATTTATGTATTTAGAAATATATAAGTATATTTATCAGTTGTCTAGTACCCATAACACAAGCTCTGCTTAGCTTGGGACTAGATGGCGTTGTGTGATGGTTGTGGAATATTATTATTATTTTTGTGTGAGGTATCTATATAGTTTTCTCATCTGGTTGGGATGTATAAATATATAATTATAAATAAAAATGAAAAGATAAATATACATAAATATCAATAAAATAAAATAAATACAAAAATACATAAATAAATAAAAGCCCAACCAGATGGAAGCCCTCGGCAGGGGAGACCAAACGGCCAAGGGTTAGGAGGAAAGGGAAAGAAACCGGCGGACGATGCGGGCAGTATCAAGGAGCACCGCCTTCTGCATTTGAGCCCGGAGCGGTCCGTCACGGAGTCCCAGTCGCCTCAGATGACCAGAGAGGCTAACTGGGATTAGCCCATTCGCAGAGACGACTACAGGAATAATTTCGGTCGGCAGACCACCCCACATGTCGGTCACCTCGTGAGCCAGGTCCAGATATTTTGATTGCTTATCTGTTTTGGCTCTCACGAGGTTCTCGTCATACGGGATGGTAATATCGACCAAAAATATCCTTGACTGTGCCCGGTCCATCAGCACAATATCAGGATTATTCGCAAGAATAGTCCTGTCTGTGATGATGGCCCGGTCCCAGTAAAGCCTGGCGCGGTCATTTTCGAGCACGGCTTCCGGCCATTGAAGCCAATTTCGATTCCAAGGCTTGAATTGCAAGCAGCTCTTATGGGCAGCAGGCTGGCTGCCTCGGTTAGTGAAGAGAGCAAGTACGAGATGTCCGAGAGAGTATTTTGGACAGACTCACGTACAGTGTTAGCGTGGATTAAGTCAGATCCTCGCGCTTTTAAACCATTCGTTGCTCATCGATTGGCTGAGATCGAAGATCACAGTAAACCATGTGAATGGCGATGTGTTCCAACGTCACAAAACGTGGCAGACGACGCCAAAGAAAGAAATTGTGTTTTAATAGTGAAATGTATAGAGAAAATGTAAATTAAACTGTTGTATTGGTTAAGATATTGTTAGAAGAGAAGGTCTGAATCGGGAGCGCCGACGCCGCGCCGGGCTATATAGGAGGGCGGCTGGCGTCACTCGCCCCTTTTTGCCGACGGTCATCACGGAGTGCGGAAGCTTTGCTCGAATACTAGCGTCATTATTTTGAATCTTGTTTAAAGCTTTTAAGTTAGTTAATGTTTGTTTGGCCAAAAGCCATTAAATTCTTTTTAAAAAGTCAATCTGTGTTTCTATTTGTAACATCAGAAGTGGGATCAGAAGGCCGAAAAGCCGCTGCACGCCTATATTTCTGGTTTTATAAAGGAAAACTTAGTTTCCTTTCAGTTGTTTATTTAATATTCGAGCACAGTTTTTGTCTGTGAGATGCCTAGCAACGACAAACGCAACAAACAAAAACGCCGTGGGCAAACTCCTTCGCCCAATCCGATGGAAGAGATCCTGAGGAGGCTACGCGTGCTGGAGGAGCAGCCCCGTGCGTCAGTGGAGACGCAAGCCATTGCAACGACCAGCTCGGGCCCTAGGCGCGCCCTCGAGCTGCCAAACACGACACCATCGGCATCGGCATCGGCATCGGTGTTCGAGATGCCTACACCGCCGCGTGCGCCTGTGCCCTCGCGAGTGGGGACGCCGCCGCTGACTCCGCACACTGGCAACGTGGGATCAACGCAGTCTGAAGAAGTGGTGACGAACGCCGTAGAGCGTCTTTTGACCGCTATCGGCAGTACTCAGGTCAGATCTAACCGATATTTTGTCTCTGATTTTGATCCGAATGTTCATGACTTCGACACGTGGTGTGATGAGGTAGAAAGAGCCCGTATTTCGAACCATTGGGACGACAGAGAATGCCTTGCTCGTGTCGGACATTGTTTTAAAGGAGAATCTCGCACCTGGCTTAGCCAATGGACAAGCAGTATTCGCACGTGGTCCAATTTCAAATCAGAACTAAAAGCGCTATGCCCACGTTCTGTCGATGTCGCGAACGTGCTTTATGATGTAATGCGGACAGGGTCAGATAAATACTCCACATATGCTGAGTATGCTCGTAAATCACTTTTAAGGTTACGCATAGTTAAAGGTCTCAGTAGCGAGCTGCTTACGGCTATTATCATTCGTGGAATTGCAGATCCACAAATTCGTGCTATGGCTGCTAACGCCAAATTATCACCTGACTCTATAGTGGAGTTTTTATCGAGCTTTGTTAAACCTTATAACAGCCATAATAGGAAAGTGTATTCTAATGGTCTCAATCGATTTGACCGACCCTCTAATAATAGTAACTCGAACCGCAAACCGTTAAAACGTCGATATGATCCCGAAGACTTAAAATCAATAAGGTGTTACGAATGTAATCAATTTGGTCATAGGAGTTTTAATTGTAACAAACGGTCGAATACACTCCCGAGTTATAGTAACGAAAAAACAATCGCGTTACCGACGATATCTCGTAGCGATCCGTTAAAGTGTGGGTTTTGCAAAAAGGTAGGTCATTCCGAGGTAACTTGTTTTGCTAAGGAACGCGCAAAGTCTCGGAATAATAATGGTGTCAATTTTTGTCGCGAAATCACGGATAGTTTTAAAAATCGCGACGTCACGACTGCGGTCATATCGGGAATACCATTAGACGTACTAATCGATAGTGGTTCATGTGTTTCCTTAATGTCAAAAAATGTTGTTAAGCATTTCCCGTGTCAAGTAAAGCCTACGAATCAGTTGCTACGCGGCTTGGGTGGTATGGAAATAAGATCGGAATCATTTGTAACATTACCTGTCGAGTTTAGCGATATAACGATAGAAATTGATTTTTATGTGGTGGGTGGGAATAATTTGAGTGTGCCAGTCATTATCGGTTCAGACGTACAACAGGAAAGGTATTACATATGTTAGGACCGTATAATTCATAGTGAGGCGACTGTAAACGATATTCTGCAAGTAAATTTGATTTCTTTGTCCGATCAAATTAATACTCGGTATCTGGAAATAATAGAGAACGATTACTAGAGATCCTCACCAAGTATTCCGATTTCTTTTTAAGTGATACCACGACCACAACGTTGAAAGATAGTGAGATGCATATCAAATTAACAACCGAAGTGTCCGTGTACTATAGACCCTACAAATTATCGCATGACGAAAAAATTAAAGGTACGCACTTTGGTGAAGGATTTCCTCGGTAAAGAAATTTTTCGCGAGTCAAATTCAGAATACGCTAGTTAGATCTTCTAATAAAAAAGAAGGATGGTTCTGATAATTGGTCGTGGATTATCGTGCATTGAATCGAATAACCCTCAACACCAGATATCCTCTCCCCTTGATCAACGACTATATAGATAGGTTAGGCTCGCTGGTTTAGCTCTCCGGATTACGTTTCCGGTTTCCATCAACTTAGCGTTGCAGAAGAATAGACTCATAAGACCGCATTCGTTACACCTACTGTTTAGCAAACGCGCCGATTTTTTTATCAAATGACTATCTCTAAATTGCTTAAAATTCTTCATTGATGCTGGAAAAGAATGGTCTACATCGATGACGTATCAATAATGACGGATGGGATTGACAAACACCTCGTTTTATTAGATTCAGTTATGAAAACGCTAACCAAAATAAGTTTTTCAATTAATTTAAAGAAATGTACCTTTCTTACCAACGGAATAGAATACCTAGGTAGGATTATAAGAGATGGTCAGGTTAGACCGAGCAATTATAACCCGAAACATGTGCTGCATTTTTGAAGGTACTAGTGGTACGATTGCTGTTATATTTGCTTTGTTATTTTACATACCTAATAACCCCTCATCTGTCAACAGGCCTCTGGAATATTGGTGTAAACAAAGGCGCATAATATTATGTCAAGTGCCTTGTGGAGCTCGATCACTTCCCCCGTATTTCTATATTTTTTGCTATATTTCTTATCCAAAAGTTAAAACTATGTTTGTGATAAGAATGTGAACCCAAACGGGACATAAATTATTACATAAACCACTTAATTTGAAGTATTCTCGACTCTGGTCTTAAACTCACCCAAAACTTACCTTATCGGGTCACTTAAGTGAGGCATGTTATGGTAGAGCTTGTGGGGTGAAAAAAAAATGTGTCGAGAGCTATGTTATTTTTATGAATTTATGTTAAATATGTTTTAAGTGGGTAAAGTAAAATGTTTGTCGAATAAAGGTTTGCTTTTGTGATTGTAACGACTTATGTGTATTGAAGTAGGAGGAGCTCGATTACATCAATTTCAAAATAGAATTGATAATGCGTTACGAAGGGAGCTGTCCTGATTCGTATGTAATTTGTTAGCTTATTTTATAATGACTCAAACGATGTGTATGCTTTGTTTATAGCTCTCATACGGGACTTTTGCAGAAATCGCAAATCTGATTACACGTACGGCGTACCGCGATCGCGCGAGTTCCTTTAGAGGTGCCGCGGCGAATGCGCTTGGTCATGTGTTGGTGCTGTGACAGTCGAGAAGATAATCTTTCCCTATTCTTGAGCTAGATTATGTACCAAACAAGCCCGTGTTTACTGATTTTGACTACGTTACGTGTTGTGTTCAGTGGAAGAGACCCGTGTAAATCCTGTGCGCATGGTATTGGGTTGACCCTGACACTGGTGGTTTCTGGGGTGAGTCGGTGGCGCAGCCGACAACAGACCTGTGTAAATCCAGCCATTATTAGGTATCTGGGGTGACCTGCTAGAGACTGATGTAAATCCTGTTTGCACACGCGAGTTTGTGCGGGGTATTCAGTTGCGTGGGAAGAGACCTGTGTAAAACCTATGTGACTTGAAACGCTTTTGTGTAGCGTTGATAACTGTTCATGTTGACTGTTCTGACTGACTGACTTGTTTGGCTAATTGGGTACATAATCTGACGCTTTATGAACTATATGAATTTAGATCAACTGTTAATACACGATATAAATAAATGTCTCTTAGATTGTGTGTATCTTCTCAGAGATTGACGATGGTGACGTCGAACAGCCGCGGGACGCGGTGAGTGTTGCTGAGCCATCCACGAGTTCCTGCTGAGGGCTTCGAGCACGCAGCCCCGTCAGGAGAGGCCGTGTTAGAAGAGAAGGTCTGAATCGGGAGCGCCGACGCCGCGCCGGGCTATATAGGAGGGCGGCTGGCGTCACTCGCCCCTTTTTGCCGACGGTCATCACGGAGTGCGGAAGCTTTGCTCGAATACTAGCGTCATTATTTTGAATCTTGTTTAAAGCTTTTAAGTTAGTTAATGTTTGTTTGGCCAAAAGCCATTAAATTCTTTTTAAAAAGTCAATCTGTGTTTCTATTTGTAACAATATGTATAATTTCAAGTGGAAAACATTGTTTTAACTTTCTATGTTAAATATTTAAGAAATTTCAACTTTGAACATGTGAGTAAAATAGGCATATTTTGTTAAATAAATAAAAGGTTTTTTGTGATATAAAAATGTAATGTATATCGTAGTATAGATAATTTTGTGTGCTATCTTTATAAGTAAATTGTGTCTTAATAATAAATGTATGTCTTATACAAATAAAGTTATTGAGAAAACCGTGAGAGAGTGATAGAACAAATTGATGTAATTGAGTTGCGCAAGCGCACGAATGGCGCGGCTCACTTTCGCGTATAGCTCTGGGGTAGCTCAGTAAACGAGTTTTCTTGCAATTCGTTTGGGAATCGTTCGGGAATCAGACCAGCAGTCAATAAGAAGAAGAAAGAAAAAGTGTAGGGAAGTGATAGGGAAAAGTAATTACTCTCTCACGGAACGGTTTGAAGATAATTGCTGTTTTATTCCCAAGGAATTTTTCCCTTACAATAATACAGTCCACATCGAAGAATTAAGGCGTTGGGACCGGGACGACTTCGCAAGACCCGTAATCCCCGCCTGAACCTATTTTCTGAAAAGGAAAAGGTTATCGCCCTTGTGTGTTACTCCGTTGCGGGGATCACATACGTTGTTCCCGAACCCAACGTAGGCGTTATACGAGGCCGGATCGAGAGAAGCCTCGATTCCCCCCTTCTGTTTCTTAGTTTAAAGTTTGCGCCCCTGGTTCCTTTTCAAGGGTCAATTCACCAGACTCTCCAAAACCTGTTACAACACAGGCTTCAAATATGACCGTGCTAAACCTAACATTCTAAACGAACTTCAAGTAGTTCAAAACTATTTTTGTCGTAGAACTACGAACGCGCTCTGGTTCATCTGAAACGCTGACTTTCACCGAGAATTAGAATTCCCCACAATCCAACAATTTCTAAAATCACTTTCTTAGAACTTCTTCAAAGTCTCAGAGTCTCAGTCAAATCATCTTATTCGTGAGGCAGCTTCCTATGCAGCCCCACTCCCTCTCGCTATCGAGTTCACAGACCGAGAAACTCTCTCTCGCCCCCCACCTCCCAGCAAGCTTTCGACCGACCTGGACTGCCTCTTGGCGGCTCAGGCCGAGTCTTCTGTCAAAGGTGGTGTTTAGTGGGTAGGCACTTAGGTTTTCATAGTGAGTCCCACATAACCACCCAGCCGGCTGCGTGGTATGCTAAGATCGGCATTCGCGGCAGACTAGCGCTCCAGAGGAAAAAAGATCCCTCAAGCTCCCTATTAGGCGTTAGATTAGGCAATAAAATAGAGAATAGATTATAATTAAAAACTGCCGCATTTTATAAATAAAAAATAAATTAATGTTAGTTCATCGTACTACCTTTTAATTAATACAGTCCTTAGCAATAATAAATAGCAATATGTTTACGGACGGCGAGTGAGCATCCGCCCTGCATCAGAACGAGGCCCCCGCGACCGCGAGTGCTTACACAAACTCAAGAACAACAAGCTACTTCTACTTCAAGAAGATACTTCAGGCTTCCTATTAGGTCACATTGGACGTCAGATTAGTGATAGCTTGTAAGACTGCCGCATTGTGTAAATAGTTTTGTAAATTTACTTTTGTTTTTTGTACAATCTTTAATTTAACTAAACCCCTTGCAGTTTAAAATAGCAATAAATTCTCTCAGTAAATAATTAGTGTTATATATATCACAACAACAGCACAGAATAAATAATTTTGTTGCACTCCTTTGATGTAGACTGCTTGCAGACGTATAATAGCCTACATAGTTATTATTAATCAGATAAATCACGCACGCAAGCTAAATAAAATTTTAGCGCTGCGCACGAGAGTACATATTACTTTGCATCTTTTCCCCTTCCTACGCCATGACGGACTTCGTGGATATTAAGGACTATCAAAAAAGAGTTAAAAAATACATTGCGAAGTGTTAATTAAGTTACTTAGGTGAAGTACCTATTCTAACTATGATCGACTGACCATATTTTCGCACCTATGTGATTTCTACGATGCTCAACGCATGCAACTAGCAAGGCCACAACAAATAAACCTCAGATACGATTGCTAACAGAAATGTTATCGTATTCTACTCAGTTAATAATCTTGTTAGAAAACAAAGTTTTAATTTCAGTGTTTTGCGTTATTATAACTAAAAATATTTTAATTACAAAAGACATAATATATAGGTATGTAAGTATGTAGATACTTGGATAGTGAAGTAAATTTCAACTAAGTTTTGTAATAAAGTACGTATTACTTGTGTAGATAAATTATTACTTATTTTTTTTTTGCTATAAGTACCTACCTAACAAAATAATGAAATAAATTCACCTTTCATAACTCCTTTCTAAAATCCTTCGGTAATTTTAAGGAATGATATATCTGAACCTTTTTTTGGGCATTTAGCATCCATCCACGTAAAAATTGTAGTAGGAACGACGTTTTTCCGCTACAATTTATCAAATAGGTAAAATAATATATATAACTGCGTATGTTACCCTGGGCACAGAATAAATAGTAGAACTACGTACAGAAGTTTCACTCTTTTGATGTTGAGTTGACAGCTTGCCGACGTTTAATAGCTTTAATTATTAAGTATTACTTTGCACCTTTTCTCATTCTCACATCACGGCTGTTTTTCCGAGGTTACTTAGGGCTGTCAAGAAAGAGTAAAAATACAGTATGTATAACATTAATAACACTGGTCGGCAAAAAAAAAAATAAAAATCCGGGAGCAAAAAGTTTACTATGTGATTTCTATTGGCTTGGATTTGTTGAGTCTAAATCTGTTTAAAGATTTCAACTATCACCTCTAGCTTTTCAGATATTTACATTTAAATAAAATATCGGTATTGATATATATATATATATATATATATATATATATATATATATATATATATATATATATATATATATATATATATATATATATATATATATTAAATATGTATATATTTTAGAACGAAAAAATTTACACTGATTGATGACTTTAACAACACAACTTAAAATGAAATATGAATTAAAAAATAAAAAAAAAACATAAAAATGATAACTATTTGGTAGATCGCTTTCTTTTATACATTTTAACTGCTGTTTCTCGATTTATTTCCCAGCAAAAATCAGCTAGCATTGCTGCGGTCCACTTGCCGCTGTATCTTTTTTCCATATGTGCAATGTCTTGGTGGAATCTTTCACCATGCTCATCAGACACGGCACCAAGATTTTCTGGGAAAAAATCTAAATGCGAATGCAAGAAGTGAATTTTTAAAGACATATTGCATCCAAGTTGATCATACGACGAAAGCAGTTCTTCTATCAGCTCTGTGTAATTTTCAGACTTTTTATTGCCAAGAAAATTGTGACATACATTTTCAAAAGCTACCCATGCTCTTCTTTCTTTATCTACCAACTTTGATATGAACAGTGGAACAGACTCAGAATACAACTAAATACATGTACATACCAACGTTCACAAATACCGCTGCCTGCAACTATAAGCAAACAATTCTAGTGTAAACAAAAAATGCTATTGCGTCGAAACTAGACGTGCTAGGTGAGTTCTAACTACATATTTGGATTTAACGTAACTAACGTAATAACTTCCATATATACATTTTTTTGCTCTTATTTTGATGCCGACCAGTGTAATTTATTTACTTTACAATTGTTTTACTTTAATGTAATGTTTTATAAATTTTTTCCATCTCTAAAATACCGGTTATTAAATTTAAGAGTAAGAAAATTTTTTAAATCTTATATATAATTTTAGTAATTAATAAAAAGGAAAAAATGGACATGTAGTATCGGAAGAGTCATCGATTTATTTTTGGTAAAAAATATGAAAAGATATTCATTCAGTATGCTAACTAGAAATAATAAAAAAGACGTGTGGCACTCGGGGACTGCCGCGGTTAAGCTATTGCATAGGATTTTGTATTAATTTATGCAATTTTAATTATTTATTTATTTTATTTATGCAGTATTTCTTTTTCTTTGATATTAATTCAAGTTACACTTTTTGAGCGTGGTGACCGATAAGAAAACGAATTTTTTTCCTTTATTAAATAAATAAATAATAAATGCACTTTGTTCATTCATATTCAAAACACTTTATACACAAATTTTACAAGTACAGCTATTCACTGTTGTACATAAATACCTATACACCTATATACTTTCTCATAAACAGCTGCTTATGTATTCGTCCGATTTCGGAGCAGCTCGTCTCGATTCGTGCAAGCTTCGTAGAGTCGTACAATACGTCTGGTTGCACGTACACAAACACCGTGTCGAAGACTGCCAAAAAGAAACGACGTTAGACACTGCACGGCCTTCAAGCCACACCTCCGTGCCCGTCGGAGTGGAGAGCGTGAGGTTTTTTCGTTACGGAATAAATTTCTGGATTCGGTCCCCGCGCTCAAGACCCGCGATAGAAGCTATGCAATAGCTTAAAAATAGTACCTATTATTAATTTTATTTATAAATATTGTTGTATTAATATTTTTATTGTTTTATATTTCGTTATTTTACGTGAGATTTTAAATATACCAGGCGGTCCCATAATGAACTGGCCTGATATAGTTCAACGCGACATGTCGCTACATGTTGTGTTGCATTAAATAGTACGTTTATCGTGCGCTTAATATAAGAAACATGCATCGACATAAAATGCTTAGTCTTAGTTTAACAGGCATTTGAATAACGAGAGTCGCGTATTTTTTCAAAATGTCGAAAACTGTGTATCGAAGTGTCATAAAGTTTCTGTTTAAAGAAGGTTTATCCCCTGCCCAAATAAAAGAACGATTGGATGGCGTGTATAAGTAGTCTGCCCCCTATAGCACAGTGAAAAATTAGGTGAAAGAGTTTCGCCTCGGGAGAGAAACCGTCGAAGACTTTGGCCACGACGGTCGACCTGTGGAAGTGCTCACTCCCGAAACGATTGCTCTTATCGAAGAGGAGGTTCTGAGTGACCGCCGTTTGAAGATTAGAGAAATTGCAGCAAAGCTTGGGCTCTCTAAGCGTACCGTTCATCGCGCGATCCATGAGCATCTTCACATTAAAAAAGTGAGTGCAAGATGGGTACCGAAACTTCTTTCAGCGGTACAGAGACAGGAAAGAGTGCGCTGCGCTTCGGAGTTTTGGATCTTTGTGGCGAAAATCCAAAGACTGTGATCGAGCGGCTAGTGACTGGTGATAAAACTATGATCTTGTATTATGATCCACAAAGCAAGCGCGAGTCAATGGAATGGCGTTATAAAGGTGAAAAGCCCCCTAGAAAGGCAAAGGTGCAACAATCGACTAAAAAACTGATGTGCACAATATTTTGGGATTTTCAAGGCATTTTGATGGTGGATTTTAAAGAACGTAATACAGTCGTAAACGGCGAATATTATGCTTCTTTAATATATAAATTACGAGAAAAGATAAAGGATAAACGAAGAGGCAAGCTGTCTAAAGGTGTCCTGTTGCTCCATGACAACGCCCCTGTTCATACCGCTGGTGTTTCGAAGGATGCAGTTCGTCAATGCGGGTTCACAGAAGTTCAACATCCACCTTACAGTCCAGACATGGCCCCGTCCGACTATTATTTATTTCCAAATTTAAACCGGGACTTAAAAGGAATAAAATTTTCGAGCGATGAAGAGTTGCAGGCGGCCGTCTTCAGTCATTTTGAGGATAAAAAATGTGATTATTTTTATAAAGGTTTAGAGATGTTGATTCACAGATGTCAGAAGTGTGTTAGTATTCATGGTGATTATATTGAAAAATAAAATTGGTTTCGTTTCATTTCCTTCATTGGTTCATAGTTAGACCAATTCATTATGGGACCGCCTACGTATGTTCCCCCCGCTCCATTTGTCAGCAAAGGTAAGAAAAAATTTAAAGCCCCGAGCTTGATTACATAATACTAAAACGCTTCCTTTCTTTTAAATTTTGTCGTCAAATTGAAAAGGATTACGTAAATTTACTATTTGCTTGCAATTTATAAGTCCTCGGGCTTATACCTATGTACGACAACAATTTAATACTTGCCTGCCTCTTCCATCCACACTTACCACATGGTACAAAAGTGTAGATGCAAACCCAGTGTTTACAACTAAATCATTAGAATGCATTAAATTAGTGACAAAGAACAAAAAAAAACTGAACTGTATTGTGCAGTTAGCATGGATGAGATGGCTATAAGGAGGCACGTCCAATGGGATGGTTATTATAATATTAAGGAATTTATGGAAGACAATAACCCCCAAGAAGGGTGATTCCTTCCTCAGAGACCAGGCTCAATTCACCAGACTCTCCAAAACCTGTTACGACACAGGCATCAAATACGACCATGCTAAACCTAACATTCTAGTCAGCGCCAACGTGATCCCGTCGGCGGGAATGAAAGAAGGGCTACCGGCCGGCGTACGACATTCGCGACAGTGCTTAAGAGAAGAACAACAAGCAAGAAGACCTCTAAGGCTCCCTATTAGGTCCCATTAGGCATTAGATTAGTGATAGTTTGTAAGACTGCCGCATTGTGTAAATAGTTTAATAAATTTACTTTAGTTTTTTGTACAATCTTTAATTTAACTTTAATCCTAGCAGTTTAAAATAGCAATAAATTCTCTCAGTAAATAATTAGTCATATAGATATCACAGTAACAACACAGAATAAATAATAGTACTACGTACAGAAGTTGCACTCCTTTGATGTCGACTGCTTGCCGACGTTAAATAGCCTACATTATTATTAATCAGATAAATCGCGCACGCAAGCTAAATAAAATTTTATCGCTGCGCGCGAGTGTCAATGTTACTTTGCATCTTTTCCCCTTCCTGCGCCATGGCGGACTTTTCGTGGTTACTAAGGGCTAACAATAAAGAGTAAAAAAATACATTGCAAAATGTTAATTAAGTTACTTAGGTGAAGTACCTATTCTAACTATGATCGACTGATCATATTTTCGTACCTATGTGATTTCTGCGATGCTCAACGCATGCAACTAGCAAGGCCACAGCAAATAAACCCGAAATACGATTCCTAAAAGAAATGTGATCGTATTCTACTCAGTTAAAAATCTTGTTAGAAAACAAAGTTTTAATTTCAGTGTTTAGCGTTATTATAACTTACTTATTTTTTATTACAATTTTATATTTTAATTACAAGACATAATATATAGGTATGTAAGTATGTAGATACTTTGATAGTGAAGTAAATTTCAACTACGTTACGTAATAAAGTGCATAGGTATTACTTGTGTAGATAAATTATTACCACAGTATAATAAAAACATACAGTAGGACGACGCCTTTGATCTCGTGGTAAATGCCGACAACGTCTAGACAGCGTATGGAAGTTAGGGTTGTCACAAATTAACAACTTTTACTAATTTCATTATTTATTTTAGATCTACATCGTGATCAACAATATGATAACTAATATAAAGAATAAGTTATATTTCGTTCTTACATTTTTCCTGAAAGTACTCAAAACGCTAATTGCACGCCTCACAACATGAGGGAGTGCTCTACTCTCGATATGTGGCCATACCTCAGTTTCGACTCCTCAAAATTGACATCCCTAACATTAAAAAAATGATGTCTACCATCTTGGATTTAAAAATAAATTCCATTTTCGTTATCAGCTCCCCAAGAAACCTCAAAATTGATACCCATATCATATTATTAAAAAAATGTTAGCCATCTTGGATATGAAAATGGATGCCAGTTTCGTAATAAGCACCCCAAGAAACACCGAAATTGATACCCATAAGGTATCATTAAAAAAATGTCCGCCATCTTGGATATGAAAATGGATGCCAGTTTCGTAATAAGCACCCCAAGAAACCCCTAAAAATGATACCCATATCATATTATTAAAAAAATGTCCGCCATCTTGGATATGAAAATGGATGCCGGTTTCGTAATAAGCACTACAAGAACCTCGAAATTGATACTCATATCATATTATTAAAAAATGTCCGCCATCTTGGATATAAAAATGGATGATAACATTTAAAAATAATAAAAGCAAGCGCGCGCTAACCCGGGAAGTCGTGTCCCGAGCTACTAATACGATTGGCATAAGCAGATCGGGCTCGTCCTTCCCGCGTCTCACCCCACACACCCCGCACGATTGCCCCGTCTAGACGTTTTAGTCGGACGACTGTATGGATTTATAGACTGTGTTATTACTTAATTCTTTTTTACTATCAGTACCTATCTAACAAAAAAAAAAGAAATAAATTCACCTTTCATAACTTGCTTCTAAAATCCTTCGGTAATTTTAAAGAATGATATATCTGAAATCTTTTTTTGGGCATTTGGCATCAAACAAAGACTATTTCAAAAAGTATTTACAAAAAAAAAACTAATTACGTAAACACCGTTAAAAAAAAGTTTATCGACCAAATTGGCGATATTTTGAAAATGGGCCACGTTAGAAGTACCCTTAACCGACGAGCATGTATGCGTAGATATATGGATGTAAAGGAGGCGAAAGAGGTATGTAAGGATCGTGCCAAATGGAAGTCCGTAGTCTCTGCCTACCCCTCTGGGTGACAGGCGTGAGTGTTTATGTTTTTAAAAAAAAACTCAAAACAAACATTTCGTTAAAAAACTCAAAACAAACATTCAATCGCCTACAACGCGCTAGCCCCGACTGCGTATGTTACCCTGGGTGCCTAGCGATTGTAGGTAATTATTTCACGCAGGTAGCAAGAGTGACAGAGGGCTGGTAACAGTTCAGTATCTTCTTTCTTCAATATTAAAACACAACCTACATAAATACAGCCCACTAAGCTCTCATTCATTACACAATAGTTTCTTTAAGTTTATTAGTCAGACAGATATCACAATTTTTTAGTTTCTTCTTTCTTCACCACAGTAAATTATAATAAATAATTGGTCAAATACAGTCCACTTAGCTCTCCATCAACTACAATACATATCAATGATAATCGTTAATAGCAGTGTTCCATTTCAGGCTTACTTCACGTACTAATTTCTAATTTTATAGCTAGTTGTGGGGTAAATTTTTCCTCACACTTGTAACCAATTTTTCCTCACACTTGTAACCCTAAATATAGTGACGTATATTCTTTTGTCCCTTTCTGCGACACGCTATGGCGGAGTCTATAGGATTCTCTGTCTACGGCCTTAGTGATGTCGAGTTTACAGCCTACATTTTCGTACCAGACTCGTAGTGTTCGAGTATGTGAGGACAGATCAAATTTTGTTTTCAGGTAATTGTAAGCTCTAGGGCTATAAAAGTGTACAGTAAGGGCAAATGTCTTTAGTTGCGTATCATACTCGTGTTTAGTTTTTTATTTTGGTTTTTCTTAATCACTGTTTCGATGCGATGCTGCAACAATCGTCTGAACTAGACGCCATTACAGCACTAATGTTATTTTGAAGTGAGGGAAGCCATTCTAGATTTTTTATCACTTGCGACAACTTTTACAATTTTTTATTAGCCCGTTTTTTGTACTCTTATATTTTTCAGTTAGTTCTGACAGGCCTGTTGGTATAGTGGTTAGTGACCCTGACTGCTATGCCTCAGGTCATGGGTTCGATTCCCACCCAGGACAAATGTTTGTGTGATGAGCACGATCATTTGTTCTGTGTCTGGGTGTAATTTATCTATAATATTTATGTATTTAGAAATATATAAGTATATTTATCAGTTGTCTAGTACCCATAACACAAGCTCTGCTTAGCTTGGGACTAGATGGCGTTGTGTGATGGTTGTGGAATATTATTATTATTTTTGTGTGAGGTATCTATATAGTTTTCTCATCTGGTTGGGATGTATAAATATATAATTATAAATAAAAATGAAAAGATAAATATACATAAATATCAATAAAATAAAATAAATACAAAAATACATAAATAAATAAAAGCCCAACCAGATGGAAGCCCTCGGCAGGGGAGACCAAACGGCCAAGGGTTAGGAGGAAAGGGAAAGAAACCGGCGGACGATGCGGGCAGTATCAAGGAGCACCGCCTTCTGCATTTGAGCCCGGAGCGGTCCGTCACGGAGTCCCAGTCGCCTCAGATGACCAGAGAGGCTAACTGGGATTAGCCCATTCGCAGAGACGACTACAGGAATAATTTCGGTCGGCAGACCACCCCACATGTCGGTCACCTCGTGAGCCAGGTCCAGATATTTTGATTGCTTATCTGTTTTGGCTCTCACGAGGTTCTCGTCATACGGGATGGTAATATCGACCAAAAATATCCTTGACTGTGCCCGGTCCATCAGCACAATATCAGGATTATTCGCAAGAATAGTCCTGTCTGTGATGATGGCCCGGTCCCAGTAAAGCCTGGCGCGGTCATTTTCGAGCACGGCTTCCGGCCATTGAAGCCAATTTCGATTCCAAGGCTTGAATTGCAAGCAGCTCTTATGGGCAGCAGGCTGGCTGCCTCGGTTAGTGAAGAGAGCAAGTACGAGATGTCCGAGAGAGTATTTTGGACAGACTCACGTACAGTGTTAGCGTGGATTAAGTCAGATCCTCGCGCTTTTAAACCATTCGTTGCTCATCGATTGGCTGAGATCGAAGATCACAGTAAACCATGTGAATGGCGATGTGTTCCAACGTCACAAAACGTGGCAGACGACGCCAAAGAAAGAAATTGTGTTTTAATAGTGAAATGTATAGAGAAAATGTAAATTAAACTGTTGTATTGGTTAAGATATTGTTAGAAGAGAAGGTCTGAATCGGGAGCGCCGACGCCGCGCCGGGCTATATAGGAGGGCGGCTGGCGTCACTCGCCCCTTTTTGCCGACGGTCATCACGGAGTGCGGAAGCTTTGCTCGAATACTAGCGTCATTATTTTGAATCTTGTTTAAAGCTTTTAAGTTAGTTAATGTTTGTTTGGCCAAAAGCCATTAAATTCTTTTTAAAAAGTCAATCTGTGTTTCTATTTGTAACATCAGAAGTGGGATCAGAAGGCCGAAAAGCCGCTGCACGCCTATATTTCTGGTTTTATAAAGGAAAACTTAGTTTCCTTTCAGTTGTTTATTTAATATTCGAGCACAGTTTTTGTCTGTGAGATGCCTAGCAACGACAAACGCAACAAACAAAAACGCCGTGGGCAAACTCCTTCGCCCAATCCGATGGAAGAGATCCTGAGGAGGCTACGCGTGCTGGAGGAGCAGCCCCGTGCGTCAGTGGAGACGCAAGCCATTGCAACGACCAGCTCGGGCCCTAGGCGCGCCCTCGAGCTGCCAAACACGACACCATCGGCATCGGCATCGGCATCGGTGTTCGAGATGCCTACACCGCCGCGTGCGCCTGTGCCCTCGCGAGTGGGGACGCCGCCGCTGACTCCGCACACTGGCAACGTGGGATCAACGCAGTCTGAAGAAGTGGTGACGAACGCCGTAGAGCGTCTTTTGACCGCTATCGGCAGTACTCAGGTCAGATCTAACCGATATTTTGTCTCTGATTTTGATCCGAATGTTCATGACTTCGACACGTGGTGTGATGAGGTAGAAAGAGCCCGTATTTCGAACCATTGGGACGACAGAGAATGCCTTGCTCGTGTCGGACATTGTTTTAAAGGAGAATCTCGCACCTGGCTTAGCCAATGGACAAGCAGTATTCGCACGTGGTCCAATTTCAAATCAGAACTAAAAGCGCTATGCCCACGTTCTGTCGATGTCGCGAACGTGCTTTATGATGTAATGCGGACAGGGTCAGATAAATACTCCACATATGCTGAGTATGCTCGTAAATCACTTTTAAGGTTACGCATAGTTAAAGGTCTCAGTAGCGAGCTGCTTACGGCTATTATCATTCGTGGAATTGCAGATCCACAAATTCGTGCTATGGCTGCTAACGCCAAATTATCACCTGACTCTATAGTGGAGTTTTTATCGAGCTTTGTTAAACCTTATAACAGCCATAATAGGAAAGTGTATTCTAATGGTCTCAATCGATTTGACCGACCCTCTAATAATAGTAACTCGAACCGCAAACCGTTAAAACGTCGATATGATCCCGAAGACTTAAAATCAATAAGGTGTTACGAATGTAATCAATTTGGTCATAGGAGTTTTAATTGTAACAAACGGTCGAATACACTCCCGAGTTATAGTAACGAAAAAACAATCGCGTTACCGACGATATCTCGTAGCGATCCGTTAAAGTGTGGGTTTTGCAAAAAGGTAGGTCATTCCGAGGTAACTTGTTTTGCTAAGGAACGCGCAAAGTCTCGGAATAATAATGGTGTCAATTTTTGTCGCGAAATCACGGATAGTTTTAAAAATCGCGACGTCACGACTGCGGTCATATCGGGAATACCATTAGACGTACTAATCGATAGTGGTTCATGTGTTTCCTTAATGTCAAAAAATGTTGTTAAGCATTTCCCGTGTCAAGTAAAGCCTACGAATCAGTTGCTACGCGGCTTGGGTGGTATGGAAATAAGATCGGAATCATTTGTAACATTACCTGTCGAGTTTAGCGATATAACGATAGAAATTGATTTTTATGTGGTGGGTGGGAATAATTTGAGTGTGCCAGTCATTATCGGTTCAGACGTACAACAGGAAAGGTATTACATATGTTAGGACCGTATAATTCATAGTGAGGCGACTGTAAACGATATTCTGCAAGTAAATTTGATTTCTTTGTCCGATCAAATTAATACTCGGTATCTGGAAATAATAGAGAACGATTACTAGAGATCCTCACCAAGTATTCCGATTTCTTTTTAAGTGATACCACGACCACAACGTTGAAAGATAGTGAGATGCATATCAAATTAACAACCGAAGTGTCCGTGTACTATAGACCCTACAAATTATCGCATGACGAAAAAATTAAAGGTACGCACTTTGGTGAAGGATTTCCTCGGTAAAGAAATTTTTCGCGAGTCAAATTCAGAATACGCTAGTTAGATCTTCTAATAAAAAAGAAGGATGGTTCTGATAATTGGTCGTGGATTATCGTGCATTGAATCGAATAACCCTCAACACCAGATATCCTCTCCCCTTGATCAACGACTATATAGATAGGTTAGGCTCGCTGGTTTAGCTCTCCGGATTACGTTTCCGGTTTCCATCAACTTAGCGTTGCAGAAGAATAGACTCATAAGACCGCATTCGTTACACCTACTGTTTAGCAAACGCGCCGATTTTTTTATCAAATGACTATCTCTAAATTGCTTAAAATTCTTCATTGATGCTGGAAAAGAATGGTCTACATCGATGACGTATCAATAATGACGGATGGGATTGACAAACACCTCGTTTTATTAGATTCAGTTATGAAAACGCTAACCAAAATAAGTTTTTCAATTAATTTAAAGAAATGTACCTTTCTTACCAACGGAATAGAATACCTAGGTAGGATTATAAGAGATGGTCAGGTTAGACCGAGCAATTATAACCCGAAACATGTGCTGCATTTTTGAAGGTACTAGTGGTACGATTGCTGTTATATTTGCTTTGTTATTTTACATACCTAATAACCCCTCATCTGTCAACAGGCCTCTGGAATATTGGTGTAAACAAAGGCGCATAATATTATGTCAAGTGCCTTGTGGAGCTCGATCACTTCCCCCGTATTTCTATATTTTTTGCTATATTTCTTATCCAAAAGTTAAAACTATGTTTGTGATAAGAATGTGAACCCAAACGGGACATAAATTATTACATAAACCACTTAATTTGAAGTATTCTCGACTCTGGTCTTAAACTCACCCAAAACTTACCTTATCGGGTCACTTAAGTGAGGCATGTTATGGTAGAGCTTGTGGGGTGAAAAAAAAATGTGTCGAGAGCTATGTTATTTTTATGAATTTATGTTAAATATGTTTTAAGTGGGTAAAGTAAAATGTTTGTCGAATAAAGGTTTGCTTTTGTGATTGTAACGACTTATGTGTATTGAAGTAGGAGGAGCTCGATTACATCAATTTCAAAATAGAATTGATAATGCGTTACGAAGGGAGCTGTCCTGATTCGTATGTAATTTGTTAGCTTATTTTATAATGACTCAAACGATGTGTATGCTTTGTTTATAGCTCTCATACGGGACTTTTGCAGAAATCGCAAATCTGATTACACGTACGGCGTACCGCGATCGCGCGAGTTCCTTTAGAGGTGCCGCGGCGAATGCGCTTGGTCATGTGTTGGTGCTGTGACAGTCGAGAAGATAATCTTTCCCTATTCTTGAGCTAGATTATGTACCAAACAAGCCCGTGTTTACTGATTTTGACTACGTTACGTGTTGTGTTCAGTGGAAGAGACCCGTGTAAATCCTGTGCGCATGGTATTGGGTTGACCCTGACACTGGTGGTTTCTGGGGTGAGTCGGTGGCGCAGCCGACAACAGACCTGTGTAAATCCAGCCATTATTAGGTATCTGGGGTGACCTGCTAGAGACTGATGTAAATCCTGTTTGCACACGCGAGTTTGTGCGGGGTATTCAGTTGCGTGGGAAGAGACCTGTGTAAAACCTATGTGACTTGAAACGCTTTTGTGTAGCGTTGATAACTGTTCATGTTGACTGTTCTGACTGACTGACTTGTTTGGCTAATTGGGTACATAATCTGACGCTTTATGAACTATATGAATTTAGATCAACTGTTAATACACGATATAAATAAATGTCTCTTAGATTGTGTGTATCTTCTCAGAGATTGACGATGGTGACGTCGAACAGCCGCGGGACGCGGTGAGTGTTGCTGAGCCATCCACGAGTTCCTGCTGAGGGCTTCGAGCACGCAGCCCCGTCAGGAGAGGCCGTGTTAGAAGAGAAGGTCTGAATCGGGAGCGCCGACGCCGCGCCGGGCTATATAGGAGGGCGGCTGGCGTCACTCGCCCCTTTTTGCCGACGGTCATCACGGAGTGCGGAAGCTTTGCTCGAATACTAGCGTCATTATTTTGAATCTTGTTTAAAGCTTTTAAGTTAGTTAATGTTTGTTTGGCCAAAAGCCATTAAATTCTTTTTAAAAAGTCAATCTGTGTTTCTATTTGTAACAATATGTATAATTTCAAGTGGAAAACATTGTTTTAACTTTCTATGTTAAATATTTAAGAAATTTCAACTTTGAACATGTGAGTAAAATAGGCATATTTTGTTAAATAAATAAAAGGTTTTTTGTGATATAAAAATGTAATGTATATCGTAGTATAGATAATTTTGTGTGCTATCTTTATAAGTAAATTGTGTCTTAATAATAAATGTATGTCTTATACAAATAAAGTTATTGAGAAAACCGTGAGAGAGTGATAGAACAAATTGATGTAATTGAGTTGCGCAAGCGCACGAATGGCGCGGCTCACTTTCGCGTATAGCTCTGGGGTAGCTCAGTAAACGAGTTTTCTTGCAATTCGTTTGGGAATCGTTCGGGAATCAGACCAGCAGTCAATAAGAAGAAGAAAGAAAAAGTGTAGGGAAGTGATAGGGAAAAGTAATTACTCTCTCACGGAACGGTTTGAAGATAATTGCTGTTTTATTCCCAAGGAATTTTTCCCTTACAATAATACAGTCCACATCGAAGAATTAAGGCGTTGGGACCGGGACGACTTCGCAAGACCCGTAATCCCCGCCTGAACCTATTTTCTGAAAAGGAAAAGGTTATCGCCCTTGTGTGTTACTCCGTTGCGGGGATCACATACGTTGTTCCCGAACCCAACGTAGGCGTTATACGAGGCCGGATCGAGAGAAGCCTCGATTCCCCCCTTCTGTTTCTTAGTTTAAAGTTTGCGCCCCTGGTTCCTTTTCAAGGGTCAATTCACCAGACTCTCCAAAACCTGTTACAACACAGGCTTCAAATATGACCGTGCTAAACCTAACATTCTAAACGAACTTCAAGTAGTTCAAAACTATTTTTGTCGTAGAACTACGAACGCGCTCTGGTTCATCTGAAACGCTGACTTTCACCGAGAATTAGAATTCCCCACAATCCAACAATTTCTAAAATCACTTTCTTAGAACTTCTTCAAAGTCTCAGAGTCTCAGTCAAATCATCTTATTCGTGAGGCAGCTTCCTATGCAGCCCCACTCCCTCTCGCTATCGAGTTCACAGACCGAGAAACTCTCTCTCGCCCCCCACCTCCCAGCAAGCTTTCGACCGACCTGGACTGCCTCTTGGCGGCTCAGGCCGAGTCTTCTGTCAAAGGTGGTGTTTAGTGGGTAGGCACTTAGGTTTTCATAGTGAGTCCCACATAACCACCCAGCCGGCTGCGTGGTATGCTAAGATCGGCATTCGCGGCAGACTAGCGCTCCAGAGGAAAAAAGATCCCTCAAGCTCCCTATTAGGCGTTAGATTAGGCAATAAAATAGAGAATAGATTATAATTAAAAACTGCCGCATTTTATAAATAAAAAATAAATTAATGTTAGTTCATCGTACTACCTTTTAATTAATACAGTCCTTAGCAATAATAAATAGCAATATGTTTACGGACGGCGAGTGAGCATCCGCCCTGCATCAGAACGAGGCCCCCGCGACCGCGAGTGCTTACACAAACTCAAGAACAACAAGCTACTTCTACTTCAAGAAGATACTTCAGGCTTCCTATTAGGTCACATTGGACGTCAGATTAGTGATAGCTTGTAAGACTGCCGCATTGTGTAAATAGTTTTGTAAATTTACTTTTGTTTTTTGTACAATCTTTAATTTAACTAAACCCCTTGCAGTTTAAAATAGCAATAAATTCTCTCAGTAAATAATTAGTGTTATATATATCACAACAACAGCACAGAATAAATAATTTTGTTGCACTCCTTTGATGTAGACTGCTTGCAGACGTATAATAGCCTACATAGTTATTATTAATCAGATAAATCACGCACGCAAGCTAAATAAAATTTTAGCGCTGCGCACGAGAGTACATATTACTTTGCATCTTTTCCCCTTCCTACGCCATGACGGACTTCGTGGATATTAAGGACTATCAAAAAAGAGTTAAAAAATACATTGCGAAGTGTTAATTAAGTTACTTAGGTGAAGTACCTATTCTAACTATGATCGACTGACCATATTTTCGCACCTATGTGATTTCTACGATGCTCAACGCATGCAACTAGCAAGGCCACAACAAATAAACCTCAGATACGATTGCTAACAGAAATGTTATCGTATTCTACTCAGTTAATAATCTTGTTAGAAAACAAAGTTTTAATTTCAGTGTTTTGCGTTATTATAACTAAAAATATTTTAATTACAAAAGACATAATATATAGGTATGTAAGTATGTAGATACTTGGATAGTGAAGTAAATTTCAACTAAGTTTTGTAATAAAGTACGTATTACTTGTGTAGATAAATTATTACTTATTTTTTTTTTGCTATAAGTACCTACCTAACAAAATAATGAAATAAATTCACCTTTCATAACTCCTTTCTAAAATCCTTCGGTAATTTTAAGGAATGATATATCTGAACCTTTTTTTGGGCATTTAGCATCCATCCACGTAAAAATTGTAGTAGGAACGACGTTTTTCCGCTACAATTTATCAAATAGGTAAAATAATATATATAACTGCGTATGTTACCCTGGGCACAGAATAAATAGTAGAACTACGTACAGAAGTTTCACTCTTTTGATGTTGAGTTGACAGCTTGCCGACGTTTAATAGCTTTAATTATTAAGTATTACTTTGCACCTTTTCTCATTCTCACATCACGGCTGTTTTTCCGAGGTTACTTAGGGCTGTCAAGAAAGAGTAAAAATACAGTATGTATAACATTAATAACACTGGTCGGCAAAAAAAAAAATAAAAATCCGGGAGCAAAAAGTTTACTATGTGATTTCTATTGGCTTGGATTTGTTGAGTCTAAATCTGTTTAAAGATTTCAACTATCACCTCTAGCTTTTCAGATATTTACATTTAAATAAAATATCGGTATTGATATATATATATATATATATATATATATATATATATATATATATATATATATATATATATATATATATATATATATATATATATATATATATATATATATATATATATATATATATATTAAATATGTATATATTTTAGAACGAAAAAATTTACACTGATTGATGACTTTAACAACACAACTTAAAATGAAATATGAATTAAAAAATAAAAAAAAAACATAAAAATGATAACTATTTGGTAGATCGCTTTCTTTTATACATTTTAACTGCTGTTTCTCGATTTATTTCCCAGCAAAAATCAGCTAGCATTGCTGCGGTCCACTTGCCGCTGTATCTTTTTTCCATATGTGCAATGTCTTGGTGGAATCTTTCACCATGCTCATCAGACACGGCACCAAGATTTTCTGGGAAAAAATCTAAATGCGAATGCAAGAAGTGAATTTTTAAAGACATATTGCATCCAAGTTGATCATACGACGAAAGCAGTTCTTCTATCAGCTCTGTGTAATTTTCAGACTTTTTATTGCCAAGAAAATTGTGACATACATTTTCAAAAGCTACCCATGCTCTTCTTTCTTTATCTACCAACTTTGATATGAACAGTGGAACAGACTCAGAATACAACTAAATACATGTACATACCAACGTTCACAAATACCGCTGCCTGCAACTATAAGCAAACAATTCTAGTGTAAACAAAAAATGCTATTGCGTCGAAACTAGACGTGCTAGGTGAGTTCTAACTACATATTTGGATTTAACGTAACTAACGTAATAACTTCCATATATACATTTTTTTGCTCTTATTTTGATGCCGACCAGTGTAATTTATTTACTTTACAATTGTTTTACTTTAATGTAATGTTTTATAAATTTTTTCCATCTCTAAAATACCGGTTATTAAATTTAAGAGTAAGAAAATTTTTTAAATCTTATATATAATTTTAGTAATTAATAAAAAGGAAAAAATGGACATGTAGTATCGGAAGAGTCATCGATTTATTTTTGGTAAAAAATATGAAAAGATATTCATTCAGTATGCTAACTAGAAATAATAAAAAAGACGTGTGGCACTCGGGGACTGCCGCGGTTAAGCTATTGCATAGGATTTTGTATTAATTTATGCAATTTTAATTATTTATTTATTTTATTTATGCAGTATTTCTTTTTCTTTGATATTAATTCAAGTTACACTTTTTGAGCGTGGTGACCGATAAGAAAACGAATTTTTTTCCTTTATTAAATAAATAAATAATAAATGCACTTTGTTCATTCATATTCAAAACACTTTATACACAAATTTTACAAGTACAGCTATTCACTGTTGTACATAAATACCTATACACCTATATACTTTCTCATAAACAGCTGCTTATGTATTCGTCCGATTTCGGAGCAGCTCGTCTCGGTGCAAGCTTCGTAGAGTCGTACAATACGTCTGGTTGCACGTACACAAACACCGTGTCGAAGACTGCCAAAAAGAAACGACGTTAGACACTGCACGGCCTTCAAGCCACACCTCCGTGCCCGTCGGAGTGGAGAGCGTGAGGTTTTTTCGTTACGGAATAAATTTCTGGATTCGGTCCCCGCGCTCAAGACCCGCGATAGAAGCTATGCAATAGCTTAAAAATAGTACCTATTATTAATTTTATTTATAAATATTGTTGTATTAATATTTTTATTGTTTTATATTTCGTTATTTTACGTGAGATTTTAAATATACCAGGCGGTCCCATAATGAACTGGCCTGATATAGTTCAACGCGACATGTCGCTACATGTTGTGTTGCATTAAATAGTACGTTTATCGTGCGCTTAATATAAGAAACATGCATCGACATAAAATGCTTAGTCTTAGTTTAACAGGCATTTGAATAACGAGAGTCGCGTATTTTTTCAAAATGTCGAAAACTGTGTATCGAAGTGTCATAAAGTTTCTGTTTAAAGAAGGTTTATCCCCTGCCCAAATAAAAGAACGATTGGATGGCGTGTATAAGTAGTCTGCCCCCTATAGCACAGTGAAAAATTAGGTGAAAGAGTTTCGCCTCGGGAGAGAAACCGTCGAAGACTTTGGCCACGACGGTCGACCTGTGGAAGTGCTCACTCCCGAAACGATTGCTCTTATCGAAGAGGAGGTTCTGAGTGACCGCCGTTTGAAGATTAGAGAAATTGCAGCAAAGCTTGGGCTCTCTAAGCGTACCGTTCATCGCGCGATCCATGAGCATCTTCACATTAAAAAAGTGAGTGCAAGATGGGTACCGAAACTTCTTTCAGCGGTACAGAGACAGGAAAGAGTGCGCTGCGCTTCGGAGTTTTGGATCTTTGTGGCGAAAATCCAAAGACTGTGATCGAGCGGCTAGTGACTGGTGATAAAACTATGATCTTGTATTATGATCCACAAAGCAAGCGCGAGTCAATGGAATGGCGTTATAAAGGTGAAAAGCCCCCTAGAAAGGCAAAGGTGCAACAATCGACTAAAAAACTGATGTGCACAATATTTTGGGATTTTCAAGGCATTTTGATGGTGGATTTTAAAGAACGTAATACAGTCGTAAACGGCGAATATTATGCTTCTTTAATATATAAATTACGAGAAAAGATAAAGGATAAACGAAGAGGCAAGCTGTCTAAAGGTGTCCTGTTGCTCCATGACAACGCCCCTGTTCATACCGCTGGTGTTTCGAAGGATGCAGTTCGTCAATGCGGGTTCACAGAAGTTCAACATCCACCTTACAGTCCAGACATGGCCCCGTCCGACTATTATTTATTTCCAAATTTAAACCGGGACTTAAAAGGAATAAAATTTTCGAGCGATGAAGAGTTGCAGGCGGCCGTCTTCAGTCATTTTGAGGATAAAAAATGTGATTATTTTTATAAAGGTTTAGAGATGTTGATTCACAGATGTCAGAAGTGTGTTAGTATTCATGGTGATTATATTGAAAAATAAAATTGGTTTCGTTTCATTTCCTTCATTGGTTCATAGTTAGACCAATTCATTATGGGACCGCCTACGTATGTTCCCCCCGCTCCATTTGTCAGCAAAGGTAAGAAAAAATTTAAAGCCCCGAGCTTGATTACATAATACTAAAACGCTTCCTTTCTTTTAAATTTTGTCGTCAAATTGAAAAGGATTACGTAAATTTACTATTTGCTTGCAATTTATAAGTCCTCGGGCTTATACCTATGTACGACAACAATTTAATACTTGCCTGCCTCTTCCATCCACACTTACCACATGGTACAAAAGTGTAGATGCAAACCCAGTGTTTACAACTAAATCATTAGAATGCATTAAATTAGTGACAAAGAACAAAAAAAAACTGAACTGTATTGTGCAGTTAGCATGGATGAGATGGCTATAAGGAGGCACGTCCAATGGGATGGTTATTATAATATTAAGGAATTTATGGAAGACAATAACCCCCAAGAAGGGTGATTCCTTCCTCAGAGACCAGGCTCAATTCACCAGACTCTCCAAAACCTGTTACGACACAGGCATCAAATACGACCATGCTAAACCTAACATTCTAGTCAGCGCCAACGTGATCCCGTCGGCGGGAATGAAAGAAGGGCTACCGGCCGGCGTACGACATTCGCGACAGTGCTTAAGAGAAGAACAACAAGCAAGAAGACCTCTAAGGCTCCCTATTAGGTCCCATTAGGCATTAGATTAGTGATAGTTTGTAAGACTGCCGCATTGTGTAAATAGTTTAATAAATTTACTTTAGTTTTTTGTACAATCTTTAATTTAACTTTAATCCTAGCAGTTTAAAATAGCAATAAATTCTCTCAGTAAATAATTAGTCATATAGATATCACAGTAACAACACAGAATAAATAATAGTACTACGTACAGAAGTTGCACTCCTTTGATGTCGACTGCTTGCCGACGTTAAATAGCCTACATTATTATTAATCAGATAAATCGCGCACGCAAGCTAAATAAAATTTTATCGCTGCGCGCGAGTGTCAATGTTACTTTGCATCTTTTCCCCTTCCTGCGCCATGGCGGACTTTTCGTGGTTACTAAGGGCTAACAATAAAGAGTAAAAAAATACATTGCAAAATGTTAATTAAGTTACTTAGGTGAAGTACCTATTCTAACTATGATCGACTGATCATATTTTCGTACCTATGTGATTTCTGCGATGCTCAACGCATGCAACTAGCAAGGCCACAGCAAATAAACCCGAAATACGATTCCTAAAAGAAATGTGATCGTATTCTACTCAGTTAAAAATCTTGTTAGAAAACAAAGTTTTAATTTCAGTGTTTAGCGTTATTATAACTTACTTATTTTTTATTACAATTTTATATTTTAATTACAAGACATAATATATAGGTATGTAAGTATGTAGATACTTTGATAGTGAAGTAAATTTCAACTACGTTACGTAATAAAGTGCATAGGTATTACTTGTGTAGATAAATTATTACCACAGTATAATAAAAACATACAGTAGGACGACGCCTTTGATCTCGTGGTAAATGCCGACAACGTCTAGACAGCGTATGGAAGTTAGGGTTGTCACAAATTAACAACTTTTACTAATTTCATTATTTATTTTAGATCTACATCGTGATCAACAATATGATAACTAATATAAAGAATAAGTTATATTTCGTTCTTACATTTTTCCTGAAAGTACTCAAAACGCTAATTGCACGCCTCACAACATGAGGGAGTGCTCTACTCTCGATATGTGGCCATACCTCAGTTTCGACTCCTCAAAATTGACATCCCTAACATTAAAAAAATGATGTCTACCATCTTGGATTTAAAAATAAATTCCATTTTCGTTATCAGCTCCCCAAGAAACCTCAAAATTGATACCCATATCATATTATTAAAAAAATGTTAGCCATCTTGGATATGAAAATGGATGCCAGTTTCGTAATAAGCACCCCAAGAAACACCGAAATTGATACCCATAAGGTATCATTAAAAAAATGTCCGCCATCTTGGATATGAAAATGGATGCCAGTTTCGTAATAAGCACCCCAAGAAACCCCTAAAAATGATACCCATATCATATTATTAAAAAAATGTCCGCCATCTTGGATATGAAAATGGATGCCGGTTTCGTAATAAGCACTACAAGAACCTCGAAATTGATACTCATATCATATTATTAAAAAATGTCCGCCATCTTGGATATAAAAATGGATGATAACATTTAAAAATAATAAAAGCAAGCGCGCGCTAACCCGGGAAGTCGTGTCCCGAGCTACTAATACGATTGGCATAAGCAGATCGGGCTCGTCCTTCCCGCGTCTCACCCCACACACCCCGCACGATTGCCCCGTCTAGACGTTTTAGTCGGACGACTGTATGGATTTATAGACTGTGTTATTACTTAATTCTTTTTTACTATCAGTACCTATCTAACAAAAAAAAAAGAAATAAATTCACCTTTCATAACTTGCTTCTAAAATCCTTCGGTAATTTTAAAGAATGATATATCTGAAATCTTTTTTTGGGCATTTGGCATCAAACAAAGACTATTTCAAAAAGTATTTACAAAAAAAAAACTAATTACGTAAACACCGTTAAAAAAAAGTTTATCGACCAAATTGGCGATATTTTGAAAATGGGCCACGTTAGAAGTACCCTTAACCGACGAGCATGTATGCGTAGATATATGGATGTAAAGGAGGCGAAAGAGGTATGTAAGGATCGTGCCAAATGGAAGTCCGTAGTCTCTGCCTACCCCTCTGGGTGACAGGCGTGAGTGTTTATGTTTTTAAAAAAAAACTCAAAACAAACATTTCGTTAAAAAACTCAAAACAAACATTCAATCGCCTACAACGCGCTAGCCCCGACTGCGTATGTTACCCTGGGTGCCTAGCGATTGTAGGTAATTATTTCACGCAGGTAGCAAGAGTGACAGAGGGCTGGTAACAGTTCAGTATCTTCTTTCTTCAATATTAAAACACAACCTACATAAATACAGCCCACTAAGCTCTCATTCATTACACAATAGTTTCTTTAAGTTTATTAGTCAGACAGATATCACAATTTTTTAGTTTCTTCTTTCTTCACCACAGTAAATTATAATAAATAATTGGTCAAATACAGTCCACTTAGCTCTCCATCAACTACAATACATATCAATGATAATCGTTAATAGCAGTGTTCCATTTCAGGCTTACTTCACGTACTAATTTCTAATTTTATAGCTAGTTGTGGGGTAAATTTTTCCTCACACTTGTAACCCTAAATATAGTGACGTATATTCTTTTGTCCCTTTCTGCGACACGCTATGGCGGAGTCTATAGGATTCTCTGTCTACGGCCTTAGTGATGTCGAGTTTACAGCCTACATTTTCGTACCAGACTCGTAGTGTTCGAGTATGTGAGGACAGATCAAATTTTGTTTTCAGGTAATTGTAAGCTCTAGGGCTATAAAAGTGTACAGTAAGGGCAAATGTCTTTAGTTGCGTATCATACTCGTGTTTAGTTTTTTATTTTGGTTTTTCTTAATCACTGTTTCGATGCGATGCTGCAACAATCGTCTGAACTAGACGCCATTACAGCACTAATGTTATTTTGAAGTGAGGGAAGCCATTCTAGATTTTTTATCACTTGCGACAACTTTTACAATTTTTTATTAGCCCGTTTTTTGTACTCTTATATTTTTCAGTTAGTTCTGACAGGCCTGTTGGTATAGTGGTTAGTGACCCTGACTGCTATGCCTCAGGTCATGGGTTCGATTCCCACCCAGGACAAATGTTTGTGTGATGAGCACGATCATTTGTTCTGTGTCTGGGTGTAATTTATCTATAATATTTATGTATTTAGAAATATATAAGTATATTTATCAGTTGTCTAGTACCCATAACACAAGCTCTGCTTAGCTTGGGACTAGATGGCGTTGTGTGATGGTTGTGGAATATTATTATTATTTTTGTGTGAGGTATCTATATAGTTTTCTCATCTGGTTGGGATGTATAAATATATAATTATAAATAAAAATGAAAAGATAAATATACATAAATATCAATAAAATAAAATAAATACAAAAATACATAAATAAATAAAAGCCCAACCAGATGGAAGCCCTCGGCAGGGGAGACCAAACGGCCAAGGGTTAGGAGGAAAGGGAAAGAAACCGGCGGACGATGCGGGCAGTATCAAGGAGCACCGCCTTCTGCATTTGAGCCCGGAGCGGTCCGTCACGGAGTCCCAGTCGCCTCAGATGACCAGAGAGGCTAACTGGGATTAGCCCATTCGCAGAGACGACTACAGGAATAATTTCGGTCGGCAGACCACCCCACATGTCGGTCACCTCGTGAGCCAGGTCCAGATATTTTGATTGCTTATCTGTTTTGGCTCTCACGAGGTTCTCGTCATACGGGATGGTAATATCGACCAAAAATATCCTTGACTGTGCCCGGTCCATCAGCACAATATCAGGATTATTCGCAAGAATAGTCCTGTCTGTGATGATGGCCCGGTCCCAGTAAAGCCTGGCGCGGTCATTTTCGAGCACGGCTTCCGGCCATTGAAGCCAATTTCGATTCCAAGGCTTGAATTGCAAGCAGCTCTTATGGGCAGCAGGCTGGCTGCCTCGGTTAGTGAAGAGAGCAAGTACGAGATGTCCGAGAGAGTATTTTGGACAGACTCACGTACAGTGTTAGCGTGGATTAAGTCAGATCCTCGCGCTTTTAAACCATTCGTTGCTCATCGATTGGCTGAGATCGAAGATCACAGTAAACCATGTGAATGGCGATGTGTTCCAACGTCACAAAACGTGGCAGACGACGCCAAAGAAAGAAATTGTGTTTTAATAGTGAAATGTATAGAGAAAATGTAAATTAAACTGTTGTATTGGTTAAGATATTGTTAGAAGAGAAGGTCTGAATCGGGAGCGCCGACGCCGCGCCGGGCTATATAGGAGGGCGGCTGGCGTCACTCGCCCCTTTTTGCCGACGGTCATCACGGAGTGCGGAAGCTTTGCTCGAATACTAGCGTCATTATTTTGAATCTTGTTTAAAGCTTTTAAGTTAGTTAATGTTTGTTTGGCCAAAAGCCATTAAATTCTTTTTAAAAAGTCAATCTGTGTTTCTATTTGTAACATCAGAAGTGGGATCAGAAGGCCGAAAAGCCGCTGCACGCCTATATTTCTGGTTTTATAAAGGAAAACTTAGTTTCCTTTCAGTTGTTTATTTAATATTCGAGCACAGTTTTTGTCTGTGAGATGCCTAGCAACGACAAACGCAACAAACAAAAACGCCGTGGGCAAACTCCTTCGCCCAATCCGATGGAAGAGATCCTGAGGAGGCTACGCGTGCTGGAGGAGCAGCCCCGTGCGTCAGTGGAGACGCAAGCCATTGCAACGACCAGCTCGGGCCCTAGGCGCGCCCTCGAGCTGCCAAACACGACACCATCGGCATCGGCATCGGCATCGGTGTTCGAGATGCCTACACCGCCGCGTGCGCCTGTGCCCTCGCGAGTGGGGACGCCGCCGCTGACTCCGCACACTGGCAACGTGGGATCAACGCAGTCTGAAGAAGTGGTGACGAACGCCGTAGAGCGTCTTTTGACCGCTATCGGCAGTACTCAGGTCAGATCTAACCGATATTTTGTCTCTGATTTTGATCCGAATGTTCATGACTTCGACACGTGGTGTGATGAGGTAGAAAGAGCCCGTATTTCGAACCATTGGGACGACAGAGAATGCCTTGCTCGTGTCGGACATTGTTTTAAAGGAGAATCTCGCACCTGGCTTAGCCAATGGACAAGCAGTATTCGCACGTGGTCCAATTTCAAATCAGAACTAAAAGCGCTATGCCCACGTTCTGTCGATGTCGCGAACGTGCTTTATGATGTAATGCGGACAGGGTCAGATAAATACTCCACATATGCTGAGTATGCTCGTAAATCACTTTTAAGGTTACGCATAGTTAAAGGTCTCAGTAGCGAGCTGCTTACGGCTATTATCATTCGTGGAATTGCAGATCCACAAATTCGTGCTATGGCTGCTAACGCCAAATTATCACCTGACTCTATAGTGGAGTTTTTATCGAGCTTTGTTAAACCTTATAACAGCCATAATAGGAAAGTGTATTCTAATGGTCTCAATCGATTTGACCGACCCTCTAATAATAGTAACTCGAACCGCAAACCGTTAAAACGTCGATATGATCCCGAAGACTTAAAATCAATAAGGTGTTACGAATGTAATCAATTTGGTCATAGGAGTTTTAATTGTAACAAACGGTCGAATACACTCCCGAGTTATAGTAACGAAAAAACAATCGCGTTACCGACGATATCTCGTAGCGATCCGTTAAAGTGTGGGTTTTGCAAAAAGGTAGGTCATTCCGAGGTAACTTGTTTTGCTAAGGAACGCGCAAAGTCTCGGAATAATAATGGTGTCAATTTTTGTCGCGAAATCACGGATAGTTTTAAAAATCGCGACGTCACGACTGCGGTCATATCGGGAATACCATTAGACGTACTAATCGATAGTGGTTCATGTGTTTCCTTAATGTCAAAAAATGTTGTTAAGCATTTCCCGTGTCAAGTAAAGCCTACGAATCAGTTGCTACGCGGCTTGGGTGGTATGGAAATAAGATCGGAATCATTTGTAACATTACCTGTCGAGTTTAGCGATATAACGATAGAAATTGATTTTTATGTGGTGGGTGGGAATAATTTGAGTGTGCCAGTCATTATCGGTTCAGACGTACAACAGGAAAGGTATTACATATGTTAGGACCGTATAATTCATAGTGAGGCGACTGTAAACGATATTCTGCAAGTAAATTTGATTTCTTTGTCCGATCAAATTAATACTCGGTATCTGGAAATAATAGAGAACGATTACTAGAGATCCTCACCAAGTATTCCGATTTCTTTTTAAGTGATACCACGACCACAACGTTGAAAGATAGTGAGATGCATATCAAATTAACAACCGAAGTGTCCGTGTACTATAGACCCTACAAATTATCGCATGACGAAAAAATTAAAGGTACGCACTTTGGTGAAGGATTTCCTCGGTAAAGAAATTTTTCGCGAGTCAAATTCAGAATACGCTAGTTAGATCTTCTAATAAAAAAGAAGGATGGTTCTGATAATTGGTCGTGGATTATCGTGCATTGAATCGAATAACCCTCAACACCAGATATCCTCTCCCCTTGATCAACGACTATATAGATAGGTTAGGCTCGCTGGTTTAGCTCTCCGGATTACGTTTCCGGTTTCCATCAACTTAGCGTTGCAGAAGAATAGACTCATAAGACCGCATTCGTTACACCTACTGTTTAGCAAACGCGCCGATTTTTTTATCAAATGACTATCTCTAAATTGCTTAAAATTCTTCATTGATGCTGGAAAAGAATGGTCTACATCGATGACGTATCAATAATGACGGATGGGATTGACAAACACCTCGTTTTATTAGATTCAGTTATGAAAACGCTAACCAAAATAAGTTTTTCAATTAATTTAAAGAAATGTACCTTTCTTACCAACGGAATAGAATACCTAGGTAGGATTATAAGAGATGGTCAGGTTAGACCGAGCAATTATAACCCGAAACATGTGCTGCATTTTTGAAGGTACTAGTGGTACGATTGCTGTTATATTTGCTTTGTTATTTTACATACCTAATAACCCCTCATCTGTCAACAGGCCTCTGGAATATTGGTGTAAACAAAGGCGCATAATATTATGTCAAGTGCCTTGTGGAGCTCGATCACTTCCCCCGTATTTCTATATTTTTTGCTATATTTCTTATCCAAAAGTTAAAACTATGTTTGTGATAAGAATGTGAACCCAAACGGGACATAAATTATTACATAAACCACTTAATTTGAAGTATTCTCGACTCTGGTCTTAAACTCACCCAAAACTTACCTTATCGGGTCACTTAAGTGAGGCATGTTATGGTAGAGCTTGTGGGGTGAAAAAAAAATGTGTCGAGAGCTATGTTATTTTTATGAATTTATGTTAAATATGTTTTAAGTGGGTAAAGTAAAATGTTTGTCGAATAAAGGTTTGCTTTTGTGATTGTAACGACTTATGTGTATTGAAGTAGGAGGAGCTCGATTACATCAATTTCAAAATAGAATTGATAATGCGTTACGAAGGGAGCTGTCCTGATTCGTATGTAATTTGTTAGCTTATTTTATAATGACTCAAACGATGTGTATGCTTTGTTTATAGCTCTCATACGGGACTTTTGCAGAAATCGCAAATCTGATTACACGTACGGCGTACCGCGATCGCGCGAGTTCCTTTAGAGGTGCCGCGGCGAATGCGCTTGGTCATGTGTTGGTGCTGTGACAGTCGAGGAGATAATCTTTCCCTATTCTTGAGCTAGATTATGTACCAAACAAGCCCGTGTTTACTGATTTTGACTACGTTACGTGTTGTGTTCAGTGGAAGAGACCCGTGTAAATCCTGTGCGCATGGTATTGGGTTGACCCTGACACTGGTGGTTTCTGGGGTGAGTCGGTGGCGCAGCCGACAACAGACCTGTGTAAATCCAGCCATTATTAGGTATCTGGGGTGACCTGCTAGAGACTGATGTAAATCCTGTTTGCACACGCGAGTTTGTGCGGGGTATTCAGTTGCGTGGGAAGAGACCTGTGTAAAACCTATGTGACTTGAAACGCTTTTGTGTAGCGTTGATAACTGTTCATGTTGACTGTTCTGACTGACTGACTTGTTTGGCTAATTGGGTACATAATCTGACGCTTTATGAACTATATGAATTTAGATCAACTGTTAATACACGATATAAATAAATGTCTCTTAGATTGTGTGTATCTTCTCAGAGATTGACGATGGTGACGTCGAACAGCCGCGGGACGCGGTGAGTGTTGCTGAGCCATCCACGAGTTCCTGCTGAGGGCTTCGAGCACGCAGCCCCGTCAGGAGAGGCCGTGTTAGAAGAGAAGGTCTGAATCGGGAGCGCCGACGCCGCGCCGGGCTATATAGGAGGGCGGCTGGCGTCACTCGCCCCTTTTTGCCGACGGTCATCACGGAGTGCGGAAGCTTTGCTCGAATACTAGCGTCATTATTTTGAATCTTGTTTAAAGCTTTTAAGTTAGTTAATGTTTGTTTGGCCAAAAGCCATTAAATTCTTTTTAAAAAGTCAATCTGTGTTTCTATTTGTAACAATATGTATAATTTCAAGTGGAAAACATTGTTTTAACTTTCTATGTTAAATATTTAAGAAATTTCAACTTTGAACATGTGAGTAAAATAGGCATATTTTGTTAAATAAATAAAAGGTTTTTTGTGATATAAAAATGTAATGTATATCGTAGTATAGATAATTTTGTGTGCTATCTTTATAAGTAAATTGTGTCTTAATAATAAATGTATGTCTTATACAAATAAAGTTATTGAGAAAACCGTGAGAGAGTGATAGAACAAATTGATGTAATTGAGTTGCGCAAGCGCACGAATGGCGCGGCTCACTTTCGCGTATAGCTCTGGGGTAGCTCAGTAAACGAGTTTTCTTGCAATTCGTTTGGGAATCGTTCGGGAATCAGACCAGCAGTCAATAAGAAGAAGAAAGAAAAAGTGTAGGGAAGTGATAGGGAAAAGTAATTACTCTCTCACGGAACGGTTTGAAGATAATTGCTGTTTTATTCCCAAGGAATTTTTCCCTTACAATAATACAGTCCACATCGAAGAATTAAGGCGTTGGGACCGGGACGACTTCGCAAGACCCGTAATCCCCGCCTGAACCTATTTTCTGAAAAGGAAAAGGTTATCGCCCTTGTGTGTTACTCCGTTGCGGGGATCACATACGTTGTTCCCGAACCCAACGTAGGCGTTATACGAGGCCGGATCGAGAGAAGCCTCGATTCCCCCCTTCTGTTTCTTAGTTTAAAGTTTGCGCCCCTGGTTCCTTTTCAAGGGTCAATTCACCAGACTCTCCAAAACCTGTTACAACACAGGCTTCAAATATGACCGTGCTAAACCTAACATTCTAAACGAACTTCAAGTAGTTCAAAACTATTTTTGTCGTAGAACTACGAACGCGCTCTGGTTCATCTGAAACGCTGACTTTCACCGAGAATTAGAATTCCCCACAATCCAACAATTTCTAAAATCACTTTCTTAGAACTTCTTCAAAGTCTCAGAGTCTCAGTCAAATCATCTTATTCGTGAGGCAGCTTCCTATGCAGCCCCACTCCCTCTCGCTATCGAGTTCACAGACCGAGAAACTCTCTCTCGCCCCCCACCTCCCAGCAAGCTTTCGACCGACCTGGACTGCCTCTTGGCGGCTCAGGCCGAGTCTTCTGTCAAAGGTGGTGTTTAGTGGGTAGGCACTTAGGTTTTCATAGTGAGTCCCACATAACCACCCAGCCGGCTGCGTGGTATGCTAAGATCGGCATTCGCGGCAGACTAGCGCTCCAGAGGAAAAAAGATCCCTCAAGCTCCCTATTAGGCGTTAGATTAGGCAATAAAATAGAGAATAGATTATAATTAAAAACTGCCGCATTTTATAAATAAAAAATAAATTAATGTTAGTTCATCGTACTACCTTTTAATTAATACAGTCCTTAGCAATAATAAATAGCAATATGTTTACGGACGGCGAGTGAGCATCCGCCCTGCATCAGAACGAGGCCCCCGCGACCGCGAGTGCTTACACAAACTCAAGAACAACAAGCTACTTCTACTTCAAGAAGATACTTCAGGCTTCCTATTAGGTCACATTGGACGTCAGATTAGTGATAGCTTGTAAGACTGCCGCATTGTGTAAATAGTTTTGTAAATTTACTTTTGTTTTTTGTACAATCTTTAATTTAACTAAACCCCTTGCAGTTTAAAATAGCAATAAATTCTCTCAGTAAATAATTAGTGTTATATATATCACAACAACAGCACAGAATAAATAATTTTGTTGCACTCCTTTGATGTAGACTGCTTGCAGACGTATAATAGCCTACATAGTTATTATTAATCAGATAAATCACGCACGCAAGCTAAATAAAATTTTAGCGCTGCGCACGAGAGTACATATTACTTTGCATCTTTTCCCCTTCCTACGCCATGACGGACTTCGTGGATATTAAGGACTATCAAAAAAGAGTTAAAAAATACATTGCGAAGTGTTAATTAAGTTACTTAGGTGAAGTACCTATTCTAACTATGATCGACTGACCATATTTTCGCACCTATGTGATTTCTACGATGCTCAACGCATGCAACTAGCAAGGCCACAACAAATAAACCTCAGATACGATTGCTAACAGAAATGTTATCGTATTCTACTCAGTTAATAATCTTGTTAGAAAACAAAGTTTTAATTTCAGTGTTTTGCGTTATTATAACTAAAAATATTTTAATTACAAAAGACATAATATATAGGTATGTAAGTATGTAGATACTTGGATAGTGAAGTAAATTTCAACTAAGTTTTGTAATAAAGTACGTATTACTTGTGTAGATAAATTATTACTTATTTTTTTTTTTGCTATAAGTACCTACCTAACAAAATAATGAAATAAATTCACCTTTCATAACTCCTTTCTAAAATCCTTCGGTAATTTTAAGGAATGATATATCTGAACCTTTTTTTGGGCATTTAGCATCCATCCACGTAAAAATTGTAGTAGGAACGACGTTTTTCCGCTACAATTTATCAAATAGGTAAAATAATATATATAACTGCGTATGTTACCCTGGGCACAGAATAAATAGTAGAACTACGTACAGAAGTTTCACTCTTTTGATGTTGAGTTGACAGCTTGCCGACGTTTAATAGCTTTAATTATTAAGTATTACTTTGCACCTTTTCTCATTCTCACATCACGGCTGTTTTTCCGAGGTTACTTAGGGCTGTCAAGAAAGAGTAAAAATACAGTATGTATAACATTAATAACACTGGTCGGCAAAAAAAAAAATAAAAATCCGGGAGCAAAAAGTTTACTATGTGATTTCTATTGGCTTGGATTTGTTGAGTCTAAATCTGTTTAAAGATTTCAACTATCACCTCTAGCTTTTCAGATATTTACATTTAAATAAAATATCGGTATTGATATATATATATATATATATATATATATATATATATATATATATATATATATATATATATATATATATATATATATATATATATATATATATATATATATATATATATATATTAAATATGTATATATTTTAGAACGAAAAAATTTACACTGATTGATGACTTTAACAACACAAATTAAAATGAAATATGAATTAAAAAATAAAAAAAAAACATAAAAATGATAACTATTTGGTAGATCGCTTTCTTTTATACATTTTAACTGCTGTTTCTCGATTTATTTCCCAGCAAAAATCAGCTAGCATTGCTGCGGTCCACTTGCCGCTGTATCTTTTTTCCATATGTGCAATGTCTTGGTGGAATCTTTCACCATGCTCATCAGACACGGCACCAAGATTTTCTGGGAAAAAATCTAAATGCGAATGCAAGAAGTGAATTTTTAAAGACATATTGCATCCAAGTTGATCATACGACGAAAGCAGTTCTTCTATCAGCTCTGTGTAATTTTCAGACTTTTTATTGCCAAGAAAATTGTGACATACATTTTCAAAAGCTACCCATGCTCTTCTTTCTTTATCTACCAACTTTGATTTGAACAGTGGAACAGACTCAGAATACAACTAAATACATGTACATACCAACGTTCACAAATACCGCTGCCTGCAACTATAAGCAAACAATTCTAGTGTAAACAAAAAATGCTATTGCGTCGAAACTAGACGTGCTAGGTGAGTTCTAACTACATATTTGGATTTAACGTAACTAACGTAATAACTTCCATATATACATTTTTTTGCTCTTATTTTGATGCCGACCAGTGTAATTTATTTACTTTACAATTGTTTTACTTTAATGTAATGTTTTATAAATTTTTTCCATCTCTAAAATACCGGTTATTAAATTTAAGAGTAAGAAAAATTTTTAAATCTTATATATAATTTTAGTAATTAATAAAAAGGAAAAAATGGACATGTAGTATCGGAAGAGTCATCGATTTATTTTTGGTAAAAAATATGAAAAGATATTCATTCAGTATGCTAACTAGAAATAATAAAAAAGACGTGTGGCACTCGGGGACTGCCGCGGTTAAGCTATTGCATAGGATTTTGTATTAATTTATGCAATTTTAATTATTTATTTATTTTATTTATGCAGTATTTCTTTTTCTTTGATATTAATTCAAGTTACACTTTTTGAGCGTGGTGACCGATAAGAAAACAATTTTTTTTCTTTTATTAAATAAATAAATAATAAATGCACTTTGTTCATTCATATTCAAAACACTTTATACACAAATTTTACAAGTACAGCTATTCACTGTTGTACATAAATACCTATACACCTATATACTTTCTCATAAACAGCTGCTTATGTATTCGTCCGATTTCGGAGCAGCTCGTCTCGATTCGTGCAAGCTTCGTAGAGTCGTACAATACGTCTGGTTGCACGTACACAAACACCGTGTCGAAGACTGCCAAAAAGAAACGACGTTAGACACTGCACGGCCTTCAAGCCACACCTCCGTGCCCGTCGGAGTGGAGAGCGTGAGGTTTTTTCGTTACGGAATAAATTTCTGGATTCGGTCCCCGCGCTCAAGACCCGCGATAGAAGCTATGCAATAGCTTAAAAATAGTACCTATTATTAATTTTATTTATAAATATTGTTGTATTAATATTTTTATTGTTTTATATTTCGTTATTTTACGTGAGATTTTAAATATACCAGGCGGTCCCATAATGAACTGGCCTGATATAGTTCAACGCGACATGTCGCTACATGTTGTGTTGCATTAAATAGTACGTTTATCGTGCGCTTAATATAAGAAACATGCATCGACATAAAATGCTTAGTCTTAGTTTAACAGGCATTTGAATAACGAGAGTCGCGTATTTTTTCAAAATGTCGAAAACTGTGTATCGAAGTGTCATAAAGTTTCTGTTTAAAGAAGGTTTATCCCCTGCCCAAATAAAAGAACGATTGGATGGCGTGTATAAGTAGTCTGCCCCCTATAGCACAGTGAAAAATTAGGTGAAAGAGTTTCGCCTCGGGAGAGAAACCGTCGAAGACTTTGGCCACGACGGTCGACCTGTGGAAGTGCTCACTCCCGAAACGATTGCTCTTATCGAAGAGGAGGTTCTGAGTGACCGCCGTTTGAAGATTAGAGAAATTGCAGCAAAGCTTGGGCTCTCTAAGCGTACCGTTCATCGCGCGATCCATGAGCATCTTCACATTAAAAAAGTGAGTGCAAGATGGGTACCGAAACTTCTTTCAGCGGTACAGAGACAGGAAAGAGTGCGCTGCGCTTCGGAGTTTTGGATCTTTGTGGCGAAAATCCAAAGACTGTGATCGAGCGGCTAGTGACTGGTGATAAAACTATGATCTTGTATTATGATCCACAAAGCAAGCGCGAGTCAATGGAATGGCGTTATAAAGGTGAAAAGCCCCCTAGAAAGGCAAAGGTGCAACAATCGACTAAAAAACTGATGTGCACAATATTTTGGGATTTTCAAGGCATTTTGATGGTGGATTTTAAAGAACGTAATACAGTCGTAAACGGCGAATATTATGCTTCTTTAATATATAAATTACGAGAAAAGATAAAGGATAAACGAAGAGGCAAGCTGTCTAAAGGTGTCCTGTTGCTCCATGACAACGCCCCTGTTCATACCGCTGGTGTTTCGAAGGATGCAGTTCGTCAATGCGGGTTCACAGAAGTTCAACATCCACCTTACAGTCCAGACATGGCCCCGTCCGACTATTATTTATTTCCAAATTTAAACCGGGACTTAAAAGGAATAAAATTTTCGAGCGATGAAGAGTTGCAGGCGGCCGTCTTCAGTCATTTTGAGGATAAAAAATGTGATTATTTTTATAAAGGTTTAGAGATGTTGATTAACAGATGTCAGAAGTGTGTTAGTATTCATGGTGATTATATTGAAAAATAAAATTGGTTTCGTTTCATTTCCTTCATTGGTTCATAGTTAGACCAATTCATTATGGGACCGCCTACGTATGTTCCCCCCGCTCCATTTGTCAGCAAAGGTAAGAAAAAATTTAAAGCCCCGAGCTTGATTACATAATACTAAAACGCTTCCTTTCTTTTAAATTTTGTCGTCAAATTGAAAAGGATTACGTAAATTTACTATTTGCTTGCAATTTATAAGTCCTCGGGCTTATACCTATGTACGACAACAATTTAATACTTGCCTGCCTCTTCCATCCACACTTACCACATGGTACAAAAGTGTAGATGCAAACCCAGTGTTTACAACTAAATCATTAGAATGCATTAAATTAGTGACAAAGAACAAAAAAAACTGAACTGTATTGTGCAGTTAGCATGGATGAGATGGCTATAAGGAGGCACGTCCAATGGGATGGTTATTATAATATTAAGGAATTTATGGAAGACAATAACCCCCAAGAAGGGTGATTCCTTCCTCAGAGACCAGGCTCAACTCACCAGACTCTCCAAAACCTGTTACGACACAGGCATCAAATACGACCATGCTAAACCTAACATTCTAGTCAGCGCCAACGTGATCCCGTCGGCGGGAATGAAAGAAGGGCTACCGGCCGGCGTACGACATTCGCGACAGTGCTTAAGAGAAGAACAACAAGCAAGAAGACCTCTAAGGCTCCCTATTAGGTCCTATTAGGCATTAGATTAGTGATAGTTTGTAAGACTGCCGCATTGTGTAAATAGTTTAATAAATTTACTTTAGTTTTTTGTACAATCTTTAATTTAACTTTAATCCTAGCAGTTTAAAATAGCAATAAATTCTCTCAGTAAATAATTAGTCATATAGATATCACAGTAACAACACAGAATAAATAATAGTACTACGTACAGAAGTTGCACTCCTTTGATGTCGACTGCTTGCCGACGTTAAATAGCCTACATTATTATTAATCAGATAAATCGCGCACGCAAGCTAAATAAAATTTTATCGCTGCGCGCGAGTGTCAATGTTACTTTGCATCTTTTCCCCTTCCTGCGCCATGGCGGACTTTTCGTGGTTACTAAGGGCTAACAATAAAGAGTAAAAAAATACATTGCAAAATGTTAATTAAGTTACTTAGGTGAAGTACCTATTCTAACTATGATCGACTGATCATATTTTCGTACCTATGTGATTTCTGCGATGCTCAACGCATGCAACTAGCAAGACCACAGCAAATAAACCCGAAATACGATTCCTAAAAGAAATGTGATCGTATTCTACTCAGTTAAAAATCTTGTTAGAAAACAAAGTTTTAATTTCAGTGTTTAGCGTTATTATAACTTACTTATTTTTTATTACAATTTTATATTTTAATTACAAGACATAATATATAGGTATGTAAGTATGTAGATACTTTGATAGTGAAGTAAATTTCAACTACGTTACGTAATAAAGTGCATAGGTATTACTTGTGTAGATAAATTATTACCACAGTATAATAAAAACATACAGTAGGACGACGCCTTTGATCTCGTGGTAAATGCCGACAACGTCTAGACGGCGTATGGAAGTTAGGGTTGTCACAAATTAACAACTTTTACTAATTTCATTATTTATTTTAGATCTACATCGTGATCAACAATATGATAACTAATATAAAGAATAAGTTATATTTCGTTCTTACATTTTTCCTGAAAGTACTCAAAACGCTAATTGCACGCCTCACAACATGAGGGAGTGCTCTACTCTCGATATGTGGCCATACCTCAGTTTCGACTCCTCAAAATTGACATCCCTAACATTAAAAAAATGATGTCTACCATCTTGGATTTAAAAATAAATTCCATTTTCGTTATCAGCTCCCCAAGAAACCTCAAAATTGATACCCATATCATATTATTAAAAAAATGTTAGCCATCTTGGATATGAAAATGGATGCCAGTTTCGTAATAAGCACCCCAAGAAACACCGAAATTGATACCCATAAGGTATCATTAAAAAAATGTCCGCCATCTTGGATATGAAAATGGATGCCAGTTTCGTAATAAGCACCCCAAGAAACCCCTAAAAATGATACCCATATCATATTATTAAAAAAATGTCCGCCATCTTGGATATGAAAATGGATGCCGGTTTCGTAATAAGCACTACAAGAACCTCGAAATTGATACTCATATCATATTATTAAAAAATGTCCGCCATCTTGGATATAAATATGGATGATAACATTTAAAAATAATAAAAGCAAGCGCGCGCTAACCCTGGAAGTCGTGTCCCGAGCTACTAATACGATTGGCATAAGCAGATCGGGCTCGTCCTTCCCGCGTCTCACCCCACACACCCCGCACGATTGCCCCGTCTAGACGTCTTAGTCGGACGACTGTATGGATTTATAGACTGTGTTATTACTTAATTCTTTTTTACTATCAGTACCTATCTAACAAAAAAAAAGAAATAAATTCACCTTTCATAACTTGCTTCTAAAATCCTTCGGTAATTTTAAAGAATGATATATCTGAAATCTTTTTTTGGGCATTTGGCATCCATCCATGCAACAATTATAGTAGGAGCGTCGTTTTTCAATTAAAAATTATCAAATAGGTAAAATAATATAAATAACACTAAACAAAGACTATTTCAAAAAGTATTTACAAAAAAAAAACTAATTACGTAAACACCGTTAAAAAAAAGTTTATCGACCAAATTGGCGATATTTTGAAAATGGGCCACGTTAGAAGTACCCTTAACCGACGAGCATGTATGCGTAGATATATGGATGTAAAGGAGGCGAAAGAGGTATGTAAGGATCGTGCCAAATGGAAGTCCGTAGTCTCTGCCTACCCCTCTGGGTGACAGGCGTGAGTGTTTATGTTTTTAAAAAAAAACTCAAAACAAACATTTCGTTAAAAAACTCAAAACAAACATTCAATCGCCTACAACGCGCTAGCCCCGACTGCGTATGTTACCCTGGGTGCCTAGCGATTGTAGGTAATTATTTCACGCAGGTAGCAAGAGTGACAGAGGGCTGGTAACAGTTCAGTATCTTCTTTCTTCAATATTAAAACACAACCTACATAAATACAGCCCACTAAGCTCTCATTCATTACACAATAGTTTCTTTAAGTTTATTAGTCAGACAGATATCACAATTTTTTAGTTTCTTCTTTCTTCACCACAGTAAATTATAATAAATAATTGGTCAAATACAGTCCACTTAGCTCTCCATCAACTACAATAAATATCAATGATAATCGTTAATAGCAGTGTTCCATTTCAGGCTTACTTCACGTACTAATTTCTAATTTTATAGCTAGTTGTGGGGTAAATTTTTCCTCACACTTGTAACCCTAAATATAGTGACGTATATTCTTTTGTCCCTTTCTGCGACACGCTATGGCGGAGTCTATAGGATTCTCTGTCTACGGCCTTAGTGATGTCGAGTTTACAGCCTACATTTTCGTACCAGACTCGTAGTGTTCGAGTATGTGAGGACAGATCAAATTTTGTTTTCAGGTAATTGTAAGCTCTAGGGCTATAAAAGTGTACAGTAAGGGCAAATGTCTTTAGTTGCGTATCATACTCGTGTTTAGTTTTTTATTTTGGTTTTTCTTAATCACTGTTTCGATGCGATGCTGCAACAATCGTCTGAACTAGACGCCATTACAGCACTAATGTTATTTTGAAGTGAGGGAAGCCATTCTAGATTTTTTATCACTTGCGACAACTTTTACAATTTTTTATTAGCCCGTTTTTTGTACTCTTATATTTTTCAGTTAGTTCTGACAGGCCTGTTGGTATAGTGGTTAGTGACCCTGACTGCTATGCCTCAGGTCATGGGTTCGATTCCCACCCAGGACAAATGTTTGTGTGATGAGCACGATCATTTGTTCTGTGTCTGGGTGTAATTTATCTATAATATTTATGTATTTAGAAATATATAAGTATATTTATCAGTTGTCTAGTACCCATAACACAAGCTCTGCTTAGCTTGGGACTAGATGGCGTTGTGTGATGGTTGTGGAATATTATTATTATTTTTGTGTGAGGTATCTATATAGTTTTCTCATCTGGTTGGGATGTATAAATATATAATTATAAATAAAAATGAAAAGATAAATATACATAAATATCAATAAAATAAAATAAATACAAAAATACATAAATAAATAAAAGCCCAACCAGATGGAAGCCCTCGGCAGGGGAGACCAAACGGCCAAGGGTTAGGAGGAAAGGGAAAGAAACCGGCGGACGATGCGGGCAGTATCAAGGAGCACCGCCTTCTGCATTTGAGCCCGGAGCGGTCCGTCACGGAGTCCCAGTCGCCTCAGATGACCAGAGAGGCTAACTGGGATTAGCCCATTCGCAGAGACGACTACAGGAATAATTTCGGTCGGCAGACCACCCCACATGTCGGTCACCTCGTGAGCCAGGTCCAGATATTTTGATTGCTTATCTGTTTTGGCTCTCACGAGGTTCTCGTCATACGGGATGGTAATATCGACCAAAAATATCCTTGACTGTGCCCGGTCCATCAGCACAATATCAGGATTATTCGCAAGAATAGTCCTGTCTGTGATGATGGCCCGGTCCCAGTAAAGCCTGGCGCGGTCATTTTCGAGCACGGCTTCCGGCAAGTACTTGTAATACGGCAATTTCCGGTCCACGAGACCGTATTTCAGAGCGAGCTCCTGGTGTAGAATTCTGGCTACTAGGTTGTGCCTGTGCAAGTACTCAGAGTTAGAAAGCGCCGAACAACTAGAGTGACTCCCCGGGATGTCGACAAGATCTACAGACGTCGACGTTGCCATCCTTTAGGATGTATCTCCGATAGTTGTTGGTATTAATAACCTGATCCTGTATTGCACAGACAAAACCCTCGGTTTCCCCGAAGAGGTCACCGAAACGTAGCTATTATTATTATTAGTTTCTTTGTTTCATAGCTAGGTCTATATCAGAAACGTTCACAGTAGAGCTACTGCTAGATGCTCTGCGTTTCGGCTTCAATACAACCTACAAAAAATTATTTAGTGTATATATTATGAACTTACCAGTGATAAAAATAAATAAAATGAGGTTATAACCACCCTTTTATCTATTTCTGCCGCTAAGCAGCAGTTCTTTCATAAGCGAATACCGGACTGTTGACTATAGGGAGCCTGTATAATTATAAGCTGTAAGGCATTTTATCTTAGTCTTCAGGGGTCAAAACACCTTTGTAGCTTTCTTTCTTTGAAGCTGACTGTGGGTGACCATGTACTGCAGTAGCCGTTTCCATCAAGTGATCCTGTAAGTTCCTTTGGTACTTTCGTTTAAAAAAATATGGATTACAAAGATGACGACAACAAATTATACACATTTGAACATGCGCAAACGGAAATAACATATGTACATCATATTTAATTAAGACACTAAGCACCGCCATAAATAATGTGTGTCTTGTACCAGAACGCAGCTTTACTCTTTGTGAACTTCTATGAGAAAAACAGTTGTTCAAAGTGCTTGCTACATATTTGTATAATTTTTTGGAAACCCAGTCTTCTCTATTTATCATCAGAAATCTGAAACATTAATAAAGTTTAATTTATCTCACTAAAGTGTTTACTGTAATTCAAAAATATAATATTGAAAATTATATTTTAATTTTCAATATTATATTTTTTGAATTTAAAAAAAAATTAAAATAAAACTAAGTTAAAAGAGGCTGCATCCGAAGATACGCCTTTGCCTGTTATAAACATACTATCGATAAGATGACATCGATAGTGGAAATCTCTTTAAAAATTAAACCAAAAATAGCGGGAATTCACGTATTTGTTAAAACTTTTATTAAAATTCTTACGCATTTAGAGTATTATCGTAATAAAACGCGATATTTTTCCCTCTACATTTGTGTGTGTAACATTTGTGCCTGTTCTAAAATATAACATTTAGTGTGCCAAACATTTTAATTGTACTTACGTGTGAAATGTATAATTTTGTCGATTTTCTTTTCTCGATGAACTGCATTCAGGTACTGCACATGTCACCATATTTAATCTCACCCTTTAAATTTTTTTAATATCTTGAATGACGTCAGCCCGATATAGGTCTATAGCGTGTATGTGTATGATTAAGCCATTTTATCTTGTTCTAACGCAAGTTATGCTATGCTCTTTCTCTTTTACATTGCCAATCTAACTTAATTATATACTAAATCTATGGTTTGAACGAACTACGCAATAAAGAGGAGTTATTTCTTTTATTGATAAGTTCTACCACTAAGATTTCGCTCCTATTAGTAACTTAGTGAGTTATGCCAATATGCCAATATCGTTAGCTAACTTAAAATTCATACAAACAGATAAAAAACTCGGAATCTCGTGTAAATGTTAGAAACTTAATAGTTTAAAACGAGTCAACAGCACGTGTCCAGTAAATAATAACAAGCAGGCGATTGTAAATTCAATTTTCCCGTTAGTTTAAAAATCACGAAATTAGAAGCACACAGTCTGCATGGTAAGTAGATGCCTTGCTCCATACACCTATATCTATCTTCGAAACACAGCACTATTGTATTGCTATTTCTCGCTGGTATTATTGCAAACTTGATCCCTTTCCTTCTTCTTCTTCTTCATTTATTATTGTTTTCACATACAGTTAGAATTATAACAATTAATAAGGTGTAAACATAAACTCTTTTGAGTTTTACCGTACACCCTGAGCCGTCGTTATACATTAATAAAGATTAAGACTATTTATAACATATTTGCTACAAACTTCATACATCCATTCTTAAATAACAATCACAAGACTGCTACACATTTTGTAAACACAATGAGGGTATATCACAAGATAAGGTTATGTAAAAACCTTTTGTGGACGTTCCTATGCAGCAATATCTTCATTTTTTCCTACTTTTTATTCTACAGGATGTTTCGTTTAGCAAAACGTTTATAACAGGTATGGTATAAAGTGTGGTTTGTGATTATTATTATATAGTGTTGTTAGTTTATATTTATTATGTACGTGTATTTTATTTAGTTGTTTTGTATGTGGATAAATTTGTTATCATATTATACATATTAATATTAAGTGTTTATATTATGTATATGCTTACTTGAATTTATTAATTGCTATTATGTAGATAGATATAATCGTTCTAATGTATAAGTTAATGTATATTATTGTTTAGGTAGTGTTTAACAATTATAATGCATGTTATGTGTATTTATTTTTTATTGTTTGTAAAAAATATTGTTTCAAGGTGTTTTTTATATTTTTAGATGTTATTTTTTCTTTAATAGCATTAGGTATACGGTTAATTAGGTAAGATATTATGTAATTTATTCGTCTTTTACCATACAGGTTATTATAAGAAGGTAGTTGTAGTTTGATGTTATCTTGCCTACGGATTGAATAATTTTTGTGCGGTTTTTGTAGATTTTCAGTAAAATAGTATTGTGATAAAAGAATTAGTTCTACTTTTTCATGAATTGGTAATATTTCACAAAATGCAAAGAGCTTACGGTAATCTTTAAAGGTGTTTTTTATTTTTATAGGAACTATTCTTTTTAGTATACGTAACTGGAGTGAAAAAATATTGTCTAGGTTTGTTTTAGAGGTTCTTCCATAACTGGACAACCCGTAGGATATTATAGACTCAGCCAGGGACTTATAGAGTAGTAGAAGTGTTTTATAAGGAATTTTAGGTTTAATAATTGAGAATTTGGCTAAAATTACCCTTAGTTTGTCGCTCACATGGTTAATATGCTCCTTCCAGTTTAGCCGATCGTCGATTACGAGTCCAAGGTATGTATATTTACTTACTTGTTCTATAGCATCACAGGTACATTGCAGAGTATTATTTGATTGTTTTAGATGTAGACATTGATGGTTGTGTGCTATAAGTTTTAATCTAAAAGTGCTTCTGTTTCTACTAGAGCTGATGTAATTTAGTTTGGTTTTGTTTGAATTAAGTACAAGTCCAACATCATGAGACCATTTCACTAATAAGTCAAAATCGCTTTGAAGTCGAGTAAGGGCATCTTCGATGTCTCTTCCTGTGGCAACTAAGCATGTGTCGTCCGCAAACTGGTACAGCTCACACTGTTTGATTGCGTTTGAGAGATTATTTGTAGGTAAGGTAATGCAAGGGTCCTAAGACGGAGCCTTGGGCAGTACCTTCTGTTGCTAAAACTGAGAAACTATCTGCATTACTGACCCTGACTTGATAGCTTCTATCATGTAAGTAGTTTTCGCACCAAGTTAATAGATTACCTCTGACCCCACTGTCGTTCAAGCTTTGTAGAAGCTTCTCGTGTCTGAGAGTATCAAATGCCCTGCTATAGTCAACAAAAACTACCAATATATGCTCTTTTTATCTAAATGGTTATAAATGCTGTCAGTGAAAGTGGATAGCAGTTGTGTCGTGCTTTTATGTGGTTGAAATCCATATTGGTTACAAGTTAGTATACTGTTATTGGCATAAAAGTGTTGTATTTGAGTTCCTATATATTTTTCTACTACTTTATTGATCGTAGGCAATATGGTAATTGGTCTATAGTTGAGGTAGTCCGCCTGGCTACCTTTTTTATGAATTGGTCTCACAATGCCGGTCTTTAGTAATTTTGGGTATTTTCCAGTGAGAATGCTTGCGTTTATTAGTTTAGCAATGGTTAATGAAATTTTGTCACATATCTTTTTTATATCGATGGCTCTTATCCTATCTATTCCAGGAGCTTTGTTACTATTAAGGGATTTTATTATTTTTGTTATTGATTTGGGTTCTGCAGACCTAAATCTCATACTCACGTTTGCTGATACTGCATAGGTTTTTTTGTCGAGCAATGGTTCGGGACATTTTGATATTATTTGTTTGACACTATTATTGAATGTGACAGCGAATTTATTTGCAATATCTTTCGATGATTTGTTATTACTGCCAAAAAAGCGTTCTAAGCCTTCATCTATAGACGATTTTATTCTACCTGTTAATCTGTTTAAGATAGACCACAAATTTTTAGTGTTGCTTTTGTTGGATATTATTTCTGACTTAGTGTTTAGGTTTTTAGTTTTTTGAATCAATACATTGGCATTGTTTCTAGCTTTATTGTATTTTAGTTTTAGAATCATATTATTTGTATTTTTTATCCATTGAAGAAATAAATTATCCCTATACTCACAGGCTTTGATGATTTTATTATTTATCCAGTCGTTATTACTTCGCGTTCTTTTAATATTAATTTTGATTGAATATTCTGATTTTTTATAGCATTCTGTAAATTTTGTATAAATATAGTTGTAAGTATTTAGAGGGCAGGTCATGTCGTAAGTGGGCGTCCAATCTATCTGTTCTAACAATGAGTTCAATTTATTATTATTTAAACATATTTTATATGTTGGAACATCCTGTGTTCGTGGTCCGACGCAGGCTATTATAACCGCCCGATGGTCGGCCAGTGTCGTACCGATTGCCGCTGTGTATAGGTCTTGTGTACGGGATCGTGCGTAAATGTGATCTATGCAGGTTTTACTTAGCTTTCCATTATTTAGTTCGATCCTTGTATGTGCTGTGATCCCGCACAAAAGACCTAAGCTGTGTAACGTGTTGTTGTATTTATGTTTTGCAGGATTGTCTAATTTCAGGTTAATGTTTGTATCACCTAGTAAGTATAAATCGGTTTCACAAGAGTATTTGTCGATTAGGTTCACGAGTTCGTCAATAAAAAGGTTTTTACTCGAGCTAGGAGGGCGATATACGGCACATACATTCGTAATGTAATTTAAGTTAGTGGTGATTGTAAGTAATATGTTTTCGAAGTGTATTGTTTTGATAGTTTTTATGTTGCATTTGTGTTTATTACTGACGTAAATAATTATACCGCCACCCCTTTCTAGTTTTTCTTAACGCAGTAAACATTTGATAGCCACTGATATGAAACAAACAGCAAGTATTATCCATTACATTAACTTCAGTTAGAATTACGACATCAATAGGTTTATTTGACGTTAGTATACATTGTTCAAGTGCTGTGAAATTTTTAATTAGGGATCTGATATTAAAATGAACGCACAATAGATTAACATGGTGCTTAGGAATTTCGTTTAGAAATTGATTTATATTTAGACAGTCAGATATCTCACAGATTTCATCTAACATATTTCGAGTTATAAAATGAGTTTAGACCTTACGGCTAGGTATATGGATAGGTACACAATTAAGAAGACTTAGTTAGAACATTTAGGTCATGCAGGGTTTTCAATGTGTAAATTTTTGATCCGTCATCCTTACGTGCCTTAACATATCCCTTTTTAAACCATACGTACTTATAATTCTGATTGTTTTTTAACTGCTGCTTCGCCTGCCACAATATTATTTTATTATTTTTTGTCATTGCTTCTCTGATGTACACGACACTATTGCTGTTCATTTCTGTAGGATATATATCTGCTACGGTAATCTTAGTGGATTTTGCTACTGAGATCCATTTCTCTTGTGAAGGCTCGTCTTGCAATTCAACCTTTATATTCGCCGGATGGTCTTTTTTTCCAGGAAGTCTTCGAATACTTTTTATTCCTTCGAGGGGCTGTTGGAGTTTCAGAGCGATGCTTTCCACCAGTTTCTTGACATTTTCTGTGGGCTGGTAGGGAATATTTGATATTTCTATGCAGTTTATAAGTTTTTCTTGCTCTATTTCTTGTAGTTGCTGTTCAAGGGCACCTACCCGCGTTTCCAAATTGTTGTTCTTATTAGTAAGCTCTATATTTTTTCGTTCAAGAACTTTGATGGTTTGTTTAAATGCATCTATACACTCGACCACTTCTTCTAGCTTGGCACTATGAAACTGTAGGGACTCATTCAGTTCCCGCATTTCATTTTTTATTGCTTTTTCAACTTCCCTACTTATTGAACTCAGCAAGTTTTTGGAGTTTATTAAGACGCGTTCATCATCTTCTCCATCGTCTTCTTCCGGGATTACAATAGATGAATTCCGTCTCGGTGATTCCTGCTGGCAATCAAGGCAAGTCCACTCCAGGCTGGAGGCCGCTTTCAGTGCTGCGATTTGTTTGTTTGTCAGGCCACTGCATTTCGTGTTAAGATGCACAATTTTTTCACACTTACTACACTCCAATCCGGGAAGAGATTTTGTAAATGATTTTTTACAAATATCACATTTGGACATTGTCGGTACTTTTAAATAATCCGATTTACTCATTACAAAACGTGTAGCACTTACGACTGACGACGACTGATTCCGAGCGACTAATTTGTGTTGCAGCTACATTGCACTGCAGTGTAGCTTTTCAATGTGCATCCTAAACTCAGTCAATTTATTGTCATTCGTAAGATAGTTTTTTATCAGTTTTAAATACGATTAATCTATAGTGTGACTGTGTAACTCTATTGGGAATTGTTGCAGGTATGAATTGCTCGTTAATAATATTATGCTGTTCTTGCTGCGAAAGCATGGTGGGCGTGGCTTTTTAAGTGCTCTCACCATGCATCATCTCGAAGTGTGCAGCCTCTGTAATTATTTCCTGGCAAAATCGGATGATCCATATTACAGGTACGTCATTTCGTGTGATAAAGGGCTAACTCCTCTACAGTTAACCAACGAGCAGTGCCAAGACCCAGCAGTACAGTGCATTTCCGGCCAGGAGACCGTATGCAGGGAGCAAAACTTTCACGGGAGGTTCTACAAAGCTCTTCATTAGCCTTTTGTAGACACGGTTGCCTCCCACCACTAGCTACGCTTTGGTGACCTCTACGGCATAACCGAGAGTTTTGTCTGTACAATATAGACAAAACCCTCAAAAATATTCTGAACTTAACCGAGCAGATACGAAATGTTTTTGTAGCATTCAAAATACTTTTTAGATTTTGTTTTTTCGATGTACTTTACATGTCACCATATTTAATCTTACCTTTTAAATTTTTTTAATACTTCGAAATCAAAGATACCGCGAAAATTAGCGGAATTTGTTTCGTTCACGATTGACGTACGCCCGATATAGGTCTATATTGTGTATGTGTATAGTCTAACCATTTTATCTCATTGTAACGTAAGCTATGCTATGCTCTTTCTCTTTTACATTGCCAATCTAACGTAAGTATATACTAAATCTATGGTTTGAACGAACTACGCAATATAGAGTAGTTATTTCTTCTATTAATAAGTTCTAACTACCACTAGCATTTTGCTCCTATTATTAACTTAGTGAGCTATGGAGAGAGCTATGCTCGGAGTTTGCCTGCGTGATAGTATCTGAAACGAGTATATTGACAGAAGGGCAAGGGCAATTGCCAAAGCCAATTGCTCAAAGAAATAGTTGATGGAGAATAAAGACTTTCAAGTGGCAACGCAGTGGTTGACGACCCTCTACGATATGGAGTGACGATCTGATGATACAAGTGGGGACTTATTTGATACAAGTGCTCATGACCGCGTTTTTTGGTCTATGGAAGATACTTATAAGTAGCAATGGAGACGCGAATAGGTGGTGGCGCTTTATATACATAAGTTGTATGAAAAGTTGTCCACATTAAAAATACTTGGTATGTTATAAAATTTCTTTACACTGCGCCACCGAGCCGTAGGTAATTGAACTGACTTTAGCCTGCCTTAATCCGCATTTGTAACTTGATTGCAATGTTTTGTTTGTTTAATTTAATTAACTCATTTTTGTTAGAGATATTTAAAAAAAACAAGCTGAATAGTAATCAACCAGAAAGCTTTTTTAATTGAATGTCTATAAATGAAGAAACTGTGTGTTACACTCGGACAAATAAAGTAGGAAATACGGAGCAAGGCGTACATTTTAAGTGACGCAAAATTAAGCCGAGGCCATGATTAATTTATCGTGAGAACACTTATTTACGTACCTCACTATAACATATGCATATAAAACCAATTGCAACCAACATTCACTGCCAATACCTTTAGGTAATTTAAAATGTCATGCAAACAGATAAAAACTCGGAAACTTGTGTAAATGTCAGAAACTAAATAATTTAAAACAAGTCAGCAGCACGTGTCCAGTAAGTTGTAACAATCAGGCGACTGTAAACTCAATTTTCACTTTAATTTAAAAAATAAAAAAGTAATTAGAAGCACACAGTCTACCTAATAAGTAGATCTATATATCTATCTTCGAAACACAGCACTATTGTATTGCTATTTCACGCTGATATTATTGCAAACTCTTCCCGGCGACTAATTTGTGTTGCAGCTACATTGCACTGCAGTGTATCTTTTCAATGTACATCCTAAACTCAGTCAATTTATTGTCTTTCGTGAGATAGTTTTTTATCAGTTCTACATACGACTGATCTGTCGTTTGACTGTGTAACTCTATTGGGAATTGTTGCAGGTAGGAATTGCTTCGTTAATAATATTAGGCTGTTCTTGCTGCGAAAACATGGTGGGCGTGGCTTTTTATGTGCCCTCACCATGCGTCATCGCGAAGTGTGTAGCCTCTGTAATTATTTCCTGGCAAAATTGGATGATCCATATTAGAGGTACGTCATTTCGTGTGATAAAGGGCTAACTCCTCTACAGTCAACCAACGAGCAGTGCCAAGACCCAGCAGTACAGTGCATTCCCGACCAGGAGACCGTATGGAAGGAGAAAAACCTTCACGGAAGGTTCTACAAAGCTCTTCATGAGCCTTTTGCAGGCACGGTTCCCTCCCTCCACTGGCTACGCTTTGGTGACGGCAAAACCGAAGGTTTCGTCTACTGTGCAATACAGACAAAACCCTCGAAAATATTCTGAACTTAACCAAGCAGATACGAAACGTATTTTTAGCACTCAAAATACAGACAGAATATGTGTTTTTTCAATTATATTGTATTTACTCTACAACATAAATACACAAAACGCGTATAAAGACTGGTTCTCGAATGGCAATCTCCTACCGGTAAGAGAAGTGTAGAGTAAACCTCTACTAGATTGAGTAATGATCTAGGATATGGAGAAAGTCGCTTAGAAGGAGAAGGAGGTGTTTCAGGACTGTGCTTTGTTGTATTCCTTGTATGTTATCTATGTATTTCATTACTATGTATATCATTACAGCCAGCAGTGGAATTATGAAGGGCTATAATGATGATGATGATAATGATACGTACATAAACTCTCACGCATCTTACCCAGCAGATACCATGACGGACTTCCATTTGACACGATCCTGATACACCTCTCTCACTACATTCTCACCTTTATATCTACAAATACATGCCCGTCGGTTAAGGGTTTTCTTATGCTATAAAAACTCAAAAATTAGAGTTTACTTAAACTTTCTTTTTACGGAACCGCTTTCAGTACCAAAGCAAGTTTCGATTAAATGCAAATATTATGTCAATAGATGCGCATTAATGTCAAATGTAAATTTGATATCTAACTGTTGCAGGGCTTCATCGTGAAAGTTATTGCTTCTTGGTATTCGAAATGTTTGGTACGAATAACTATTGTACCATCCGTCTTTATTAAATATATATGTCATTGGTGGTTAATATGAGGCGGGGTAATTTTGGTACATAACTGAAATGCAATCAAAAACAGAGTATCAGTTCTGAAATATAGTTTATATTGTTACTGTCAGTTGTGTAAGAACAAACTGAGTATATCAAATTCAAGAAAATAAAAAACAGCTAAATTTCAATCAAGTTACAAGGAGTTCCACTAACTGCGAACTGTAGTTTATAAAAGTACTTGTACTAGAGTAGCTTAAAATAGCATCTTTATTCCTTCAATACACTTTAACATTATGAGTAAATATTATTTACATTGTTTTGCGCCAGAATTAATGCAGAAGTGACACGGAGAGTTCCGTACCCAAAGTCAATGCAGCAGCAGGAGACGGATCAGAGATGATTTGCTGATGCAACGCCAACGATGGCGGAGGGCCAGCTGCCGACTACGGAGGCCTACCCGTCAGCAGCTCTTGCATGAGCTGCACCTGACTTCGCTCTGAGGCGAGGCACCTGAGGCGCTACGATGATGATGCTGCAGGAACAGGCCCGCCGAGAGAAACAACTGGCCCGTCGGCTGGAAAAGCAGCCGCAGCGCGGTAAGGAAGAGCACATGCTCCTTATGAAAGACCTTCACGCTAGTTTTGGGAAAGAGATAAGGGAGGTGAAGGATAGGGTTGCTTAACATAACAAACCCCTGTCGGAAACTGAAACCCGAGTTTACCAAGTGAACAATCGGGTTCACAACATAATAGCTGACGTGAATAAAACGTTGGACAATCTTACACTTGGGAATGAAATTACAGCTCTCGTGGTATCTACAACACCTTCGGTGCGTGGATTCAAAGAAGGTATGAGGTGAGAGAGGGAAACTAAAATGTTAGATGGGCAGGAGCATTTTCCTTATAAAAAAATGGAGAATGAAAAACGACAAGCAAGGCAACTATACAAGTATTTTGCAATCTGTAGGTAAAGACTATCATCGGCAGTGGTCTTCGAATAAGTTACGAATCGAGAAATTCTCAACCTCACTTGGGTTAAAAACAATAGAAAAATAAAGATTCAAAGCGATCAAAGGCGCAGGCACAGTTAGGCTACATTTATTAATAAGATCGTTAGTCAATGTATACAAAACACATGCGCACAAAGTAAAGATTTCTTGACTTCACTTCTCCTACATACAAACCAACAGTTGTCGTGCTCTCAAGTAAGTTGTGTTTTTACCATTCGCCAATTCAATAACAAAGTCTTTAGATGTACGTTAGTTTTGGCTTAAGCAAACTTTAACTTTGCCACGGTCAGCTATTTATTTAACGTACAGGAAGGCAAACTATATTTAAAGTAGCTGCTTTGTAATAAAATGCTTGAAGTTCCTCACAACTTGTAACTATGCAAGCTCTTCTTAACTGTGCGTGCAGTGCTGCCTGACAGTTCGCTATTGGATTAGCAAAGCACTCGGCCGCTCTGCTGCGACGAACTGCGGGTTCGAATCCAGACGGAACAACTTTTTTTTTAAATATATTATATAGCTAGAATAAGAGTGACAAATGAGCACAGTCCGGTCTCCGGTTCACGACACTTACCATACGATATACAGTATCATTAAAGAACTATTTCTTGGGCGTGTTCTAACATCTTGATGCCACAATTACATGCCTTTTTTATAGTTTAAGGGTGACAAACGAGCAGACAGTCCACCTGACGTCAAGTGGATGCTGTAGCTCATAGACATCTAAAGTTATCTTCAGTTAAATTCAAAATGCGGATGCGTTGCCAGCCCTGAGGATCTAGATAGAATGCCACATTTCCAGTAAAAAGGTCTCTGATTCTCTATACTCACCATACAAAACACAGCACCATTAAGCTGCTATTTTACGCTTGTATTCTAAGTATTGTGGTATTGTGAGAGCGTGGTCCTACCCCGGTCGAGCCAAACCATTCGTGCAGCAACCACAATATGGATCTACCACGTAAAAATGCCTCTAATGCAATTAGACCTAAAATAGTAGGTAAGTTAAAGTTATGTCAAAAATTTGATGGTTCCAAACCGGAGATAAATGTATTCATAAACGCAAAAGCACAATTTGTACACAAGACTTGCCACGCTATAGAGGCAGCCGGGTGCTATCAACACTAGACTACGTGGTCATGTTAGTTCGTCTTCAGTTCATTTTATAACATTTCAATAAAGACAAATGTTTGTGATACGAAAGCTTTGCATTCGGTTCACATTTCCATTTCTGACGCTATCCACGTATGTAAATCCTAAAACAAAAACCAGCTCCTTGCAATCTGTCCCATTACTGACTGCTGTGTCGTAAAACCAAAATGTTTGTCTGCGCTAACATATTCCATTCGATAGGTATTGTTTGGAGTTATATTTTCCACCGTCTAAATACTTAGGCTATTGAAGTTAACGTAAGTTACTCATCAAAGGATTTTTCTGTTTTACACATTTTAGCCAGTTAAGGCAAAAGGGATAAATATATAATAAAACGTGTTTGCTTTGTAGTTATTCACGACCCACTTTCCATGGCCTCTCTGGTATATATGTCTCTCTATTTAGAAAGCCTGTGTTCAACTGTGGACTTTTGATGAACTTTAATATAATAAAATACATATATGTAATACATATAGACGCCCCCAAGCAAAAAAACTGGTAATGCATTATTATGGAGTTCTTATGATTCACCAGGTGCTCGTGGGTAAATAATAAGATCATGAGAAAACCTGCATGTCTGAGGAATAAAAATATTTCGAGGGCATATGAAGTCCGCTAACACGTACTTTAAATTGAAGAACGAGATCTTAATTAATTTGGTGTGCTCACTGATCGCCAACCTTCGTTACCAAGGTAAGCCTATTATATTCTTAGAGGAACAGAAACTAGAGAGATCTTTCATCTTCAATCAATTTCTTACTCTTCTTACCTTAAACATATTTGATTTGTGTTGAACATAGAGAGGTACATTTAAAATGTTAAAATTACAAATGGAGAGAATGTGGAGCCGTGGGGCAGCGTAAAATAATAATTCATCAGCCAATTTCGTCCCGAGGGTGTCGTAAGAAGCGACCATAATTAATACCACAAGTATCGCATAGCTTCCGACAGATGGCGTTATGTGTTTTTTCCTAGTCTTCACCAGGTGTATATTATATGCAGAACGGCGCTGTCCAGCAGTATGAAAGGTGCTTACGTATGGTATTGCGGTCGTCAACCCACCTGCCAAGCGTGACTTTATATTCACCCTGCAGTAGAAGAGCCCCCTGTCCAGAAGTGGACTTTAAATAGGTAAGGATGATGAAAATATAGATGCGCCAAGGTTTTAATTCGGCAAAATTTAAGCTCTCCTCTTATTTACTTACTAAAATGTAATAAGCTGTTATCTCCAATAATTCTTGTGTAGTTTCAACTAGTTTCGGAATAGTTAAAAAATATATGCTTATATCTATAACTTAAACTACGTTAAATGGGTAAGCTGAAAAATAAGTTAGCACAAAGAGATATTAACAAGATGTCGTTCATATCTCGTAATCCAAGCAATGTATTTTAATATTAGTGTGCGTCAGAATTAGTCACAATTGTGCAATTATTTAACGAAAGTTAAAGAGAACTGGCTATAAATTAAGGTCGTTGTGCTCAATTCGAATTTAATTGCACTTTGGTAGCTTGAATTCGATTACAACTACTGGAAGGTCCCAGAAACAAAATAATAAGACATGATTTCAAACTGAATCCAAACTAAAGCAGCGTAAAGAACTCCCTTATCTCCATCACCATAATACCCTTTATTTGCGGCATTATATTTTTATTTATATTTGTATATTTTATATATTTACATTATTGTTATAAATCTGTATGCATGAACAAAGAAATTAGTTTTCAACTTTTATTAATCACTAGCTGTTCGCTGCAAATTCGCCCCTATGTTTTTATTACAATTGGGTTTCATGAGTGTCAGTTTTTATTAATTATTTACCTTATTTTCGGAACTCTTTTTCTTTTTCTAAAATAAAAGTAGCCAGTGATCTGCCAGTGAAAATTCTGACAAAATCGGTACAGTCATATCGGAGGTCAGCCGGAACAAATCGATAGGCAGACGAAACTTGTTTTTGCTTATACGTACCGTATGATCTTTCATATGCATTCAGTAGAAAGCTATTATTTTGACATTACAAAAGAAACCTATATTTCATTTATTTGTACAGATATTAGACATGTTCAACAAAATATGCTGTTTACATGAGTGCTCTTTCTGCAGTATGAATTATTATTTATGAATCTTATTTAAAGAGAAGAATAACTAAAATTTATCTGGCTATTTATCTTTCGCTTTTATTTTAAATAACCCAACGATCATTTATTTATTGGCGCTTCTCTAACAGCTTGCTAGCCTGCATTAGAGAGTTTAATAAATGTCACTCATGTGAAGATATGTGTTGACAAAAAGCCTCCATGTAATTTGGCTTACAGGAACTAATGACGTTGAACATAATAAATATATCGGTTCGTATCAGAGTGGTTTCATTAATAGTTATCAACCTTAATTACCTTAATAATATATTTTGTTTCTACGTAGAAAGAAAATCTAACTTAATTGCCTATAAATAAATTATACGAATATTAAGTATAATATAATTAAAGTAAGTATGCTCACCGATAGCTAAGTTTGTTGTTTTATGAGCCTATAGATATCCTAAAAAGTGGCTGAATCTGGAGAGCTGTAACTCGTGTTGACTTAAACATTTGTAATATGTGGTGAACCTTACGAAGTATTCTTACAGAGGTTAAAACGAACTGCTAGGCAGGTCTTTTTGTTTATTTTTATTCTCTTTAGTATTATAAATATTATAATTATTCATCACAATTTTTTCGCGGTACAATTGTATAGAAAGAACGTCAATACCCTCCTTCGTCCACAGAAGATGTAAATATAGTAAATGTCTTGAGAAGATGTAAAGCTTCTCATGTAATTGTATTGACCTTTATTTCTTACTACCTTTATTTCTTTCATTATGAACGTAAACATCGATGAGGATCGCGAAATAAGCAGTTAGAGCTACACGCATTCTGCACCAATATTTTGTAATTACCAAAAGCATTAAGGACATTTTGAACTTTACTATGAGAAATACACTGCCAGATTTTTTTATTATTTATCTATCACAATATTATACAGGTGTGTTATTATCCATAAAGTGGCGTAATTTTATAGGTACAGTACTAAAAATACTACACACGTCAATAATCTAGGCACTTATAATTTTTTTCATTCATAAGACGCCCTCGATCCATCCCCCACCCCACACCTACTTTGTACACTACTGTGTACAGTACCCACGTCACAGCTACTTTCTCCCTCGTCATATTCTCTCGCTTACTTCAAAGGCTCACAAAACAAATGCCTACATATTTTAATTCAATAGGATAGTTAGGTAGGTACGTAAAAAAGACGTAAGTTTCTGCTTGAAAACTCTATTATTTGTGATTAATTTCTACTTTCCCTTCATATTGTTATGGGTTTCGGAGCGACAAATTACTCAGATCATTACGACTTATCTTGATCACTATACCACGCTATCTTCAACAAAGATTTTGCTTTATGTTCTAACTAACCATTTGATATTATTACAAAAAGAGATCGTTTGAATGCAAACGTTATTTAAGTGAGAGCTAAAGATATTCAGTGCAGTTACGTAAACCAAATGGGATGGAAACCATTGGGCGAATCAACCGCATGAATGCTTTTCAACCAATTTACGAATTCCTTTTGAATTCATTGAAATCACCTTAGTCACATCAACTTTGCCGTAATCATCTCGTAACACGATCAGTTACTTGCAATACGTAACTGCAAGAAAATTCTTAACGAATTAGAAACCGTATTTGTATAATAAATTGCACCAAAAACTGTCGATTTAGGAAGTCCATAAATGGTTATATCCCAATTAGTAAAGATATAAAGAGAGTACGTTTTTTTTTATTTATTTCATAATTCAAACTACCATTTTCCTTAAAAAAATTTTGATTTTTAACGTTTGAACGTTTGAGCTAAGGGAAATCACTTTTTATTACCTGGAAAAAAATGTAAGAGAAATCGATTAAAATGAAAAAGTGTGACAAAGCAAATTTATGTTGCAGAATTGACTGACTGAAAAGGGGTCAAATTAAGAGTACCTTTAACCGACGAGCATATCAGCGTAGGTATATGAATGTGGAAGATACGCGAGAGGTGTGTTAGGATCGTGTCGAATGGAAATCTGTAGTCTCTGCCTACCCTTCTGGGTGACAGGCGTGAGTGTGTATATGTATATATTATGAAGGTGTAGAAATCGAATATTACTGTTAAAAGTCTTGTCCTAGTTAATTTAATTAAACGTAATTACAAATATTTAATAATAATTTTTATAATTTCCAAACTAGAGTAAATGTCATAGTATGACATTCTGTTCTCTGTACACTCAAGCTTTTATAGCATAACAGTAATATTGTTTCTTGTATATGTGCTGTGTGTGAACAAAGTAACAGTGTTGTAATCGATACAAACTTGAATGCTTGCAATGTAAGAAAATTGACTTTGGGTATTTTATTTATTTTTATAATGCTTTTAACACTCGTGTTAAAGTCGTACAGAATTACTGTTAACTCTTGCATATTGTAATTTATAATTCATTGAGTCCTAGCTAGAGACAGTGCAGCTGTGAGAGATAATGGGTGTATAATTGTCCGCTAATATTCGCGACCCGTTGCTGTGGCTCTTTATTTATTACAACAAAATCTTTAATTATCTCAAATTATTTAGCGAACAAGCAATATGTGTGAATACGTATACGTATGTGATAGATGGCGGTGCACCATACCGTTTACGCAAAATATCCAGACAGGTGTTATGTTAAATTAAATACAGGGCGACAGGCGGCCGCATCACAGCTGTGAGTCGTCTGGTGTGCGATATGGCCTGCACTGCGATCGTCAATCTACCTGGCAAGCGTGCCAATTAAGTCAAATCCTACCAACAACGGGAGCGGCCCATATCTTGTAATGGACTTGAATTCTAAGCGCTGAAGAAAAATAAGATTTGTGAATGTAAATGTATTAAAAACAAATGAAAAACAGATATATTTTGTTGTACGTAATATGAAGACGGTAGTTTCAATTACTATGCGGTATACTAATTACTTTTATTTTTTATTTACCAATCGACATTTAATATCGACGAAGAAAACAAAGGAATTCATTAAACGAGTATTTTATTCTGATTTCAATTCCATTAAATTACCCGCTGCAGTTTAAAGTTATGCTATTATGTGCTCTAGACTTAAGTGATTTTGTGAATTTATTCTTATTTACTCAGAAACAACTCGTAGCGTGACAATAGTAATATTATTACGTTTAATGTTTGGAAATTTTCCATTGCTTATCCTACAGCTTGCATGTTGTTAATTTTAGTTTACTAAAACTGATCAAAATATGTAAGAGCTGGCTTTAAAGAACTTGTGGTAACACTGAATTCTGAAGGTTTTATTTAGAAATGATCATGACATCGAAAGAAAACCCGCATGTTGAACCTGAAGAAATTAAAAAATATTTTGGATACACGTGAAGGTTGCGAAGGAATTTTTATTATTTTTCATTTGCAACTTTGCCAGTTATTCGACACCCACGTACATAAATTTCTGTTGAATAACATTATTTTTGCAACTATTGTACATCGTCTGTCTTTAAACGTCTGATAACAAATTGGGATATGTTACGCTAAGACAGTTCGATTTACCATGTAGGGTTTTGTTACCGCTTACCATCGAGTGGGATTTTAGTCATATTATAGAGGCAGAAAGGGTGAAAAAAATCGGTCGACCCTACAGGCCATCTCTGCAACTTCTCTCTAATTTTAAATGCAAAGCGATCCAAAATCCACCTACTAGCACACACATACACACATACATACGCACACGCATACGTACACGCATACGCACACGCACATGCACAAGCGCACGCACACGCACTCGTACACGAACACGCACTCGCACCTGAACACCCACATGCAAACGCACACACACACACACACACACACACGCGCGCGCACGCTCACACGCACATGTACGCGTACGCGTACATGCATACGCACAAAAATAAGCACACGCACACGCATATGCACACGCTCTTTTGCACGTGCAAACGCACGCGCACACGCACACTCATACGTACACGCACAAGCGCACGCACACGCACATGCACACGCACACGCACACGCATGATCACACACACGCAAATGACATGCACACGTACATGCACACGCACACGCACACAAAAATACTTTGATCTATAATTAATGATTGGAAAATTATTTACAAGTAAAACACCTCATTTATTTTTTGGACATCGTTTGTAACACGCCGATCGTTTGCTGCGTTAAACAAATTATCTTCCAACATGCGATGAAATCCAGTAATGATTAGACGTGAACTATATTGTTGGCAGAATGAAGGCAAGAAAAGAAAACTTTTATTGCGTTACTGCAGTATTAAAAATGATTAATAATACTATAGAAACAGATGCTACTCTACTGTCATACATAAACCCAAAGGAAAAGTCTATTTGGCTTTATTCCGCGTCTTTTTATGTGTGTGGTAAATAAAAAAAAATCGAATTATAAGCTTGTTGTTGCACACCTTGCAATACATAACGCAGTGTTGGTACCGACTTTGTTATATGGCAGCGAAACCTGGGTATGCCAGAAGAAGCATAAAAGCAAGTTGAATGCAGTGGAGATGCGATCTCTTCGTAAAATGTGTGACGTTACCATAGCCGACCGAAAGCGAAACGAAGAGATTCGCAATATGGCAGGATTGAAAGATAACCTTATCACAAAAATTGATAGGGGACGTACTCCAATGGTTTGGGCACGTTGAGCGAATGAGTGAAGACCGAATGGTGAAGAAAATATATAGAGCGAAAGTAAATATTAAAAGGTGTCGAGGTAGACCGAGACTAACTTTCGAAGACCATGTGAGCAAATTGCTCGAAGAGGAAAAGGTCAAGAGTACTCGGATACTTAGACGTGCATGTATGAAGAAGTTAATGAACCTGAAAGAAGCGAAAGAGGTATGTAAGGATCGTGACACTTGGCGATCTGTTCTCTCTGGCTACCCTGTTAGGGATTGTGCGTGAAGATAAGTAAGTAAGTAAGTAAAGCTTAAAAGTCACACAGTATCTTTAAATGAAAACGAGCTACAATCAGTACCGCAGATAGTTTTTAATTTTTAAGCCAGTGCTTGACTACTCTCCCACCCGACGGTAAGTGGTGATGCAGCTGAACATGTTAAAGCGCGCTGATCTGGATGAACAAAAGCCTATTCACTCTTTCCTTTTAGTTACAAAGAGAGATCCTAGAAAATTTCAAAATATAAACAGTTTCTGAAGCAATGGCCGTTCGCCTTTCCCTTAAATTATATATAATATGCGGTGACTTATAAATATTCGCTTGCGGGTGCAGTAGTTTCATGTTTATAACTGTCATGTTGATAACAGGCTACGCCACTTGAAGGTAGTGAGTGTTAAGGTTTAATAAAAATCTAAGAAATAAATTTAATTTTAGCTAATAATATCAGAAATATCAAGTACAACCCATGAACAAGGCTTAAAATATTTATGGAATATTGTTATGTTTTTGAAATTATCATTTCCTCCCGTGTTTAAATTTAATTGATTTACCGCCGCAAATGAGCGACTCATAACTCACGGTGTACTTACGAGTAGTTAAGTTTAATAAATGAGCGGTTTTAATATACGAGAGTTATATGTACATCAATAAAGCGTGCTGCTATCAATCTTGCCTCGTTATATTTCTTGCTGACTAATGTCAGCTGTGTAAAGCTACGAGGGTGGTGCCGTTCTTTTTAGTCATTTTGAACCATGGTGACAGACAGTCTATTGCGAGAGAAATATTACTATGATTCCATTGCAAAAAAATTTAATTAATGATTGGTGAGTCTTATTCTTTTATGTCACTACCCCGAAAATGCCACTACTGGAAAAGCGACTTTTCCGTTTGGGGGATTATTTTCAAATATCACAACACCTGGCTGGTCGAATGACCATTTTTGACACCCGTCGTCTAGCTTTTTTATCACTGCTGGTGCATTTGACACTGGTCCGAGTATTTTTTTCTCTGTCAGAAGTCATATCATGTTTTTGGTGTTTCCTATATTTATAATAAATTGTTATGTTAAATTAAATATTATGCACTATAAATCAGAAATATTATATCAGAAATATTTTCTCCTCATAACAATATAAGGTAAAATTTAAATTATTCTCACAACATCTCAAATTTGCCTGGCAGAGAATGTCAAAAGGAATTAAATCCGCACTTTATAATCTTCCTTGCAGTTCACCTTTTATAAATCGGGTTGCAATAAAGATTAAATAAATAAATAACTACTCCTTGTATTTTTTTCAACAGTTCAGAAAATTTCTTCACCGTTCGGTGTAAGCCGCTAACCTTTCCCTTACTGCGGCGGCCATATAACAAAAAACAGCTTTGTAACCGCGGCCTCTGTCATCACCTCAGCTGGCGGCACTTGTTTTAAATATTTATGTTTCTCACGACCTTTCATTTATGTTTAAAGAGGTTTTAGTTACAGTTATTTAAAGCCGATAAGATTTTCGATAAGTAGAAACAATAACCATAACATTTAAATGTTTATTTTATTATGTACAGCTCTTTGTTTCTAACGGATCTTTATAAAGTGTACCTTACTGACAATAGATTTTGTTTTATGAATGAAATATCGTAAGTTTTTATCTTATTTTTATGTCCTTACAATCAATAAAACATATTCTTCCTAAATGAATCAAAATTATGCATGTAATAATTATAATAATTCTACTTTTTCACTTGCAAACATTTGCAAAAAAATTCGACAATAGACAGTTTGCGCGCGCTTTGTAACCTCATTTTCAAAACCTTTTTGTATATATATTATAGTGTCTTCCTTTATTGTTCTTATACAATCATATAGATATAACACTTAGCAATTCCTAGTAAAAGTATTTACTATGGTATTCGAATAAGAAATATACTATTATTATCTTATTAGAAATCTTGATCGTTATGAATTGTTCGCGTAGAGGTTTTTTGTTTCTACTTTTTTATCAATTGAAACATAAAAAGTTACTGTTGTTGTAACTTAGATCATTCAAAAACATTACGTAGTAAAGATAAATAACATTACTTACAGTTTTTTTGAAAGAAAATCCAACTAAAATCACAATCACAAAACTTCAACGATTACGCAACCCACCATACCGGCATGCAAAAGCGAATGGCTGTTATATTTGATGATGTCTATATAACCGAGTGAATATAATGCTACAGAATATTCTTTAGTTCGTTCAGAATCGAATGAAATAGTGTTCAATCAAAAATATACTGTATTTTTATATCAATTAATGACGAAAATAGCAGCACGTAATGCGGACATGTATACATGTCCTCGGTACTTAGCGGTCACAAAACTTGGACCTGTCAACATGTCCTCGGTACCTTAGGGGTAAAGCGACGATTCAGGCGGATCTCTTGCACCGAGCATAATGACGTCTCCCTATAGCCGCCGCGGTAGTTTCATAAAATGTGAATGCACTTAAGAATGTCTAACGCTGATCATTTCATTTGGTTTTATAAAATGAACTTAAAGTTTAACTGTTTTTTCAAACTCAAAAAAATTATCTATTACATAGAACAAAAGTTTTTTGTACGTGCAAACAAATGTTATGAGAGTAAATAAAGAAAAAGTATACGGCGCACGTGTCGTAAGAGAATCTATCACGTCACTTGTATTGAATGAGTATGACGTACGAGAACAAAAACCACCTGATGGTAAGTGGGTGAGGTTGGCTATAGACAGCTAAACTTTGTCCGCTGTGAGAAGTGAGAAAGAATGACTCGTTTCCAGTAAAAAATGGTATCCGGTTCTCCACACTCACCATTCAAAACACAGCAGTGTTATGTTGTTATTTTACACTGGTATGCTGTGAAAGCGTGTTCTTTGCTGGGTTCTCGCTCGTTGTTATAACGTAACGTATTTATGTTACAATTTTACCACTTATATAGCTGCAGCATAGCTCTATCCCGCAAACTTATCCTATGGGTATCTTAGGAGGTGAAATGCAAGGAAGATCAAATGGCTTCAGATATATGACGATAAATACATTCTTTTAGCTGTAAGATAACCCCTGTGGATGGAATGAGGCAGAACAGCGTCAAAGGAGTGATCATCTAGCTGTCTGCTGAAAATAGTAATATCTTTCCTAAAATAGGCAAGGCCCATTTCTAGCCTTTCAGGGATGTATGAAAATGAAGATCTGTATAAGTGTACACTCGTTATGTATATATATATATATATATATATATATATATATATATATATGATATTTTACAAAAAAAATTAAATATAAGCTATCGAAACTCAAATCATATCCAGCCTACTTTACGAATGGCAATAAAACAGTAAATTTACATGGCATCGTTGACCTTGTCACTTCGTAGGGTTGAATTTAATTTAAATAGATTTTACTTTATTTATTTCTCTAATTCAAAATTTTAGTTTTTATTTTTTGTAAAATATTAGAAACATAGGCTTCTACTCCGTGCACATGTTACACCCTGTTTTTTCCAGACGGTAAGAAAGGTCATCCAGTATATATATACTTACATACATATATATATATATATATATATATATATATATTTATATATGTAAGTATATATATACTTACATACATATATATATATATATATATGTGTGTGTGTGTGTGTGTTATGTATAATGCATGCCTGATTAGTTTGCATACTTATTCAGCCATGTTTTGAGCTCTGGTCCTTGCGTATTTATTTATTTATTTAGGTTAAGATATATCAGTTTCAATCACCTATTATTAAAAACCTGTTGCGGTAACTACATTTTTACATTTTACTGCTTATGTTCATTTAAGATCGTAAAAGCTAACTGATAGAAACCAGTCAAAGGAAACACAAGAAGAGTCTCTGTTATCCATCTGAAACATGCAAAGCTTAAAATATTTAAATCTATCCAAATGTCTGTTCCCATTGTTTCAGGAACTTTAACAATGATCATGCATGCTTTGTTTATAATGATATATGTTTACAGAATAGGGATGACAAACGAAAACAGTCCACCTGATAGTGAGCGTGGCCCATATACAGCCTTATACATCTTCGGTTAAGGTTCGAAATGAAGGTGCTTTCACGGCTGAGTTCTAAAATGGAATATCTCATTTTTATTGAAAAGGGTTTTCGGATTTTTACACACACCGTACATACACTGAAGCATCAAGTTACTTTTTCGCGCTGGTTTAAATCGAGTTAATCAATGTACGGTCATTTCATATCATTCAAATAACACATTTTCTAAATCTTCTTATAAATAATTGTACTTTAAATGAAATTTATTTCATAATTTGTGGAAAGTGTCATCTATAATTAATAACCGACTCTAGTTGAAATTTTGTGCGTCATAATTGCGCATTATAGTTATTTCAACGGCTTCATTGCTCGATTATGAAATCCGAATTGATCAGTTTAATAAATATGATTATATTCATTGAAATTTAATTGTAATTTGAAACAGCCAAAGCTTTAAATACACACATCAACTTGGATGTATAAAATTACATTTATATTAAATTTGTCGATCTCGTAGTTATTGTTTATGTTTACACTAACACGTCACATTGAATTAAATTAACTCTGTACGGACTTACAAATTTTTGTGTTTAATCACCCAAGTTTCGAATGCTTTGCTAATTACGTATGGTGACGGCGAAAATAGAGCTCGAATTGTTTTCATCTAATTTCTGAGCTGCTTAGCCTTTATGAATAATCTTCGAAATAATTTCAAGAAGCATTAAGATTAGAAGATAAGATTGCCCCATATTAAATTCTCATAATTACAGCTCAGATTTCATGCCCTTAAGGATTAAAAATTCATTAATTTAAAATCTTGCTAGGTGCCACTTAATCACGGATAGATATTAGAATAAGATCAGTCGCAAAAATTAATAGTAAAATTAAATTAGTTAAATGTGTTTGTAAAAGATAAATTTATTGAACTGTCTATTACGTCTTATGAAACCTAGTTTAAAGTTACAACTTATACTCGTATACGTCCCATGGACGCTGGGAGATACCTGAGGAAAAAGAGTACAAAAAGGACCAAAATTTATCAACAAATTTCTATAAGTTTTAAGATACAGCAATTAGTTAGCGATAGAACTAATGTCTTTATCTTGTTTTTGAGTTAAGAATTGCATACTTGTTGGCATTAGGATGAAAATTTGCACTGAATGTAAAGCTACCGTACGACCTCAAGCATTAAATTACCTTTGAAATATATGCCTTCAGATTTCAGGGTCTGGGATTTCTTTGAACTTGAAATTTGGATGGTTCATTGAGTCCCGGACCAAAGCAGCCGCAAGGAAACTACTAAGATCTCAAAGTATAAGTGTTTTGCAGCTTATCTATTTGGTCCTATTTTAGCGACTAATATTGTCCAGGGGGCTGACGCTGATATTCATCTCTTATTTTCGATTACAGATTGCATAACTTAAAATTTTAGTTAAAATAATAATTAGCACGCTAGTCTGGCAGGTCTTCGTCAATCCACCTGACTACAAAATAATTTTCCGTGAGTGATATGATGCTTAAAATGATTCCGACTCAGCTTATGCTACTGCAGATACAGCAGCTGCGCTTATTTTCGCGGAGGATAAATATTATTTTGTGTATTGCGACTACATCGCATGCTAACTTTCCATTTAAAACTAACGAATCAGCAATCAGTCAAAGTATACACTATCGAGTATATACATAAAAGTAAAAATTAAATATACATACGCATATCTAAACACACACAATTATATACATTATTATAAACAAAAATTACACATGTATGTAAATATTTATGAAATAGTATTCATAAAATAACCTTCCACCACTTCCACTACCCGATAATGATTTTACCTTGCTACAAGGTATTTTTAGTTGATCTATAAAACGGTTCACAGAATTAGTTTTGCCTTAATTGTTTTTGTGGTCATGTATCTAAAACTGCCACAATACGGTTGTACTGTGATATGGGATTACCAGAATTTGGGCTAACTTTCTGATACTACGGCCATCATTCTCTTCACATACATAAGCTCTCCCGATACCTCAATCCTCTTAAAATTCCCATGCAATCTCCTGCGTCCGTCAAATCCCGAGCGGTCGCATGCAACCACACCCACATATAGCACTTTAAACCATTAAAACTTATATATATGAATATTACTTCTTACTTACTTCCTACCTTACTTACTTCTTTATATATGTATATATATATATATACATATATATATACATATATATAAAGTACGTGTCACGTTGTTGTCCGCGATGGACTCCTAAACTACTTAACCGATTTTGATCAAATTTGCACAACGTGTGCAGTTTGGTCCAGCTTGAGAGATAGGATAGCTTACATTTCAATTCATATTCGCAATATTATTTTATTCCAAATTATATTTGTATATAATTTGACAGTCACAATACATACGCTTTCAAACGCATTGACGCATGCGCAGTACGTTACGGTTCCTTTAAAAAACAAAAAATTCTCAATAAAGCAATTTACATTTTTGCAATACGTTAGCGATGACATGTTTTGTCAAAATTATAACATCTGTCTTTTTTATTCTTTACAATTATTTAAAAAATTAAAATAAAAACAAAACATATAAAAACTCCACGGACATTCACCTTCTCTCTAACCTCCATGGTTGCTACTTAAGTGAGATATGCGAAAATATGCCGTTTTGTGGATTATCTTAATATATATAAATTACGTGTCACGTTGTTTGTCCGCGATAGGCTCCTAAACTACTTAACCGATTTTAATCAAATTTGCACACCGTGTGCAGTTTGGTCCAACTTGAGAGATAGGATAGTTTTTTTTTGCCCATGAGTAACCCACAATTTATTTTTTGCGAATTTAAGGATTCTTAATAGGACATGACAGGGTCGTAGAAAAGGGCAGAACAACGTCTGCCTGGCAGGCTAGTATATATATATATATATATATATATATATATATATATATATATATATATATATACATATATAAAGAAGTTTGGCGTTATAAAATCTATACAAAATTCTCTATCCTTTTTTTTTTTTTTTTTTGTACATGGGGAAATGCCTACGCATACCCGCCTCGCGGGGGCAAGGACGGGTTATGTCGGACTCGCACCGACTAAAACCCCATGGTGTTCCACCTTTGTCGCATATTGGCAGGGCTACGGGAACGCTTTCGCACACATCCGCGGCCCTGCTAGCGCCTGCCGCCCCATGGCAGCACCTCCTCGGGAGAGGAAAATTCCTCCCCGTTCTCCTTCCCAGGTAAGGCGCACCAGAACACATGGCGCGCCTTCCTCCACGGCCTCCAATTACGTCTGTGCAACAGACGCCCCCGCGTCCGATGCACAAAGGCCATGGGGCCAGGAAAAACGAGCACTTAGAAGTACTAGCCTTCCCGACCCCAGCGGCGGATCTGGTCTATGGCTCCGCCGCCAACCAAGATTCGGCTGCGGAGGGTAGGGAGAGCGGCGCCTCGCAATACCGACAATCCTCTCCCCCCGCAGCCCCACCACCACCGCATCAACGGTGCGGCCCCGTTTGAGTCGCGGGGGATAGGGCAAGTGGCGCATCGCCATACCAACACTTCTCTTCCTCCGCGACTCCACCTCGGCTGCAGCGGAAGAGGGTGCGCGAGTCCTCACTCGCTGCAGTCCACCAGCACACATCCGAAGTGGGCTCCCCAAGCCCACTCGGAGTGGCCACCTCAGGCCGGCCCTTCACCTCGGGCCAGCCACGTGGGTTCCTCTTTGTTCACCGTGGGAGACCAAGCCACGGCTACTAAGCCCCCCCGCCACGACAAGGCGGGAACCCGTTCGGGGGGGCAAAAAAAAAAAAATTCTCTATCCTGAGGTCTAAACAAAAGTCAGTTAATCTATGTATTTTATTTTTATTCTCCTGTTAATTTACGACATTTGCCGATCATACGAAAGTGGCGCAATTTTACGATAGATTAAAAATAAAAATTCATAGAGTAACTGACTTTTATTTAGACTGTAGAAAATTTTGTATAGATTCTATAATGCAAAACTTCTTTAAGGAACAGTAGTCTATAAATATAAGTTTTATTGGTTTAAAGTGCTGTTGGTGAGTGCAGTCGCATGCGGACACCTGCCATAAAAACTTATCTCGACAATGACGCAATTTGAATGTAGATTTATATACTACTTTTCTTTAAAGAAATTTGGTATTATAGAATTTATACAAAATTCCCTATTCTATAGTTTAAACAAAAGTCAAAGTCAGTTATTCAATCGATTAATCATTATAAAATACTTTATTGTATTTTGATAGCTATATACCAAGTGGATGCCCGTAGCGTGAAAATTACTATTATGTCTATATATTACTCTAAATTATTTATGTAAAAAGAGATAAATCATATTCACACAAAAACTTTCATAACAATTATATAATATAAAAACTGTCCTTAACTTAGAAAAATCCAAGCAACAATGTACAATAACGAACACTCGATAATGACGCACTTAGAATGTAGATTTTAAATGAATATCTATAGACTAATTGAATTTTTATTCAACCAGAGGATGGAAAATTTTATATTGATTCTATATTGCCAACTTATTTATAGAAAGTCGTCTTTAAAAATAAGTTTTTACGGGCTATAGTGCTGTGGGTGGGTGCGGTCTCATGAGACCGCTAGGGATTTGAGAGAATATGGCCGCGGTCTCATGAGACCGCTAGTAGATTGAGCGATAGTAGGTAGGGATTACGGACTACCATTTAGCACGATCCTGACACACCCCTCTCACTACTTTCATATCTACATATCTACAAAACAGGCTCGTCGGTTATGAGTACTCTTATGATATAAAAAAACTCATAAAATAGAGTTTACTTAAATTACCTTAAAATTCATACAATCATTCACATTCAACATTTGTTAGTTCCAAGTCAGAGATAAATGTATTCAAAATGGAAAAGAACAATTTCTACACAAGACTTGCTACGCTATTCTACACAAGGCAACCAGATGAGCTCTACACTAGGCCACGCGGTTATTTTAGTTCGTCTTAAGTATATTTTATAATATTCCAATAAAGACAAATGTTTGTAATACGAAAGCTTTGCGTTCAGTTCACATTTCCATTTCCTACGCCATACACGTATGTCAATTCTTAAACAAAAACCAGCTCCATGAAATCTGTTCCATTACTAACTGACTTTGATTGGAGTTATATTTTCCATATTCTAAATACTTAAGCTGTTGAAGTTAAAGTAAGTTACTCAGGAAAATATTTTCCTGTTTGCATTACATATTTTTTGCTGAATGTGTCAAATTCGTAGTCAATTTGGTGAAATACACTTTGGCAATGTTTATGGTGCTTTATTTAAGATGTAACAAATAATTAATCGATCACAAGCACTCGTTGTTTTCGTAGGAGTTTATTCCTTTCTATAATATGCAAAGAAAATATAATGACGATAAATAACTTGTTTGGAACAAAAGTGCTCAACGTTCGCAGCTAATAATTTCCTTTATTTATGCGAACATTACACATTTAAATAATACCAGTTTTCACGGATTTTATCGTGTATATTTAACTTTTTAAATACCCGACGTTTCGAGCACTTGATTTAAGTTTTAGTTTTTCAATATTATGTTTTTTATATTGTGTGTTATGAACATTAATTGTAAATAATTAAAAAATTAAAATCAATATGCAGGTTTACATTGGAATGATTTACTTAATTTCACTTTACCTTATGGTATGTTCCAGTGAAATTTTATTTCAGAAAGTGGTACTCAGTGATAATACAGCGGACGGGAGATGTCGATTTGTAAGCGAAAGCGCTGCTATGCTAGGATAAATGTGAAATATTGAGCCGTCGGTATTTGCAGAGGAGCTACGAGCTACGTGTACGACATGGTTAGTGCTACAAATAAAAGGGAGTTTCTTTTATATGTGTTGGAAATATTGCTTTATGTTTAAAACAAGCGCAGACCGCCAGATTTAAAGATAAAATTATGAATGAGTTGGTATTGGTGGTCAATATTCTTTTGGCAAGTTAATTATTTAATGACACGCTGCTGATGACTTGGAAGTTGCGATAAATATTTTTTGTTATGTGGATAAATCTAGTGTTAGTTGCAGACTATCAATTTAAGGCAGCTAAGACCGAATTCTCAACAAAACGTCCAACCCTTTACACGTATTTTAATACCCTCCTCTCAGTTTTTAATTTTTATATAAACACGCGCACACGCGTCTACGTGCTATTTTCGAGAGTCATTACAAATCGTCTCTCACGTAGACTCGACGACATCCAGCCTCCCGAACAAGCCGGTTGCCGAGAAGGCTTCAGTACCATAGGCCACCTACCGAAGAAGACCGAAGAGTACAATCTGCCACTTTGCCTGACGTATGTGAACTATGAAAACCTTTGTATCCGTCGTCCCTTCAGCGGTGGCAAGTTGACTGTCGGTATATCAAAGTGCTGAAGTGTTTGTACAGTTGTGCTACAATGGCTATCCGAGTACAGAACCAGAGCTCGAAATCTATCAAACTGCTGAGAGGTGTAAGACAGGGTGACTTTATATCCCCGAAACTCTTCACCGCTGCATTGGAAGACGTTTTCAAGCTACTGGACTGGAAAGGATACGGTATTAAAATCTATAACGAGTACATCACTCATCTTCGATTTGCCGACGATATATTCCTTATGGGAGAATCGCTGGGGGACCTAAGCACTATGCTCAATGACCTCATTAGTGTCTCCCAACGGATAGGTCTTAAGATGAACATGGATGAAACAAAGATTATGTTTAATGTCCATGTCACACCTATGCCAGTAGTTGTTGGGAGCAATATGCTCGAAGTTGTAGACGAGTACGTTTACCTGGGACAAATAGTCCGACTAGGTGAGTCCAAATTCGACTGAGAGGTCAATCGACGAATTCAACTCGGCTGGGAAGTGTTCAGGAAATTACGACACACCTTCTCGTCAGGTATACCTCAAACTCTGAAAACTAGATTGTACAACGAGTGCGTGTTGCCAGTGATGACTTAAGGATCTGAGACGTGGTCCTTCACTGCTGGCCGTATGAGGACGCGGAAGGTCGCTCAGCGAGCTATGGAGAGGGCTATGCTCGGAGTGTCTCTGCGTGTTATACTCATAAATGAGGATATCCGCAGTAAAACCGGAGTGACCGACATAGCCCAACGGATTAGTAAGCTGAAGTGGAAATGGGCCGGCTATACAGCTCGTAGAACCGATAACCGATGGGGAAGAAAGGTTCTCGAGTGGCAGCCTCGTACCGGTAGGCGTAGTGTAGGCGACCCCTCACTAGATGGAGTGATGACCTGTTAAGACATGCAGGAAGTTGGTGGATACAGGTGGCTCAGGACCGTGCTTTGTGGCATTGCTTCGGGAGGCCTATGTTCAAGAGTTGACTTGTGAGGGGCTGTAATGATGATGATGATCATAGAAACGCGCGTGTGAAAATGCCACTGAGTCACGAAATTGGCTGGCATATGACTAATGTCACTCTTGAAAATGTGGTCTTGGTTTATTAGTTTTATATCGAACATTTCTATTTTTTTGTCTATGCTAACTCTGTTTAGCAGTGTGTTATTTTTGTTCTGTTTGTAAGGTTACTATATAGTATTTGCTGTGATACACGTATAATAGAAAGAAACATAGAATGTGGTCCAGTTTTAATCTAATAATAAGAGCATAATATTTGATCAATTTGTAACGCAGCGTACAAAATGTCGGATATTCCAATCTAAACATGCCAACTGACTCGTGACTGCGAACATGCAATCAGTTGCAGTCGAACTTCAACGTACTGCAGCCTCTAAAAACTAAACGTCTGTTAGTATAAAGATAAGCATAGCTCGAAGCGTACGATTATTATTATGTTTTGGAAATTTGGTAAAGATGCAAACTTTTATCTATTTTGCAGTAGTTAAGAGAAGATATTGTATGCAATAAGATAAAACTCTTGATAAAAATAAAAGCTAACATAAAAATACCAAAAAATAAAATAACCTCCTCATAATAATCTCGAGAGCGTTGCTAAGACAGTGTATTAAAAAATAAAGATTACCCAGAAAATTCAAAACTGAAAATTACTTTGTTCCTTTTAGTTCTTTGAAGCCAGCTGCGGGTAAACTTAATTTACTCAATGATTTCTTAAATTTACGCGAACACTACACATTTTAACGACATTTGATTTTAATAATTGCATCGAAACTTTAAACAAACGAGAAACATCAAAATACAATGAATGCAAAAATAAACAAATAGAAAAATACCAAAAATTAACGATCAAATCAAATGACAAACATCCAAGTCAACGCCAGAACAATAAACAACCGTTGACCATAGACACAAACTATAAACAACGCACTGTCTATAATTTGTCAAAACATACACTGGACGAACCAACAATGAAAGTATTAGCGAAGGGAATGAACTTCGCATTAACTCCGCGAAAAATTCCGTAAGAAGAAATTATCTGCAGTGTTGAGGATTGTCTGTTTAAGAATAATATCGGTAAGGAAGATTTGGAGGCCATACGTCAAGATATTTCGTCCTTGTTACGTCGTAGTTCAGTGCCGAAACCAAACCTTCCCAAAGACGAATTTATAGCGCTAAATAGCTTACGGAACTCACGATTCTCCGCGCGGATAAAGGAAATGCTACGGTGGTACGGTGGTACGATGGTCTGTTGACTTAATAATCTTCCAGTATAACTAATGGATACAGGCGTTACTTTGAGGAAATGCATTATATTAAATATGTTAAAAATTAAATAGCTAATAGTCTAAAGAGCACCTTCCAGCATCCCTCAATGTATTATTCCCGTCACTATTAACCCAGCATCACTGCTCCCAACACCACTACACTAATAGTGGAGCTGCGATTAGTGGTGACGGGGAGGCTTTGATCGTCTAGTGATCGAGCGAATGTAGCAGAAAGAGCTACACTTCAGTAATACTTTATGAAATAATAGAGCCACGCTGCAGCTATGTTATTATTGTAGCACCAATGGGTCGGCTCGACCGGGGAAGGACCACGATCTCACAGAACACCAGCGTAAAATAGCAGCTTTATAATGCTGTGTTTCGTATGGTAAGTGTAGAGATTTGGAGACCTTTTTTACTGGAAATGAGGCATTCCATCTTAGTCCTCAGGGAAGACAACGCATCTGCATTTTGATTCGTAAGTAAGGATAAATGTATATTTCTATAGACCACAGCATCCACTTACTATCAGCTGGACTGTGTGCTCGTTCGTCACCCTTATTCTGAAAAAATAATGAAAATAAAATATAAAATAAATATATCGTATTTATTAAATTCAATTTTGCGTGTAGCAATACGTGTTTGGTGGAAAATGGTATATGTTGAAAGATAATAACCGCAGCAGGCAGACACTCGCTGGCATCCAGCAGGGTAGCGAGTAGTTTAACTATGTTAACGTTTTTAATTTATAACGTGATGACTCGGTTGTGCTGTGGCTTAGTAGTGAGGAGCGAATCTAAAGACCACGGGTTTGAATCCCGCACGGAACAAGTCTTTGTATTGCCTACAAATAATTGTGTCAGGTCTGGATGTTTGTCCTTGTAAAAATTATGTTTGTAAACTTTAACTAAGATAAAGGAGAATGCACTAGTGTGAGGATAACCTTAAATAAACTTGCAACTTTTGCAAATTTGCGAAAATTACTGTAAATACCAACAAACCTCATATTTGGTTAATCTAATTTTCTTCTGGAGCAATGCGTTGACACTAAAGGGCTATTTTTGTTGAAAGTCCTTTCTATATCCTATTCCACGAACTATCGTGAAATACGAAATAGAAAAGTTACAGCTTAGTGAAAAGTTTATTTTTGAGTGAATTTTATCGCGTTTAATTTATTTTATTTTAACAATGACATCGGGATAACAGTCACCTCAGTCCCTCGTGACCATGTAAAATAGTTTTAATCAATTGCTCTATATTGTTAATTGTAACATACATGATTGTAAGCTGTTATCGAAAAAAAAAAGTCTCGCTGGGTTTTTTTGCTGGTTCTTCTTAAAACAATGGTTTTTTCCAAACCAGTGGTAAATTAAAAACAATTGTGACTTTCAAAAAGTATTATTTATAATCTATACTGAATAAAAAGTTTCTGTTTCTGTACCACTATTAATAGAATACTTTAGAAATTATAATTTACAATAATAAATAGAGTACATTATATTTCGCTTTTTCTAATACAACCAGTTTAAAACATTTTTCTTATCGTTTGTTCGTAAAATAATAAGTATAAATGATCATATGCCTGCACTGAATGGTGTTGAGTGATGCGACAGCACTCAGCAGCGAATTCATTAGCAGCTGCCTCGTTTGATAGCAGCTGCCTAGTTTGCTATCAGCTCGCTCACTTGTCGCTGCATCTTGATATTGGGTACATTAAGCGTGGAGACGCCAGTAACTTAAGGTATCTTCGATAAAGATTTAGTGGACTGTAATTTTGGTGCATACGGCAAAGGGGAAAATAAATAGGTGGGATAGCACGCACTGACCTGATGAGGGCTGCCGCGCCTTCCTCCTGGAGTGTCTGCTATACAGCAAGCTCGCCACGTGGTTCGGCGCACACGCACTCTCGGTTAACAGTTTCGTGAAGTCCCACACTCTCGACCTTTGCCCTTACGGGGGCGTCTCACACTTTTATGAGTTACAAAGACACAATGTCTGATGCGGTGAGTATTAAACATAAACAGGAGAACTCAATGTTCATCCTGCGCGGTTTGCGGTTAATATATATATAAGACGCGACGGCTGGCCGTGCGGTGCGGAGAACGTAATGTCACTTAGTATAATGACGCGCGCCGAGATCCTCTTTTTCACCTCGGCGGCAGCGCGTGCGGTAGGAAAGGGAAGGAAGGAAGGAAACAAAAAATATGCACTAGTCATGTTGATAAAGTAGATATAACTTAGGACGAACTCAATGCGATATGTAATGTAATGTTGATAAAGTAGATTGTTAACTGGCGTTACCATTTCCTCCCGCCCTTAAAGGGTCACCTTTAAAAGACAACCGTAATATAAAAAGTAAAAGGAAAACAAATAAATAAGCGGTATATAAAGTGAGAGGATGCGCTCAATGCGCATGTCTCATCTACTAACCTTACTTGGTAAGCAAGAAAATGTATACATAATTATAATATTGCGGTTTAATACCTTTTTTTTAATATATATAAATATAAACTTAATTCCTAATTTAGATAAATAATTATAATCAAAATAATCGTGATTTATTGTCTTGGGAGAGGGCAAATACGAGCAACAGGACGGAGATATGTTCCCTTAGTAGTTCTCACGATGCGGCGTGCTGAAAGGATCCAAAATTTTTGACGGAGCAATGACAATAACAATTCAGGTCCAGCGTGTAAATTTTTAATATGATAATAGTCAATGATCATGTTCACTACATGATCACTGCGCGGGAGTATAATTGGATGTTTTTGCGTGTAATCTAATGCGGAGTTCGAAAGACGACCACCAATGCGGATTAAACCATTCTCAATAAAAGGCCTTAAACGATTGAAAGCGGGCGAGCAAGGTTTGTTACCTTCAATATTTAAATATTCCACTGCAAAATGCTGTTTTTGCAGGGCGCGGAGGATTATAACCTCAGAGAAACTGAGATCATCAGCAGTCACTACAGTAGTGCTGCGGCGGGGCAATAATTTAGCAAACTTACACACGTACGCAATTATACGTAGAAGTTTACTCCAAGAAGAGATGCGGAGTGCGAGCTCATAAATCGCAGAATTACAGACGGATGTGCACACAGTGTGCGACAAAATCTTCTTCTCAGGCATATTTGCAATAACCTCATTGTCTAAAGTACGAAGAGGCCATTGAGATGGATCTAACGAAGTCCACTGAGGCCCATGGAGCCACAGGGGGTTTGAAACTAATTTATTTGGCGTAACGCCACGTGAAAGTATGTCAGCGGGATTCTCAGTACCTGCGACATGATAAAAGTTATCAGCGCGAATATTGTCGGTAATCTGAACAACGCGGTTTGCAACAAAGGTCTGCCACTTGTGTGGCGAACTCTTTATCCAGTACAGAGCTACTTTTGAATCTACAAAGGCATAGACTGATATTGCAAGGTCAAGAGAATAAATGTCGAGTACTCTGCGAAGCAATTTTGAGAGTAAAACCGCTCCACAAAGCTCAAGGCGTGCAATAGATAGTGGTTTCGTCGGTGCGACTTTAGTCTTTGCACAAATCAACTGGACGGTGTTACCATTGACGCTCTTTACATGTATGTAGACTACGGCACCGTATGCGTGCTCGCTGGCGTCGGAAAACCCCAGGAGTGATGCAGTACAGTTTTTGGATACACCAACATGTCGCGGGATACGTAAATCATTAAGAGCTGGTAATTCAGCACAGAATTGCCTCCACATCTTAATAATTGGCGGTGGTGGTATGTCGTCCCAATCTAAATTAAGTTGCCAAAGCTGCTTTATTAACAATTTGGCGTACGCTACTGTGGGAGCAACGAAACCCATTATGTCCCACAGGCGAGCGACAGTAGATAAGATGGCGCGCTTAGTGCACGTCACATCAGCGGGAACAGATATCTTAAAATAAAAGGCGTCACTATCGGTAGACCAATGCAAGCCTAGTATTTTATGTGGCATTGATTTATCGAACTCTACTTCTCCTGTAATTTTATGGGAAGTAGGGAGGTCATCTAAAACAGATCGACGGTTGCTATGCCATTTTATCAGGTCCCATTGGGCACCCTTGAATAAGTCTATCAGCTGCCGAGAGGTCTCACTAGCCTCGGATTCACTGGGCATAGAGAACGCGATGTCGTCCATATATAGCGAAGTAAATGCGATACGACTCGCAAGTGGATACTTTGCGCCGTCGTCATCAATGAGCTGTCTTACCGTGCGCAATGCATGGTATGGACTCGAAGTTAAACCGAAGCACACGCGATTGAAGTGGTATAACACAAGTGGGTCTTGTGGACGGAAGCGGTATAGGAAGCATTGGTAACGACGATCAGAATCGCGAACAACTATTTGCAGAAATTGTTGGCGACAGTCGGCTGTCATAGCGATTGGATGTAAGCGGAAAGTTAAAATTATATTGAACAAGTCGCCTTGCAAATTTGGTCCTGAATGCAGAATATCATTTAATGATCGCCCAGTGCTAGTCTTACTGCTAGCATCCAGGACGATGCGCAGACGCGTTGACTTCTTATCTTCGCGTAAGACTCCATGATGCGGTATGACATATATTGGAGCGGGTTCATGAGAGTCATACGGCGGTGCGGGGGATATATAATTTTTAGCTAAGTATTCCTTTATGACGTCATCATATGCTAACCTTAATGTAGGCGAGGCTTGAAGTTTCCTCTCCAAGCACATGAATCGTCGTCGAGAGGTTTCATAAGAATCTCCGAGAGAGTAAACGTCATCTTTAAATGGCAGGCCAACAATATATCTACCAGTAAAAGGATCGCGGGATGTCGTAGATTTATAAAACTCTTCACATTCAATGTCTGAAGGACACTGAATGGGCGGTGCGGAGGGTGGCTGTTCAAGCTCCCAAAATCGTTGCACTAATTTGTCAACGATAGGAGACTCTAGAACTGAGCAGCACGTTAAAGAATGATTTACCTGAAGTGTCGGCACTGAGCCCATAATAACGTAACCAAATACCGTACTCAAAGCTGAGGGCCCGGACAAGTCGTTAGACGAATAAATTACGTCTAGACATAGTAAGTGCGGGAAAAGGGATGCGCCTATCAAAACATCAATTTTATTAGGCATGCTATAACATTCATCAGCGAGTCTTATGCCATGGAAGTGTGATAAGACAGATGTGTCTACCACAGCAGTGGGCAAAAGGTCGGTGATTTGATCAACAACTAGCGTTGAAATATTGAAGTTAATATTCGAGTCGAATCGTGAGAAAATTTTAATATCAATCGATTTCGATTTTACAATTTTTTCAACTCCACCGAATCCCTTTACTACAGTACATTCGGTATCGTGTTGTTGAACGCCTAAACGATGACAGCACTCTTTAGTCATAAAATGGCTTTGAGCCGCGGAGTCTAATAATATACGAATAATTTGTTTCTCTCCCTTAGCATCGTAAGCAAATACTTGAGCGGTTGATAATAAAACAGTTCTCTGCGAACGACTTGCGCGCGCGGGAGGCGGTGAACGTTGAGAAACATTCTTGAACGAAGTACACAGCGCGACGTCTGAACGCGCACCTGCGGTGAGGGGTGGCGAGTGTGCGGGCGCGGGGGTTGTAGACTTCAGTGTAACTGGCTGAAGCGGTGGAGAACGCGCCAGCGCAGGGGAAGCATTATCGCTTCTGCGGTGGAAGTGCAACAATGTGTGATGTTTAAATTTACAAACTCGACAACTATAATTTGAAGAGCAACTAGACACTCGATGACTTAAACTGAGACAATTCACACATGCATTGTTACTCTTTACGCATTTAAATCGTTCCTGCGGCGTCATTTTATTAAAGTCTGCACACTTAAATAGGTGTTGATGCACAATATTATCGCACAGACACTTTGAGCAACTAGTCGTCGTGCTTACGTACGCCTGATACTTCGGCGACGAAGTATTATTACAGTGACGATTATTACCGTTACCTCGTCGATTGTTTGGTGCGCTATTAGAATTTGTACTAGAATCGGTGCGTTGCAAAACTTTGGAGCGGGTTTTAATAAAATTTACTAAATCATCAAAGGTAGGTACCATCGAGTTATGACTATATTCGAAAGAGCGAATGGTATCCGGGTCCAGCTTCTTAAGCGCGATATGAAGAACAATTAAGTCCGCGAGATTATCTAACTTTAAGTTTTGTAAAGCGCGCACTGCACTTATAAAGTTGTCAGTAAATAAATCAAAATTATTTGCGGTGGCCGATTGCAATGGCTTAAATTCGAACATCTGATTAATATATGTAGATGCTAGCATACGCCGGTCTTCATATTTGTCAACGAGTGCTTGCAATAAAATTTTATAATTTTCAGCGCAAGGAGTTATACCTGAGCATACAGATAGGGCTTTGCCCGTTAGTTTACCTAGCAAATAGTATAACTTTTCAGCGTCGGTAAGCGATGTGTTGTCATGGACGGTTGATTTAAAGCTAGCATAAAATAAAGGCCATGAGCGAATGTCACCCGAAAATGGCATAAGTTCGATAGGCGGAAGTGAGAATCTGGCTTTAGATGGTGTACTAGTACTTTGTGAATTAGATTGCGAATATTGTAAATAAAGCCTATTTATTCTACCGCAAAGAGACTCAAACGCAATGAGGCTGTTATAATCAGGTTTAGCAATAGGGTTTATTTTTAATAAATGTGAATTATAATTATCTAAGACCTGTTTAAACTCAATACGTAAAGCATTAATATTAGAACTTCCATCAAGAAAACGCTCCATCGTGGAAGTGTTTGTGTGGATGTCCGAGGACATATCATATATTTTTTGCACTATTTCAAATAAAGCATCTCGTTTAGCTAACAATAAAACCAACTCAGCATCAGGTGTGCCCTCATTATCCGAGGAATCGCTATTATTCGATGCTATTTGTTTTTTAGGCGGCATTACAACTTAAGTTATGCGGCAAAAATAATATAATTATAAGCGGGTAGTCTGTAAGCGACCTCGCTACGCGGTTGAATTATTAAATATTAGTTTTGTTAACGATGAACTTTAATTGTCAACTTTATAATAATTATGAAGTTATTTATAACGAATATAATGCTTAAATATATGTGCAAATAATAAATGTAATTTAACAGTATAATCTATAGATGTAGTTAAAAGTTGATGACGTGATGTGAACATACAACAAATAATTTATATAGATAATTATATGCTTATTCATTCTATGAATATAGTTTTAAAATTACTATGAATGTCACCTATTAGGACCTATTCTAGTGTTCTAATAAGGGCGGGGTTAATCCGAAGTCGGATTAAAATATAAATAATTAATTATATAAACGCTTATTACGATAACGATCTAATAAGGGCGGAAAGTCAAGGTCAATCCAGCGAGAAGTGACCATTAAAAAATGGAAAGTCAAGGTCAATCCAGCGAGAAGGACCATTAAAAATGGAGAGTCAAGGTCAATCCAGCGAGAAGGACCATTAAAAATGGAGACGCCAGTAACTTAAGGTATCTTCGATAAAGATTTAGTGGACTGTAATTTTGGTGCATACGGCAAAGGGGAAAATAAATAGGTGGGATAGCACGCACTGACCTGATGAGGGCTGCCGCGCCTTCCTCCTGGAGTGTCTGCTATACAGCAAGCTCGCCACGTGGTTCGGCGCACACGCACTCTCGGTTAACAGTTTCGTGAAGTCCCACACTCTCGACCTTTGCCCTTACGGGGGCGTCTCACACTTTTATGAGTTACAAAGACACAATGTCTGATGCGGTGAATATTAAACATAAACAGGAGAACTCAATGTTCATCCTGCGCGGTTTGCGGTTAATATATATATAAGACGCGACGGCTGGCCGTGCGGTGCGGAGAACGTAATGTCACTTAGTATAATGACGCGCGCCGAGATCCTCTTTTTCACCTCGGCGGCAGCGCGTGCGGTAGGAAAGGGAAGGAAGGAAGGAAACAAAAAATATGCACTAGTCATGTTGATAAAGTAGATATAACTTAGGACGAACTCAATGCGATATGTAATGTAATGTTGATAAAGTAGATTGTTAACTGGCGTTACCAAAGCGCATGGGATCTTACTACATGTTATAATTTTGTTCTACTTATTTCTCGTTTAGAAACTTAATGAATCTGTATTTTTTTTGTTTAAGAGACCAATACAACACGAGAACAGGAAAAAAGACACCTTGTGATTTTTTTAAAATATGCTCCAGATGGGTTTAGAACCAAGGATCTCTAGGAAAGTAACTAGGTAAGATAATTAGTGCCACGCTATTGCCATCAATTATCCATTAACTCAGATAAAACGTTTGATTATTTTTCTTGTGTTTAAGTGGCACATTTAATATTATTAAGAAGATGACACCATTTTGAGCGATAAACCTGTAGGAGACGAACGACATTCAAGTAAGAACTGAAAAAGTTTGTTGCATTTTTTTAAACAAATTGAATGAAACTATGGGGAGAAATAATCGCATAAACAATTTTGCTCGAATTTACAAATTCATGGATTATACTTCTCATACATATAGATTGGTAATGCGTACTCTAATTGTATAAGACCTGATTTCCTGTTGATTTCATGTTAACATGGTATGAAAATAACATAACACAAATTAGTTTCAGTACGGACTATAGAGTTGAAATACTCGACGTAAAACCATGTTTATATTTTCGCCTTGTGCGCAGTCTTAATTATGTAGAATACGTAGCAAATATGTCGAATGCATTCGTAGTTCCGCTTATTCTTCTTGTCGCTTCACGTCTAATGTATGAGTACAAAATAAAAACGTTTTCCACTTCTATTACAAGTTTCATATTATAGAACTACAAATTCATATAATCATGGAATTTAGATTACAACAATAGTCTGATCAAATAAATTAAACCTAAGTGCTTCTTAGTGTTTACTACCTTATCATCTATAAATGAATAGTAAAAATTTGCTTTATATATTATTATGATTTGATACAGTTCGTTAAATACACCCAATGCGGTTAATATATATATATATATATATATATATATATATATAATATATATATATATATATATATATATATATATATATATATATATATATATATATATATATATATATTAACCGCATTGGGTGTATTTAACGAACTGTATCAAATCATAATAATATATAAAGCAAATTTTTACTATTCATTTATAGATGATAAGGTAGTAAACACTAAGAAGCACTTAGGTTTAATTTATTTGATCAGACTATTGTTGTAATCTAAATTCCATGATTATATGAATTTGTAGTTCTATAATATGAAACTTGTAATAGAAGTGGAAAACGTTTTTATTTTGTACGTATAATGCGAATTAATATCCGGTTTAAATATAAAACCATCCCGCCATACAAAGTTCAAATTGTTACCAAAATATAAGAGTTTCTGTGCAGGTACATAAATATCAATTTGAATCGTAACGAGTTGTAAGTGGACGTGACTGAGTACTGGAACAAGAGTGGGTATCCTTTCCATCAGCTTTATATTTCTCGTACCACTTTAAATACGAGACAAGTAATAAAAAAATAGTACAGTAACGGAATGGAAAGGAAAATGAAAAGGCAAATTGGTGTTTGCAATTCAAACACGCAAACTGGTGCAAGTTTTCTAGCATGTAGTAAACTAAACGCCTTTAGGAAACTTTGTGATTTTGCTTAGTTTTTAAGTGACTTCTTTTATAAGTTAATTAACCGATTTATCGAATATATTCCACCGTTGCAGGAGATTGACAGTGGACTCATATAAAGTTTTGATCCGACTATAATAAAAGTCGATTTTTACTTTGTCATTTTGTCAAGTATACAATTTTTTTTATTTTGTCAAGTATACACAATTACTAAAAACAATCGTGCCATCTTTCGAAAAATATATTTAATAACTAAATGAAACGGTTATACTCTCACAAACCAATGGGATGGCAATCTGATACGACTGGAGAGAGATCTGGGACGGGACTAATAACGACTTAACGTTTTTTCCAAAATTCCTATGTTTGGCTCTTCTGCTACTAAGAATTTTTTGACAAAAAACCCAATAACTGATTTTGGTCCGAACTGCGTTCGAATCCGGAACTACACGATCAGCAGTCGTACTTACGACCACAAATCGAGACGGTCACATTTTTTTATAGGATAGGGTGACCAACGAGCACACGGTTCACCTAATGGTAAGTGATTGCTGTGGCTCATAGACATCTACATCTATCCTCAACTACGAATCAAAATGCAGATGCGTTGTCACCCGTTAGGACTAAGATGGAATGCCTCGTTTCCAGTTCAAAAGGGTCCCCGGTTCTTTTCACTCACCATACGAAACACAGCAGCATTTAGCTATTATTTTACGCTTGTTTTCTGCCAGAAAGTGTGGCCCTTCTCCAGTCGAGCCGACGTATTCGTATTACAACTATAGTATTAATATAATTACAACTTTGCTCTACCACATTCCGTATAATATGAAATTAATGGAATCATTTCAATAAAAACCTGCATTTTGATTTTAATTCGTGAACATATAATCAATTTCTTGCGCTGCCTGAATCACATGAATATTCTCCAGCTATCAAGGATATAAAGGATATTAAAAACCCATGATGCCATCCATTTCTTCACAAACACGTTTCAATAAAATCGTTATTGTAAAAAAAATAGTAATCGGCTAAATCATCAAACATCGTTTACTCGTCCAAACTTGTTTTCTTTTTTTTTTCAAGAAAAATACAAGAAGAGGTGTAAAAATTTACTTGCTTGCAATTTGCACCTTGTTTGAAGAGCACCTCCCGCCCGCAATAAGGAACGCACCCAACTGTGGAATGTATATACATTTGGTGCGGGCCTCCTAACATAATAAACGAGATATGGAGCAATTGGTCCTAAAAAATACTATCCCTCAGACGTGCAAAATTCCGCGCATGGATAAATCAGCGCTTTGCCGGCGGCGTCCGAAGCTGAGAAGTTCATGGACGATGAAGTTTAGGGTAAGCGCGTGTTCCTCGAGCTTATTTGATGTTGTCATAAAAATCCCGGTCTACTTGTAATTTTACGATAAATTTGAAGTACACCGTAATTTTTACATTAATATTCAGATTAGTAATAATACTGCGTCAGTAAATCAAACACGATGAAACTAATTTACCATGCTCTTCAGATTTTGACTCTCTGAGGGATAACATAGGACACATTGTTACAAAGAAGCTTAGCGATCGTCGGACGTTTTTACTAATTTAAACAATGATTAATTTTAAAGCTATTTAAATTGTAATATAAGTAAAGAAGCTTCGCGTTCAATGTAAGTGTACTTAAATTCAATAATAAATGAAAATATTTTAGTAGCGATCTATTTGACAGACAAATTTTACAGTGGTAGAGCCATGCGGCAGCTTTGCTGTTGCACGTATGGGCCGGCTCAAACCGGGGTGGTACCACGACCTCACAGAATACCGGCGTGAAGTGGAAGTTCTGCTTCCGCGTTTCGTCTGGTGAGTGCAGGTGGCCGGAGGCCCAAATCCCCCCCCCCCCCATCAACATGGTAGCGGAATTAAATAAAGATAGACTACCCCAGGAGGGTACCAGCACCCCTGGAGAATCCCTCGCTGAGCATCCACGACCATGTTTCTCCACTTCTGAGCGTGGGTGCTCAGGCTGCCCCGCGTATTCTGGGGGGGGCGAAATTCCGCTCAAGACTACAACTGCTCGGGGCAAACGGAGCAACAAGACCAAGGCGACCCCTGCCACGCTGTCCGTGAATTTCTGCAATATCAGGGGACTTCACTCCAACCTAAACGCCGTCCACTACCATCTCGAGACGGCGAGGCCGGCTCTGCTCTTTCTGACCGAGACGCAGGTGTCCTCTCCGGCTGATGTTTCGTATCTCTCCTACCCGGGGTACAAACTGGAACACTCCTTTGTGCCTCGGGCTGGAGTTTGCGTTTACGTCAGAGAGGACATCTGTTCTCGACGCCTCGGCAGACTTGAAGGTTCGGACCTGTCCATCCTTTGGCTACGCGTAGACAGCGACGACCATCCGCGCGTCTACGGGTGCCTCTATAGGTCCCACAGCGGTAATGCCGAAACAGACCGACTCTTCGACCACGTCCAAATGGCTGCAGATTCATTGCTACAGCAGATCCCCTCCGCAGAGATCGTGATCCTCGGCGACTTTAACGCCCATCACGCCGAATGGCTCGGTTCACGTTTAACCGATCATGCGGGGAGATCTGTTCATGATTTTGCCTTGGCATATGGTCTGACACAACTGGTTACTTCGCCTACGCGGATTCCAGATGTGGAGGATCATGCACCTTCCCTGTTGGACCTTCTGCTGACCTCTCACCCGGACGGATATCAGATTTCCGTCGACGCCCCTTTAGGCTCCTCGGACCATTGTCTGATCCGGAGTGTTGTGCCACTCACGCTGAAATCGCGGTTGCATTCTGCAGGCTGCCGCCGTGTTTGGCACTATAGGTCAGCCGATTGGGATGGGATGCGGTCTTTTTTTGCATCCTACCCTTGGGGGCGGGTTTGCTTCTCGCCGGATGATCCCAACGTTGTTGCGGATTCTGTTACTGATGTGGTACTTCAGGGTATGGAACTTTTTATTCCTTCCTCTGTGGTGCCCATTGGAGGCAAATCTCAGCCATGGTTTGGTCGCTCCTGTAAAATAGCATCATGCTATAAGCAGGAGTGCTACCAAGCCTGGGTTGATGCATCAGCGTCCCGGGATGTAAACACCAGCGCTCTAAAAAAGAAGTATAATTCCGCCTCTAGGTCCTTCAAAAGAGTCATTGCCAAGGCAAAGTCAGAGCACATAGGCAGAATTGGCGAGAAACTAGTTCGCCTTCCTTCTGGAACCCGTGCATTCTGGTCTCTCGCCAAGGCTGTCCAGGGGAATTTCTGTCAGCCATCTCTTCCATCTCTGCACAGGGAGGACGACTCACTGGCCCATACTGCAAAGGAGAAAGCCGATCTTCTAGGCTCCTTCTTTGCGTCTAACTCGACTCTCGATGACGGGGGGAGTACGCCGCCGACCATCCCGCGGTGTGAGTGCTCTATGCTGGAAGTGCAGTTCACACAGCGCTCGGTTCGCAAAGCACTCCTCTCCCTGGACATCCACAAGTCGAGTGGGCCTGACGGAATCCCCCCAATTGTGCTGAGGACGTGTGCTCCAGAGTTGGCACCGGTTTTAACGCGTCTTTTCCGGTACTCCTACTCCCTAGGCGTAGTCCCAAAATCGTGGAAGACGGCTTTCGTCCACCCGATCCCTAAAAAAGGCGACCGCTCAGACCCGTCCAACTACCGGCCAATCGCCATCACCTCCTTGTTCTCCAAAACAATGGAGTCCATTGTAAACTGCCAGCTTATGAGGTACCTTGAGGATCACCAGCTGATTAGTGACCGCCAATACGGTTTTCGCCGTGGTCGGTCAGCTGGTGATCTTCTGGTCTACCTCACTCACAGATGGGCGGAGGCAGTAGAGTTCAAGGGGGAGGCATTGGCCGTTAGTTTGGACATTGCGAAGGCCTTCGATCGGGTTTGGCACAAAGCGCTTCTTTCGAAGCTCCCTTCCTATGGGCTTCCCGAGAAATTGTGCAATTGGATCACCAGCTTTCTTGCAGATCGGAGCATCAAGGTCGTTGTAGACGGTGCAAGCTCCGATTGCAAGCCTATTAATGCTGGTGTTCCACAGGGCTGCGTGCTATCGCCAACGCTGTTTCTTCTGCATATCAATGATATGTTGCATACCCGTAACATTCATTGCTATGCAGATGACAGCACTGGTGATGCTCTTTACACCGGCCGAGCCAATATTTCTCGGGAAAACGTCTCCGAGTGCCGGGACAAACTTGTGTCTGAAGTCGAGTCTTTGCTGAACAGAGTCTCGGATTGGGGACGACTAAATCTAGTCCAGTTTAACCCCCAGAAGACACAAGTTTGCGCGTTAACCGCTAAAAAGAACCCCTTTGTCGTATCCCCTCAGTTTCAAGGCACTCCCCTTGTTGCCTCAGCCAGTATCGGAATCCTCGGCGTCGACATATCGAGTGACGTGCAGTTTCGTGGTCACTTGGAAGGGAAGGCCAAATTGGCCTCTAAAAAGCTTGGCGTGCTCAGCAGAGCGGGACAGTATTTCATGCCGGCACACCGCCTGCAACTTTACAAGGCGCAGGTTCGGCCGCACATGGAATACTGTTCCCATCTCTGGGCTGGGGCTCCCCAGTACCAGCTCCTTCCACTTGACCGCATCCAGCGCAGAGCGGCTCGAATCGTCGACGACCGAGTGCTTTCCGATCGGCTCGATTCACTGGCGTTGCGAAGAGATGTTGCATCTCTTTGCGTATTTTATCGCATCTATCACGGGGAGTGCTCTGAGGAATTGTTCGGATTAATCCCAGCCGCCAAATTTCGTGAACGCACGACACGGCAAACGTCCCAATACCATCCACACCATCTGGATGCTTGGCGGTCCACCACTGTACGTTTCACAAGGAGTTTTCTTCCACGTACAACCTCTCTGTGGAATAGTTTATCATCGGCGATTTTTCCGGACCGATACGACCTGGGGACCTTCAAGAAAAGAGCTTACTCCTTTCTAAAGGGCCGGCAACGCACCCGCAATTCTCCTGGTGTTGCGGTTGATCATGGGCGGCGGTAGTCACTTAACATCAGGTGAGCCGCATGCTCGTTTGCCCCCTCTTCTATAAAAAAAAAAAAAAAAAAAATGGTTTTATATTTAATAAGTAAGATTGAAACTTGTTGCGTTTTGCCTATCACATAACAATAACAAACTTTGCAAATTTAATTTTATCATTATAAAGCTAATTTCATTTGTCAAGTGTTTTTCCTATAACGATATATTCACGTTCCGTTTGCAGCACGCAAGCAAATACCAGGACGTTAATTATCAGTGTTATTTTTTCAATTACGGCTATGTTTTAATCATAAAGACTCTTAAAATATTTCTGTATTTTCACCTTTTACCAAAAGGAATGCATGTAAATTTGTAAAATGTTTTCATATAGGATAATTCTTCTGCCTTCTTGTTATGATTGGCGAGAACCGGAGACCTTTTTACAGATAACGAGGCATTACATCTTACTGCTCACGTCATCTCACTTGCATTTTGATTCTTAATCGAGGATAAATGTAGATGTATATATACCACTACATTCACTTGACTGTGTGTTCCTTTGTCACTCTTACTTCTTGAAAGAAGCATGTTTTACAGAATTAAAATCATAAAAAAGCTGTGCTATACGCATATCTGAGTTAGTGCATTTGATTCAACATATTCGGCACAGTTTCAAAACAAAAAATAAACAAAATATAACTTTCTGACATACCTATAAGCGCAGATGTACAATGGATATAGATAAAATGAAGTCAAGATATTCTCTAGTGAAAAGACGAGTTATTGCCATTATAATTCATTTCATTTCATTCTAGATGCATCCCGTCAATCACTTTCTTCGCAAGACCAAATGCTCCAATAAGAATAAATCCATTAATTGTATCCTAGTATCGATGAAAACGAAACAAAACTAACTACGGCTTATTTAGAGCCAATTTACTATACTTGGGGTAATATATTTTATTTCCATTATGGCTACTTATATTATACTACTGTATAGTAGGACGCATTTTCTGTCAAGAAGGTGTCCCGTCTGGGTCGCTAAGCTCCCTCTTACTTATGTCTGCTGCCAAAAATAGTTCCGGTCTAAATGTATAAAAACAAAGCTTGTATAATTACAAGATGTTAGTCATTCCGAGCCTCCAAATGTTACAACGGATCCTTAGCCTTGTTCGTGTTAAGTTGGCTGTAGGTGACCTTGAAGAGTAGAAGCCCCTTACCATCAGATGGACTGTTGGTAAGCGGCTACTGCCAGTTCATTTGTCACGTCAGTTCTATATAAAAAGCGAAAACAATTTTAGATTCATAATGTTATGCTTACCCCGGCGTGAGTACGGTTGAAAAGGAGTACAACTACTGTATGGTTAGTCCAAATGACTGGAATTTTGATATGTATGTAATTTCTACATTTTAAGGAAGTTAAACCAATTTTTCAATTTGATGGGATGTATGATTCTTAAACTACAAAAATTTGGTGAAAAAAAAAATAAAAAATGTGTTGTGTTAAGAAATTTTTATGTAATTTCCAAGGCTATAAATTATTTAACAAAAAACTTAAACTTTTCAATCTTATAAGTAAATAAACAACAATCTAACTTCTTGATATTTATTTGTTACTTTTTACAGATTTTTTTGAAACAGAAACTTTTTTGTTCAATATGTATTACAAGTAAAACCTCTGTCCTGGGAAGAATCAGCAAGAAACCCAACGGGACTATTTTTTTTAAATAAGAGCTTATAATCATGTATGTTACAATTAACAAAACAAATTAGAAATAGCTTGGTAGCGATCACCCTTCCCAGGGGTTATTATCATCTATAAATTCCTAAACCCTTTTTATAAAAACTTATTTTAATACAATTTTTGAACTATGTGTATGTCAAATTTTGTATATTATTTTCTGGGATTTTGTTGTAAAAGCGTATACATCGCCCCAAGAATGAATTACTGACTCGGTGGGGTCGAGTAAATGGTACTACCAGCATGTGTCTGGTCCTAGTATTTACAGAATTAATATCACGTATTTTTGCAAAACTACTTTCATTTTTGTGTACGTACATTAAATTTTCATAAATGTTTTGAGAGACCAGAGTTAATATATTAATTCCCTTAAATTTTTGTCTGAGCGACTCTTTAGATTTTAAATCATATATTGCTCTAGTGGCCCTCTTCTGTAAAACAAATATAATTTATGTGTCAGTTGCGTGTCCCCATAGCAAATTACTATACGAAATTATGCTATGCAAATAACTAAAGTAAACTAGTCTAGCCGTTTCAACACTTTTAAGAGTTCTTATCTTTTTTACAGCATATGCTGCAGAACTAAGTCTGCTAGCTAGTTTTGATATATTAGGTCTAATGTTTGATCTTTAAAACCTAAACTAAAAAAACATTTAAGTCTTAAAATGAATTACTGTCAGCGTGTAAATTAGCACATACGTTACAAGAGATTATGTACTCTGGGCAAAAGAACTTGTTGCTGATGCGGTAGGTGTTGGTAGTTTCCTGTCTTTTTTAGCAGAACATATTTGACACCGTTTCCCTACACCTGAAATTTCAGCAGATGGCTCTTCTGACGATTCTCTTGTAAATTTTCTGATTATTTTGCGCATGTCATGTTATTGCGCGCTCTGATAATTTTTATTTAAAATTCAATTTTATTCATCAATATAGTCTCCTTCAAGGGTGATACACTCAGTCCAGCGCCGCTCTTACATCTCTGTTGTTTGTATAATACGATTTGTCCAACCTTTTAAAATACGCTTCAGTTTCGGTAATTACTTCTTGGTATGGTATGATGACATCAGACGGGTCACTTTTTTCCAATATGCCAAAATGTTTACGTTCTTCTCAATCCATTTTAAAAAAATCCAACATAAAAATCAAAATAAAACATATAAATATACAAGGAACTAAAAAAAGTAATACAGTTACATAAAAATTAAACTTAAGAGCGAAATATTAAATAAAAATATTTGGCACAACGTAGTTACACCGACTCTATAGATGGGTATTATTTACCTTTGTTGCGTTTGATGACGTCTAATTCCCAATGCAAGTGGAATTCTACTGAATAAACATAAGAAACAAATGGGATAGGGTGTTAGTTCCGACTACTAAGAAGTACGTAACGTCGCACAATAATTCTTACAAAATACCCGCCTTTAAAAACATCACGGGTCATTTTGACCCGACCTGACAGTACCCGGGTTAGCTGTACTCTAAAACTGTAATAAAAATATAAAGGTCGTGCTTAAAATTTTATTATCGCGGTAAATTGTCGTTTTTAAATTTACGAGTATGATTTTGGTTTTACTACAAGAGCCTCTTCTTTGATGTTTTACATTCAATACAAGTTACTAAAGTGTCATCATTGTGAACTGTAATTGTTCTATAAAACAATTACCTTTTAAGACAAGGTTGAATATGAATACTGGTAACAGTTTTATATTTGTAAATAGTACAAGGTGAAAGGGGAATCATGCAACGTTTTTTTTTCAAATGGTAATCTCTCCAACGCATGTATCACTCTAAGTATTTACGGTCGACCCTCTGGCGATTAAGTAATGGTGGAGTAATCCATTCAACAATCCTTTGCAATAAATTAAACTAACAATTCACTGACTGGTGATAAAGCAGCATTTCTAGTGACTTTACAATGACCAACTCGCCTGCTTGCGTCGTGAGTACGGGCGTAGAGGAGGCGAGAGAGGTATGTCAGGATTGTACCAAATGGAAGTCTGTAGTCTCTTCTACTTCTCTGGTTGTCTTGTTGGCTAAATTTCCTGGTAATAAGAAGATACCCATCTCCTGGTTTAATTCTCTCTGGCAAATATTATGACACCCAAGTGACGATATGGTGTAGTAGATATACGAGTACTTAAACTTGCACTACACGGTAAAAATATTAATATTAATTTACATTTAATAAAAACAAATATAATATTATATACTGATAACATTTTATTATCCCTCAACGATAATTAGTATCGTAGGAGCAACATTTTTCATGGTTAAGTGTAAGACACCCACCCTAAAATTTTTGTTTATTTATTTTTACACACCTTATGATAAGGGATAATACATAGGGCGAATTTAATAACGCCTTATTCTCTTATTTTTATTATTATTATTTTTCTTATTATTCTATATATATATATATATATATATATATATATATATATATATATATAATCTATATGATACATTCTATCTATCTTATTATTATAACCACTTTATAAATAAATAAGTAATAAAGATGTAAGTAAATGTGTAGTAAATTATTTAACGCAATTATTTGGGGCGCTAATTAATAGGGCTTGGCAGTGAAAGAAACTGCCCAATGAGAAGTTAAACATATTTATAGAAAGAAGGAGTCTCCCCGCAGCGCGACGACCTCTTATAACACTTATTTACGGCAGATGTATCCTGGGCAAACTTCGAGATCAATCGCAGGTTGGCTAAAATTTCCACCACGACATCTAATTAAATTTGACATGAAACACCGATTACGATCCCATTCATAGTTTAATACTTAGATCTTATACATTACTTCCAAGGCTTGTATTGTCTTTTTAAAACAATATCTTGGATCTGAATCTAAACATGTCAAGAAAAGTAACGCCCAATTGTCCGTAGCACTCACCATATCGCACGCGTAGCTCGTAGCTGCAGTACAAGTATCAACGTCTCAATATTTCACGTTTATCGATATCCTAGCGTCGCGTCACTTCAAACAATCTACATAGTTGTCACCTGTACTCTTAAGGGTATAAGCGCTAGTATTCAATATTTTACATTTATTGTCAAGCAGTTTGTTATACGTTTTTATTTACTTACGTAAAGTTTCACTAGAACATCCTACAAGGCAACGTGAAATCAAGAAAATAATTTCAATCTAAACCTGCATATCATTGTTTTAATTTCATAAAAAAATTCTCGCACCGTCTGCATCGTACAAATATACACCAGCTGTTGACGATATTTGCGATTGGATCAGAATATTAAAAAAGCCTTGATTCAGTCCTTGTTTTTTCACGTAGATTTTTAGTTACTTATATTAGACAATTGTCTAATTGCTGAGTGATATTTTGCATAAAAGTTGTCCCAATTTTACTTAAAAAAATAATACTCTAAGTAAATTATGTAATGATAAAATTTGAAAAATCTTAATATATAAAAACTTTGAAGTCAGTTGCTATTAGTAAAACAGTCAAATAGTTGACTTATAGCAACTTACTGAATTTTGAGTGTTGAAAATGATTAACTAAACATATTTGCTAACGTTTGTTCCTTTTATTAATTGAACGAATACATCTACGTATTCATACAACTATTTTCTAACCACTAGTAATAAAAATTGTAAGGAAGTATAAATTTTATTTCGATTTTTAACACATATTGTAAGATATGTAAAGTAGACACTTGAATAATTTTAATTATTATTAAATTAAGTATCAATAGTAAATAAAATATAAATTTAGTCTATATATAGTAATATATTAAAACAATTGTTGGGGAGTCTGTACAATTTTGAAAGGCACTAGGAGCTAATCAATTTTAATTACACTGACTGAACTTAAAGTGAAATTATATTTCTAGATTTATTTTTGAACCGTTGAGTCGGTGCGTATTTTTATGCAAACAGATCAAACAATGCCCATAAATTGAACTTCAAAGTAAGAGTGAACAGGCAGTGAATATGTTTTTAAAATAATTGTCCTTACCATTTATCATGTCACATAGATACGTAGGTCACTCAAAAAGTTTTGAGATGCTCAAAATTTAAAAATGAAACGCACTCGTGTTATATGTTTCTAAAAAGCAAATTTATTTAAAAATAGAACACCATAAGCCAATTTCTCAACATTAAAAAAAAAACAAAGTTGTATTAATTTTCCTGCAACGCTTCCCCGCGCTTTTCATTTAAAACTATGGATCTTAACCTTGAACATTTTCGCGCTATGATCTATTATGATTTTAAATTTGGTTTAAGCGAACAATTAAGTTTACAACGGTTACCATCGTCATAAGGGGACTCAGCTCCATCACGCGCAACAATTTTAGGTGGTTTGCTGAATTCAAAAGGGGTAAAATTAACTTTAAATATGACCAAAGAACCGGGGCCCCGCAAACAGCAGTAACGGCAGGAAATGTATAAAATGTAAGGACTACTGAAATGTTGGTGCAAGAAGACCCACGAATCACATATTCGGACATTGAAATGATTTTAGGCTAATGCCTACAATCTTTTCAATGTGCTCCCCAAACTAATGTACGTCAGTCAACTCTGAATGGTATATGTTGACTGTCGTCTTTTATGGGACTACTTTTGTTTATCCCATCCAGGTTCGGGCCTCGGGGAGTTCCGCATTACCCGGGAAATCCTCACAGCTTATATCAATGAGCCGGTCTTGGGAGCCGTACAAGACGACATTGTTGGTAATCTTGGTTGGCGTATTGCGCGCCACCAGGTCGATGCTACCGGAGGGTCGGCCGTCTCGAAGCCCCGCGGAGTCCTGAGGATGGGAGTCGACGCAGGGCCAATCTTGCCGACAGGAGGGCGCTACAACAGCAGCTGCTCCAGTGCTCCTTCCTGGTTCTAGCTGAAATCCTGGTATCCCTAGACAGAATTGGCGTGTCTCGTGCCTCTGGGAAGGGAATCTGCTGAAGGGTCAGCAACCTCAAGGTTCCGTGGAGAAGCATCTCGACGCGGAGCCGAAGTCACCAACAGGCGCGCGCACTTGGGCGCGCCGGGCCTTCGGAGTTTGCTTCCCAGCGTGTAGGTTAAACGCAGCGTTGGGTGATCTTCATCCCGAGTGGGGTCAGGGGCGTCCTCTGGGCTCGACGCAAGCCGAGTTGGCCTAACAGCGCGCGCACCCACTGCGAAGCGACGCGCTGTACTTCTCCCACCGGGCGGGAGCCGACGACCAGCGGACGTGACCGCTCACTAGCGCGGTCCGGACGAGACACCTCTGAATGGTAAACTACACTTGTATTACTCAAAGCTTTTCAAGCTGTGCGGGAGAGAAGACCAAAGACCGGGCTTCGGGGAATCAGCTATATTGAGAAATCTGGTGTTAAAACTCTAGGTCACTTACCCTACTCTCCTGACTTAGCTACTTGTGATTTCTTTTTATTCCCAAGAGTCAAATAAAAGGCAAGTTTTTTCAAGTGCCGGAGAAGCCTTGTCTGCCCTAGAAGAAGCTATTTCCGATCTATCAGAACAAGACTGGCAAAAGTGTTTTCAGAGTTGGAGTTTAAGCGAATGGATCTATGTATAGAGTAGGATGGAGAACATTTTGAAAAGATGTAAAATAATTATTAGTCAACTGCACTTGTATTGGCGTATTTTTAATTTTGATTTACGTTTCACGTATGAAACAAAATTAAAAATGTTATACTTCTGACACTATTTTCATAAAAGTACAAATGAAATATTAAAAAAATAAAAATATTTCAGGTTTTATTCATAAATTTATTCTTGTTATTTAGTATCAGCCGTAGTCTACAGTCATAGAAAAAAAATTAAACCTTGGTTCTGCTTCCTACTTACTGTTTTCTTATATGAATATTCAAATTTTGCTTAACAGATTAATATATGACAGTTATATAAGACAGTTCGTTAAATACACGCAATTAGTTTAATACTTAATATAAGTTAGCACCTTTAATGCGGATTAATATCAAGACTAAATACAAATGAACTTACCCGCTACACAAAAATCAAATAGTTGACATAACTAAAATCAAAGACTTTCAGTGCACGTATTCAAACATCAATTCGAAACGTAACGAATTGTTAGCGAATTACTGGTGTTGATATTCAAAAAAAATATTTTACTAGTGTGTTAGTTTTCTCCACGGTGTTTAGTGTTTCGCGAATCTTATTTCAGTTAATATTTTAGGCAAAAAGTTATTTGCCTAATATCTATAAAAATAACCCATGAATTTTAAAATATAAAATTATAAGAGATGATCGATTTCAGATGAACGCTTAAATAAATTAGTTTTTGTGCTTTCTTGACAAATTAAAGAAAACCGGCGCATCACCTATGAGGATGTTCGAGGACATTTAGATATTAGTATAAGTCAAATACAAAAATAAATTACATCAGAACTCTGTCATTTTTGGGTTCTGTAATGGTTGAGCTAGTGATTGACACCGCAAACAGTTCAGACCATGCACCAAGCAATTTCTTTATTTCCAAAACTCAAAAAATTTATTAATAAGTGGATCGACATTTACGAAGTCCAGAAGAGACCGTGATAGCTGCATGTGATGAACATGTCCTGAGACCAATTGTCCTTGTTTTTAAATTTGAAATACAGTATATATATATATATATATATATATATATATATATATATATATATATATATATATATATATATATATATATATATATATATAATTTGTTTTATTTATGAGTTACTCCTCTTTGACAAAATTACCCAAAATTATATATTCCCAAATTACTATAAGATACCGTAAATATAATAAAGTATAACTTTATATTATATTGCTTTAGAACCATTAAAAACTGTCACAATATTTAGACCCGATAGGCGAAGTGGTCGAGTCAGTAATAAATTTTATATTTACTTTGAAAAAAATTAGGGAATGAACTTATTACAAAGAAGTACATATTAGAATGAAGTGAAGAAGAACGTCTGTCCAAGAACACACCAACAGATAACTGAAACGAAACATTCATACGTGGTAGAGCCAGGCTGCACCTATATGATGGTTGTAGCATGAGTGGGTCGGCTCAACCGGGGAAGAACCACGCTCTCACAGAATACAAGCGTAAATAGCAGCTTAATGCTGCTGTGTTTCGTATGGTGAGTGTAGATAAACCCTTTTTACTGGAATCGAGGCATTTCACCTTAGTCCACAGGAGTGACAAGGTATCTTCATTTTGATTATTAATTGAGTTTAAATGTAGATGTCTATGGGCCACAGCATCCACTTACCATCAGGTAGTCCACAGGTTCATGGACGGGAGGTGCGCGTTCGTAAGCTGTTCGCAACTGGCAAATGTCGTACTAAAGCGGGTATCCGCTCACCTCTGCGTCGAATGGTTGATATCGATAATGATAACTTTGTTGACCTTGACATATTCCATATTTCTGTTCAGTTTCAATTCAAGCATCACATCTTTAATATACTTAACAATTATTAGTGACTTTTTTAACAATTTTTTTAACTCTTTTGTTTCGTTATATTGCTGTTCAGATTTAGATGAATACTTTTTATTACACACTACTTATACCATATACAATGTATGAAATAAAATGTACAGTGGCACAGTTCTTAACAGCAATCTCTCCTATGCCATCTTTATAAATATGTAAATTGTAATTATGTTTTGTTAGTGATTAACTTTGGTATTACGTGCAGTCGCTGGCACTGGCATGTGTTCATTATTAATAAAGTATAAACTTAAATATTTCTATAATAAAGTTAAACGTAGATGTTGACATATTATTGCCGGTGACTGTACCTAACTACGTACTCAATATCAGCAGTTGTTGCTTAGCATCTAATCGCGTCCGATAATACATGTTTAAGTTCAAATTTGTTAATATGTGGATAGTGTATTTGACTACATATTTAATTTTATATTTACATTAGCTAACAATATTTTGTGTATCATTATATTATTTAGTTGTTTGCTATTTCTAATAAAGAGAAAAAATGCATTATTTTAGTGTTGTTTAAATTTATTATCAAATTGTTGTTGTCAAACCATTTTATCATTTTACATATAGAGTTATTAATTTCCTTTTGGTAATTGTCAGGATCAATTCACACTCAATAACTACAGTGATATCATCAGCAAACGTCACAATTTTCTTTCTTGACTCTGTATAAGATTTTAAAGCAAACGATTATCAATTTCAACTATCATCATCATCATCATCATCATTACAGCCCTTCACAAGTCCACTGCTGAACATAGGCCTCCCCCAAGTAATGCCACAAAGCACGGTCCTGAGCCACCTGCATCCATCGACTTCCTGCATATCTTACCAGGTCGTCACTCCATCTAGTGGGAGGTCGCCCTACACTACGCCTACCGGTACGAGGCTGCCACTCGAGAACCTATCTTCCCCATCGGTTATCGGTTCTTCGAGCTATATGGCCGGCCCATTGCCACTTCAGCTTACTAATCCGTTGGGCTATGTCGGTCACTATTATATTTTATCACTATTATACTTTACAGCATCCCCCCGTGACCATGGGTGCTGTAAAGCACCCGAAACGTCAGGATAATAATAAAAATAAATTAAAGTAATTAAACGCGATAAAATCCGTAAATAATAGTTTTATTCAATAAATTCAAATTTTTTGAATAAAACTATTATTTCTTTTCACTTTTTGAAATTCAAATTGAATTTCAAAAAGTGAAAAGGTATGTGTGTACAGTTTTATTGATAATTTTTATTCAAATGGTTAAAAATCACAGGATTGTAATAATCACAATATGTAGATATTTTACCATTATAGCTATAGATATTATACTATTTTCTCGGTTCCGTTTCAAAATCCATTCGTGTTAAATCACTTGGAAGGTTTACTCACGACGCAGGCAGGCGGGTCGGTAGTCACGAAGGCGAACCTTCGCACCAGCTATGCTGCCTTCATCGCCACTCTATGAAGTTTGTTTTCAATTTGTATGTTCAATATTATATTGTTTGATGGATTATTCCACCACCACCTAATCGTCAAAGCTTCGACTGCCAATCCTTACAGTAAAATGTGTGCTGGAGAAGCTATTATTTGAAGAAAAAGCTATCATGATTCCGGTCACAATCCTAATTATTATGTACAAATATGAAACTTCGTCCTCGTTTTCCATATTCAACATTGTCTGAAGAAGTAGTAATTGTTTTTCAGAACAGCTTTTTAAGCAAAACAATATACCTTGTAAATTAAAGTACGACAATGTAGCGCTAAAATGAATTTAAGCAAATCTTTATATCTTGTGACTTCGGAATGATAGACCGTATTTAACTTTAACAAATTTGTCAAAATACAGTTTAACTTAACTTTGAGCGGCTGTAGTTGTTACAAAAGTGACAAAGCAACTGAGAGATGGTAAGTGGCTACTGCAGTCCATAGACTTACTCCATCCGTTCCATAATCCATAAAAATAGCAGCAAATTTGAGAGGGCGATGCTTGGGGTTTCTCTGTGTGATAAATTTAGAAATAGGGATATCCGTAGTAGAATAAGATTGACCAACATAGCCCAACAGATTAGTAAGCTGAAGTGTTAATGGGCTGGCTACATAGCCCTAAAAATCGACAAACAATGAGGAAGAAAGGTTCTCGAGTGGCAGCGTTGTACCAGCAGGCGAGGTGTAGGGCAAGCCCCCACTAGATGGAGTAACAACCTGGAAAGATATGCAGGAAGTCGATGGATGCAGGTGACTCAGGACCGAGCTTTGTGGCATTCCTTGGTGGGGGGGGGGCTATGTTCACTAGTGGACTTGTGAAGGGTTATAATGATGATGATGAGATAAGTGCAGAACACGAATTTCACTTTATGGTATGTAGGTGCTACCCATATACACCTATATTCATATCACCAATTAAGAAAGAACATGTTGATATTATGACATAACACGACACCTCTTAGTACTAAGATGGAATCCTAATCTATATAACATTTTGAAAATAAGTACTTAAATAAATATGTAAACTAATAATATTTAAAATATTTCAGTTAATACGATTCTACAACTCCATTTTTATTATGAGGATATAACCCAACTTAGTTTTTAAAATACAAGTGACATTAGTCATAGTTAAGCCGTTTTCACGATGCTTATGTAGATTATACCCGCTCCGCTCTAGTATTAAGTTCATAGGATATATTCACAGTTTTTTATATAAAAATGTATTCTAAGTGGATTCATAGCGTTATACAGTTTTTGGTGGATTTAAGGTAAGGATCCATCCAGTACACTAATGTGATGCGTGACTTGTGACTCTCCTGGACCACACATCCTTTTCCCTGTTTATTTATCGACCATTTAATTCCTACTAATTTAAAAAAATTACTTCTACATTTCTATATTCGGTATATTCTCTAGTACCAGTATTATATAAATGAAAAACGTAGTGCGTTCACGAAATTTGGCGGCTGGGATTAATTCGAACAACTCCTCAGAGCACTCTCCGTGGTATACGCGAAAGAAAATGCAAAGAGATGCAACATTTCTTTGTAGTGCTTGTTAAAGGTGATGTGCATGCAATGCATTATAATTAAGCTTCATCGCACTTAATCTCCCCATTGATATAATCTAACTAGCGCATTCTTAAAAAATTCTATCTAAAAAAGTTTAGTAAAATGATGTGTTACCAATAAAAAAGATCCTGTGTCGGTAAGCTCTATATACGAGATACACTGTTTTAGTTTATACCAAACGTAAGCGAGACATAGATAAAATAAAATCATAACAAATTGTTAGTTTCCACTACCATCCCTTAATGTAAACAGTATCACAACAACACTCGAGCTGGCTGTTGAAAAACGAGACAGCTGCTAATGACTTCGCTGCTGAGTGTTATCGCATTGCTTAACGTCGGTGCTCACACACTCTTTATTGACTACCCTTTCCCCTATTTCTTTTCTGCATATTCATGTTACAATAGTTAACTTCAAAATGGACAATATGGAGGACTTTTTCCTATTACAAATAAAATCTGAGTGTAACTGTGTCGTGGAAATGGCCGTGTGCTCTATATACATGAATACGTAACGAAACAATCTCAAAACGACGGCACCCCCCCCCCTCCACTACGCGTGATACGTCACATCCCCCACTCAACGAAACGAATTTTCTGATCTTTTTATCGAGTCTTGCTGTCAAGTGGTTTTATCATTCTCAATCTCTCTAAATCAATTAATTTTTGGATGAGAACAATAGATATGTAGCTACAACACCAAATTTCAACCCCTGATTTCGTTATCATCGGTTTTTTGTATTGCCTCGCACTATGGAAGTAAATTTGAAAACGTATTCACTTCAACAATACTTCCGCACTAAATATCTCTCCTATATCTTATAGACGTATAAAATTTTATGTAAATTACATATAAACTAACATCCGCACCTCGTATCAGATACAAGTATTTTGATCGGTAGGTTGGACAATTTTGATACTGCGTCACGATACAATAATTCGATACAAGGTTTTTCCCTGATTGTCAAGTGGAATATTACACGCCGCTGAACAATCTTGAAAACTTTCGACCAGGAATGTTAGTAGCGTCCACATAACATTATTTTGGTATGCTGATATAATACAATATGTTTCTAGTTTGCAATATCCAAATTCACAAGTATATCTTCATATTGAAAATAAATTTCTCCATAAATCTGTAAAAAGAGATTTCAAATTCTCGTGGGACCATTCCTGAATCATTCATATTACGAAGATATCACGTACTCTCTCCTTTTTTGAACACTTTATAAATAATGTTTAACTGGACTTAAGGCTAAGGAAATCAGCTCTGAAACTACTCAGTATATTTAGTATCATCTTTCTGTAAACGTAACAAATAACACATTTATATAAGTTATAAGTTACATTTATATAAGTTGTAAGCACGCAACAATAACAAATTATTAACTCGCTGGATGAACTCAAAATAAGAAACGGGTTAACTGTGACTCCCTGGTTTTACACGCAACTTCACTTATCCCCTTTTTTCTTGCCGTGTCTGTATCTATTTAACAGCCGCGTATACTACTTTGTTACATTTTATAAGGGTCATTTATCAATTACTAAATTCTGCCTGCGAATCTGCTAGCATGAAAATATAACAAACGTTTTAATATTCATTTTCTAACATGAGAGACAGGCGGTGTACGGCAATAGTTACAAAACGAATCCTAATATTATAATAGCTATGTAATTTTGTATCCTGACGCCGACCCTTTGACAATTGAACTTAAAAATTGTAAGGGTTAAAAGATAATTAAAAGATCAACGGGCAGGAGGAAATAGTCAAATAAATATTAATATAATATTTTGGACATGGTAGAGCCACGCCCTAGCTATATTATGGTTGTAGCACGAATGATTCGGCGCGAACTGTGAAAGACTACGCTCTCACAGCAACCAGCGTAAAATAACAGCTTAATAGTGCTGTGTTTTCATTTGGTTAGAATAAAGAACCGGAGACTCTTTTTTATAGAAGAGGGGGCAAACGAGCATGTGGCTCACCTGATGATAAAGTGACTACCGCCGCCTATGGGATATTTATTGGAAATGAGGTATTCCATCTTAGTCCTCAAGGATGGCAACGTATCTGCATTTTCACTTAATTAACAATAGATATAGATGTCTATGGGCCACAGCATCCACTTACCATCACGTGGACTGTGTGCTCGTTTGTCACCTTTATTCTTTAAAAAAATATCCTTTAAAATACAACAAATCAGTATGATGCACTTGTTTTATATGTGTGTACTCGAGATGGTGTACGAGTAAGAAAAAGGAGATTAAGTGAGGCTTATGAGGAACGCATTACAGCCGTCACGTTTCATATATCGCGCTCATCCAGCGAACTAATAATTCATTCTTGTAGCGCGCTATGTTCTCGCATTATTTAAGTGCAATTTTTTTATTTACTTTAACAGAATTATGTTAATAAATACAGTACGTGTTTCATAGCTGATTACCTGAGCTCTAGTTAGTTGAATGCACTTAATATTATCCCGTAGACTTAAAAAAAGAAGGGTTCTTAACTTAAACTTCCTCAACCTTAAAGGAGATACGAAATACGTCACCACCATACGATTATCAGCGCCATTTTCTTATAGCTACAAAAAAACTAAAGTCTGTGCGGCAGTACTATCGAACCGTGTTTTTTATTTCTCAAATATAAATTGGAACTGATATCTGATAAGTATGAAATAAAAGGACTTGGAACTAATTTGTCTGTTTAATAAGGACAGTAAAATTAAGACGCCCGAAATAAATACATATTCGGAAATAAAGGTGATATTTTCTATATTCACAGTGCTCAAGAGACCAAGTCTTGAACTTTTAAATTTAACTTCTAGACGTAACACCAGTAGGTATTTATTGTTCCCCTTGTTTTTACCGACCTGTAAAAGTTCACTACTGAAAATGAGCTTGTCCCGCTCTAGGGAAAATTTGCCTTGATGGTTACGTCTGACAGGACGCTTATAGATAGCAGTTCTAGACGTGAGCAAATTTAACGCTGCTGTCCGTCGATAATCTCAGTATTTTACGACTTAGGAAAACGACAGAATTCACCACCACTTACTGGAAGTCACACAAATCTTTAGTATCCGGGTGCATCCATCCTAGTGGTGCCGGGAGTAGTAGTGCTGGGACTAGTGGTGACGGAATTAGTGCACGCAACTGAGGGAGGGTGGGAGGTGCTCTCCATTCCAGGTAAGACACATCATTGTATTTAGTTAGCGGAAGGTTGCAAATTAGTCAATATCTTTATTATAATGGATTTCCGCCAAGTAACGCCTGATTCTATCAATTACCTATGCATACAATTACAAAACGAGACACCTTTGCACTCTTCTTCCTTTTTCAAGAATTCCTTCACCGTAACCGCTGTGCGATTGTGGAACTCCTTAAATCTCCATATTCGTCGTGCTAAATCTCTTCACTCTTTCAAAATTCTTGTTAAATCGCATTATTTAGAACGCTGTTAGATAAATTACTTTACCTTTCTCGTACTCTTTTCATTTAATCTATTATATGATATTTTATATATAACTTTCACTTATTTTTATTTATATGTATTATTGTATTTTTTATTTTTTATTATTATTATTATTATTTTGTATGCCCCACTCTATTTGTAACTTTTGTTTGCAACATTCCTCTATGCAAAGGTTGTCTGGAAGAAAACACTTTCAGTGATAAGGCCGCCTATTGTACATACTTTAATTAGTTTTAACTATATTGATGTTTCTGTATTTTGGTGTACAAAAAAGAATAATTAAATAAGTAAATAAATAAATAAACGAGGCCCATTACTTAGAATTTAAAAGAAAGAGAAAGAGAAAGATGCGGCTTCGTAGCACAGTCTATGATGTCTCCTTTATTATTTTATAATATATTTTAATCATAAAGATTGGGAAGACATTTTAAATATTGTCTTATTATAGCGTCTACATCTCATTTCATAGAATGAAATAGTTTACGATCGATGTGTTTTGCGTTTGATTTGATATAGTTCTTACTTGATACAGAGAGAAAGAAAAACTAAGACCATATTTTATACAACATATTTATTTATACAACTTACTTAAGTATAACCGTGATTTCAAAAGATCCTTTAACACGATAATTCTATTGATGCGCATATACACACATACATTATATTATTGTGTTTAATACAGGGCCAGTTATAATAAATCGTTTGTAATCGCTAGCTGATGGTTTATCTGTTGTAATCTTAAAATCGTTTGAAACTTCTAAGCGTTTGATGAATCAAATGCTCGATAAATTTACCCGCAGGTTCCGCACACTAAATAACGCCGTTAACCTCTTGGGACTAATTTCGATTGGTATTGTGTTCTTATCCGATGTTTATGGTTGGATTGGTTGGTTTGGTTGATGGTTTTGGATTGATGATTGCATGATTACCGAAATAGGGCAAAGTTTTCCAATAGAACTCAAACTAAGTTAAAATTTACGCTGAATTATTCTTTTACAAGAGTCTTTCACTAATCTCATGAACTTTTTTATTCATAATACTAAATGCAAGTCTCGTCAAATACCATCTTATAAATTTTTTGAAAAGTACACTTTTAAAGTTAAAGCTTCAGGCGAAAGCATACAATACACAATATATTATTTATCATTGTAATAATACAAGCTAAGCACTGTAAAAATCACACAAAACTTTGAACTAACGATATATTTTATTCGAAATCAATAAGCTTATTGAATTTCAATTAGTTTTTTTTTAATTAGAAAGTGGTACTGCATTTTTATGAGCACAATAATGAAAAAATTGCCGCATGGTTGTGGTGCATGAGTTTATTTATCCCCTCAATTTGTTCCGTGGGTGTCGGAATCGATATGGGAAATACCAAAGAATTTGTATGACTTCCAGTAAGTGGTGGTGAACTCTGTCGTTTTCCTAAGTCGTAAAAAACTGAGATTATCGACGGGCAGCAGGGTTAAATTTGCTTACGTCTAGTACTGCTATCTACAAGCTTCCTGCCTGACGTAACCATCAAGGCAAACTCTCCCTAGAACGGGACAAGCTCATTTTCAGTAGTGAACTTTTACAGGTCGGTAAAAGACTAGGAGATAATTAAATACCTACTATCGTCATGCCTAGAATATAAACAGAAAAGTTCAAAACTCGGTCTTGTGAGCACTGTAAATGTAGAAAATATCACCTTTGTTTCCGAATACGTGTTTATTTCGGGCATTATAATTTTACTGTCTATATTAAGTAGACAAAATAGTTCCAAGTCCTTTTATTTCTTTAATTTATATTAAAAATGATTTCACATGATGCGATAGTGCTGTCGCACAAACTTTAGTTTTTTTTGTAGCTATAAGAAAATAGCGCTGATAATCGTATGGTGGTGGCGTATTTCGTAATACACTTAAGGTCGATGGGGCTTAAGTTAAGAACCCTTCTTTTTTTGAAGCCAATGGGATAATATCAAATGGATTCATCTAACTAGAGCTCAGTTAATCAGCACTGAAACATGCACTGTATTTATTAAGATCATTCTGTTAAAGTATATAAAAAATCGCACTTAACTAATACCTCATATATTATAAATATAGCGCACAATAAGAATGAATCATTATTCCCTGGATGAATACGAAATAAGAAACGTGACGGCTGTAATGCGTTCCTCATAAGCCTCAGTTAATCTGCTTTTTCTTTCTCGTACATTATATGACAAGTACACGTATATGACAAGCGCATTATACTGATTTGTTATATTTCAGAGGATATTTTTTATAGAATAAGGGTGTCAAACGAGCACACAATCCACCTGATGGTAAGTGGATGCTGTGGCCTATAGACATCTACATCTATTGTCGATTAAGTCAAAATGCAGATGCGTTGTGACTAAGAAGGAATGCCTCGTTTCTAGTACAAATGGTCTCCGGTTCTCTATATTCATAAAACAAAACTCAGCCGCATTAAGGTGCTATTTTACGCTGGTATTCTGTGAGAGCGTGGTCCTTCCCTGGTCGAGCCTACCAATTCATGCTACAATCGTAATATAGTTACAGCATGGCTCTACCAAGTGTAATTCATTTTCTAATTTAGTATATTGTTATTTATTTGCCTTTTAACTTCTTTCCGTCGATCCGCCTGCATGGCAATTAAAAATTCAATATTTTCAGTTGCCAAAAGGTCGGCGTTAGGGTAAAAAATTCCATAACTTTTGTATAAGGATTCTCTTCGTAGCTATTTCCGAACAGCGTTCGTCTCTATTGTTAGAAAATGAATATTGATACGTTTATAATATTTTAATACAGGCAGATTCGCAGGCAAAAGTAAGTATTTGATAAATAACTGTTTTAAAATGTAACAAATCAGTATAACGCGGCTTTCATATAGATCAACGACTACACATCCCGAATAGACGCCTCTTGAAAGGCGACCACTTTCTGTCAACACGTCCGACAAATACGTCTTATATAAGAAAACTATAGCGCGATCTACTTTAGTAGCGACCACTTCCCTGACCAGTGAACATCTTGAATGTGACTCGTGAATTTTCGACAAAATAAAATACAACAGACGCGCAACATGGTTCCCTGTATAAAAAATAGTGCAGAAATGGTAGCCAAATGTGTAATTAAAAAAATCGCTTTTCATATATAAGTGAATTTTAATTTCCAAATTCATTAATAAAAATTAAATCAGAGCTCAACCTATATATGTCACAAGCAACTCGCGTTAATTTATTTGGACATCTTCGGCTATTTTCGGACTATGCATCCCTTTCTTTTCAATGCAGTTAATTGTTGCTATACTTTTCTTTAATTACCGGCACGTGTAACTAGTGCTGTACCAGTTAAACTATAATATTGTTAAAAGTAAATATTATCGTGAATGTTTTACAGACTTATATTATAGCGTAATTAAATCAAATTATTCAAAACTTTTTTTAAATAATTCATACTAAAATTGATATAATTTTTAATAGACGGCACTCCGCTCTCGTTACGGCTACTAAAACGTCATGTCAAGACAAGTAGGAAACGGAAGTGAACTTGACACTATTGTAAAACTGTTGCTACTTTATTTTTAATAGTATTCTATTATTATTACAATATTGTAAAGAAAGCTTGTATATTCTTTAAAACAAAATTATAGGTTTTTTTACTAAATACGATACTTACTTAAATAAAACTTCTTTTGTATTTTTTTTATTTTGTATTAATTTATAGTAGAATATAATTCTGGTACTGATTAAGTAGACTTGGTATTAAACTTATTAGTTAAAGTTCCCAACACTATTTGCTTATTAGCAAGTGTCGCAACCTTGATTTTAACCAACTAGCGTGCATTTCAACCCGTCTCCCCCGTACCGCTTACCTCAGACTTTTGACAGACAGGTTTGGATGCAGAAATACATACATTAGGCGTCTGTTCGGGCTGTGTAGTCGTTGATATAGATACACACACGGTGAGAAAAAAAGGGGATAAGTGAAGTTGCGTGTAAGACCAGGGAATCACAGTTAACCCGTTTCTTATTTTTCGTTCATCTAGGGAGTTAATAATTCGTTATTATTGGATGCTATGTTGCTTATAATTTATATAAATGTGTGATTTGTTACGTTTATAGAAAGATGATATGGCGTATAACATAACATAAACACTCACGCCTGTCACCCAGAGGGGTAGGCAGAGACTACAGACTTCCATTTGACACGATCCTGACACACCTCTCTCGCCTCCTTCACATCCATACACCTACGCATGCATGCTCGTCGGTTAAGGGTACTCCTAATTTGGCCAGTTTTCAATAAATCGCCAATTTGGTCGATAAATTTTCGCCTAGGACGTTCCTTTCCGACTCTGCCATTCACTTCTGCAACATAAATTATAAATTAAAATTATAAATTAATTATTATAATTAAAATATATGGCGTATACTTAGCCTTAAATCCAGTTGAACATTTCTCTTTAAGTTTTTAGTTGACTTCAAAAAAGGAGAAGTTACACGATATCTTTGTAATGTGTAAACCGCTTTGATTTTTTTTAAATAGCTTATCTTTAGGCGTGGTCCCCCGTGAATTTGAAAAAAAACTCTTTTTACAGATTTTTGGAGTTTCAATATTATAATAATAACCTTTATTTGCGTAAAACATGGTATAAATGTTGTTATCATATAAGATCGAGTGCTCATGTTTTGCTTATTTTACATAGCATTCAAATATTTTAATCATTCATATTTTAATATTTCCTTAGCTATTTGAAATACAATTAGTCACATGATTTGGTTAAAAATAACATATAAAGATATAATATTGAATAATTAGTTAAATGTCAATTCTGAGCACCGTCAATTTCAATACCTAGCAGAAATTCGTATAATTTAAAGATATATTGCAAATATTAAAATTTTGTATTAAATGTTATCCAATACATTATCTAATTTTTACTACTCAAGAATTGTATGTAGTATATGTAGATAACATTGTGACTTTGCAACCTAGAAGCATATTGTATTATGTCAGCGTACCGGAATGACGTTATGTGGACGCTACTAACATTCAGACAGACCGTGCGTGCATATATATAATATTCCATTTGACGATCAAGGAAAAATCTTGTACCGCAATATCGTATCGTGACACAGTATCAAATTTTCCATTTTACCGATCACAATACGTGTATCTGATACGAGGTACCTACGTATGTTTGTTTATATGTAATTTATGTAAAATTTTGTACGTCTTCAAGATACTGGAGAGATAGTTAGTGCGGAGATATTGTTGACGTGAACACATCGTTAAATTAGCTTTAATAGTGCGAGGCAATACAGAAAACTGATGATAATATAATCAGTGGTTAGAGTTTGGTGTTGTGGCTACACATCTCTCATATTTATGCAAAACACCACTTGATAACTAAAAGATTAAAAAAATTCGTTACGTTGACTGAGTGCTGTGACGTATCACGCGCGGCGGAGGAGGGAGTGCCGTCATTTTGAGATCGTATCGTTACGTATACCTATTCACGCAGAACACACAGTTTCCACAACAAAGCTCGCTAAGCTAAATTTAATTTATAATAGGAAAAAATCCTTCAATTGTACATTATCCAAGTAAGTATACAGAAGTTGACTATTATGTAACATGAAGTTTTATTTTTTTTATTTTGTATATTTATCGAACGTCGTAAGCGCCGAGGCAATGTTCGTGTCGGTTGCGGTCGGAAATGCTCGGCTGCGTTTGGCCTGCTTTCGTGATATTCCGGATCCGGGTGCATTCGTTTGTACTGGTAGTCTGCATTTAAAAGGCCTCAGCGTTAGACCGCACCCTCGTGCCGCCGAAGTAACTGTTTCCTTAAAAATCGCGACAACATAATATTATCGGCTTCCTATCTTAAATTATTTTCATACATTTAATTACTTGTATTCCTTCTTCATTTCCCTTATCTGTGTTATATACCTGTACTGCAAACTGTACTGGTAGAAATAAAAAAAATATGTTCCTGGAAGAGTGAAGGCACTTTCATTTACCCAGCTTAACCTCTACAACTGGTGGCCCCGACTCAGACACATCTAACCGAGATATTTATAGTCAAATTTTGCTTTATGCAATAAGAGATAAAATACGGTAAATAGGTATATACTATACGCAAGTATTTTAATGCGTATTAATATGTGGTTTAAACAAGTACTAACAAACTCACCATGTAAAGCTCAAATTGTTGACAAAATTAAATAATGCAAGAGTTTCGGTGCGGATATTGAAACATTAATTTGAAACGTAACGAGCTGTTAGTAGTGGACGTGACGAAGTTCAACTCGCGAACTACTGGTGTTAGAATTTGTAGAAAATATTTAACTAGAACACGAGTGGGCCACCTTTCTCCATAGCTTTACACTTCTCACACAAAAATTATTTTAGTTGACTTTCGAGTCAATAATCAAGCACTGAATTTTAATAGTCACAGGGCGCATGATATTGTTTTCACAATTTTTCAAGAAATCCTTCACCCAAAAATTTTTTGCTCTATTCTCAATAGATTTTTCTTAAATTATATTAGTCCTCGTGTAGTAGCTTTAACCGACAAGTGAAAAAGCTCAGGATACCTTTGTGTGCGGACCGCAAACAATCCGGAACAATATATTCTGTATAACACTCATTTTTTACATTGTATAAGTACATATGCTGATAAAGGAATTTATTTCAGTAAAGATTAATGACTAGTGGTAGGTCTTTATTTATTTTTTATTTAATATATGTTAGTATTTTACTATAATTTCAACTTACGCCAAGCGGTGCACAATATGATCAAATGGTAAGTAGCACTGTCTTAGGTTAACGTAAGCGTTATTGACTCCTCCTATCTACTCTATTACATACATTCTACTTTTTTACGTATTGCCTTGAAGGCACGACTGACGCCGGCTAATTATTCCACTCATGTGCTGTGCGCATAACGAAATATAAAGCAAGAGTTTCAAAAATATCCCCTAAACTGGCTATTTAGAAATATGTATGTGTGAGTACCAAATCTCAAGAAAGTCTCATGCAAGATTTGGTAACATTTTCAAAAACTAAATTTATAAGTGGTAAGGAAACAATTCAGCTGCTATATTATGGTTGTAGCGCAATGGGTCGGCTCGACCAGTGAAGGACCACGCTCTCACAGAATACCGTACGGTAAGTGTAGGAAACCGGAGGCCCTTTTTACTGGAAACTAGGCTTTCCGTCTTAGTCCTTAGGGGTGACAACTCATATGCATTTTCTTTAGAAAAAGAGAAATCAAAGAGATGTAGTTCGTTTCTTGTTTTTTTATACGATAAAGGTGACAAGCGAGCACAAAGTCCACCTGATGGTAAGTGGCTACTGCAGCCCATAGACATTAACATCATCAGTGTCGTTATACAGAATCAGACGATCAGCACTTTGGACGCTGCACCAAGTTGCTAATCTGTGTAATTTACCCCAGGCGTAAAGCCACAAGACCTTTTCAGTGTTACCCATGGCCACCTTTTACGACACCCCCGGGTGAAAAGATTCCATTACACTAACATTTAACCGATAACTTACTAAAGTTGTACTAACATTGTGTTGCCTATATGAATAAGTATGATTATAATCATAATTAAATAAAAATGCAATGTATATATATAAATAAAAATTAAAAATGCAATGATAAATTTTATTAAATTTCTTGTAATCATTCCGTGCTCATTACGTAATAACTATGCAAAAATTTTCATAATCAAAATACTCAAGAGAACATCGTTAAAGTTGTAAGATACTTTGTATGAGATTTTCGAAAAATATCTTACAATCCGCCTGTTAAGCGTGGTGGTTTAGCAAATCATCCCTAAAAAGCGACAGTCCCATGTCGTTGCTTGTATTCACTTTTATCTGCATGAATTTATAAGCTTATTAAAAATTAAAATATATAGATAGTCATTTATTTATTTCTTGACAGTAAAAAGGTCGATCACCAGGTGACGAGTAGCTTCAAAATTTTAAGAGTAAGCTAAACTTCCAAGAAAGTTTATAAATGTTATCAAACTGCAATAATTTAGAGATATTTGTTGTCGATTTTAATACGAAGGGAATTTCAATGACACCTTGGAGCAAGTTTTGATAGTGTTTGATGAATTTTTAATCAGATGTTTTCTGATAGCTGACGTAAAATATTATAAAGTAGCCCCCCTTACTTCATACTCAAACAGATTCGCATCATAATTAAGTTGTTGGTATAACTTTAACATATTACATTATAGCGTGCACCATTATGTTGAATAAATATAGTAATATTGGCATAATATCTCGTTGCGTTTCTGTTGTATTTCTAAAACTTGTGTACACAGTACTACTCTATCAATATATTATCTTATTAGATATAATTTCATTCATTTATATAAATGAAATACATTTGTGTTATGTTAATTGCGTTATAAATGGTTAGTAAATTAAAATAATTTACTTTAAGCATCGATGTGTATTTACTACTAATACACTACTACGTCAAGTTAACTTACACAAAGTTAAAAAAGCAAAAATTTGAGTATATACAAGTATTGTTTACAGTTGGATTATGAACCCAGGACCTGATACGTTGCTCTGGCGTTTTAAGCAAGGATTCATTTAATACGAAATTAAACTTTAATGTCAAGTTAATGGTAACTTTTAAATCTAAAGTCATAAACATTTCACTAAGCTGTAACTTTTCTATTAATTACTCAACGATAATTTGTGGAATAAGAAATAGAAAAGAAGCTTTCAACAAAAAGCATTTTGCAAAAACACTCAGTAAAGAGCCTTTTAGTGTCAATGTTTTACTTCTGAAGAAAATAAGACTTACCAAATATGAGGTTCATCGGTATTTACATAAAAAAAATCGCAATTTTGCAAAACTTGAAAATTTATTTTTTTAAAGGGTTATCCTCGCACTTAAACTTTCTCATGTACAGTAGTGATAGTTTACAAACATAAATTGTACGAGGACAAACATCCAGACCTGAAAAAAATATTTGTTGACCGTACATATACTTGTTCCGTACGAGATTTGAACCGGAACCCGCGTAGCGAGTCCGTCCCTCACGCAGATCATCGGTAAGATTGGTGCGACCACGTTTAAGCTCATTAAACCAGTTGTAAACAGTGGCACGAGATGGGGCTTCATCGTGAAAGGCCAACCGATGTCTATCTTAACTTTCTTGTTGACATCGAATGTCATAAAAAATCATTGTGTGAAAATTTTTTCGCGTTAATTTCATGCTGACGTGACATAGGCAGTTTTAAAATCGTCGCCACCAAATTGTAAATAAATGACAAATTATTAAAACACATATACAATAATATTGGCAAAGAGTTCCATTTTCAATTTTTTTTTCATACCGTTTAGGTACATGTGGCCGGTTCTAAAAACTTTCAGTGTCTTTTATGACTTTTATGCTTCTTTTACAAATCGACATTTAATATGAATGGGAAACAAAGAACTAAGCTTTTATATTCTGATACTTCTTGAATAAATTACTTGCTGCAGCATATCATTAAACCATTATACTTGTTCTTTATGCAAAGCCAGACTTAAATGATAGTGTATTTATAACACTGCAAATTTCATTGTGATTTACTTCAGAAATAGTTTGAAGCACGACAATTATTTTAATAACTATTCACGTAAACAATTTTCCTCAATTTTACAACATGAGAGCTGGAGTCGCATGGTGC